>JABFTP020000165.1:63201953-63801953 GCA_013387265.2 Cryptolaemus montrouzieri | reverse complement strand
ATCGCACCTAGTAGACTAAATAATGTAAAGTTGGAACATGTAGGATGCACCGCAGTAAACTATAACTGTATTCTCTCTAATAACTTCGCTACGACATTAAGCCACTCCCTGGTCTCCATAATAAACACTATTCAGGGTTTGTATATATTACGAATGTCAGTAATTACTGTTAAGTAAGTTCAAATCACTTAGAGACTTACGGAATCAACCAAGAACTTGTCAACTTGAAATCAATAAAAATGGAACAAATATTGAAACATAAACTCTGGCATAATTACGATTGAAGTCATGGTCTTTCAAAGCATTCTGAATAGACTTTTACCTCTTACTAATGAGTTAACAAGGTTGTCATTTGAATGGATAGTGAAATCTAAGAAATATGGTGTATACGAATTTAGCTACAACAGTTGTAATAAGATGTTGATTAGCAGAAACGTCAATATTAGATTGAATGAACATTATCTTAGCTTCCTGAATAATATATTTATGAGTATAATAATAGGGCCACCGTCTGAGCACACTGTATATTAAATATTTACATACCAAGTGCGCTGAAAAGTTTGTAGTCTGATATATAGATAGAGCTGCTAGGGTCAAATCCACATGATTTTCAGTTAGTACTAATCTTAACAAGATACTATTAAAAAGTTTTCCGCTGCCCGATTCTTGGTTCGCGAGATATAGCATTGAAAAGGAATCAACTTTTCTTATTATTGGACAAATGGATAGGAGAGAATACCGTGTGTTGATTGAACATTGCTTTTTGATGAAAAAAATACAGTTGAAGTCAAAGTATCAACTGTGACTTTGCGCCAGGAAAATAATCGGTGGAAAAGTTTAAACGAGGTAATATGGAGTGGAGACCCAAAGGGGCTGTCATCGATATAAACATTAGCAAAAGTACACAAAACTGTTTTGAACAATCGAAAAATGAAATTGAACAAGATGACTTAGACCCTCAAGATATCCAAGGAACGTGTTGGTTTCACTTCGTTTGGACATGCGAAACTTGTATGCGAAACAGGTGCCGCGCTTATGGACTCTTGATCAAAAATAACGAGTCGATAATTGTAAGTACTGTTTGAACATATTAACCTTAATAAAACTGAGTTTTTTCGTCGATACATCATAATGGATGAAACATGGATTCATTACTACACTCCAGAAAGCAATCGACAGTCAGCTCAGTGTAAAAACGCAGCAGCCAGCTGGCAAGCTTATGGCATCACTTTTCTGGGATGCGCAAGGTATTATATTCATCAATTACCTTGAAGAGGATTAGACAATAATTAACGACTATTACATTGAGTTATTGGATCAATTGACGGACCAAAACATGAACAAACGGCCCTATTTGAAAGAAAAGAAAATGCTGTTCTATCAAGACAATGCACCTTGCCTCAAATCAATCAAAATAGTGGCAAATTTGTACAAATTAGGTTTCGAATAACTTCCCTATTCACCTCATTTACTAGCGATTTCTTTTAATTTTCAAACTTGAAAAAAATTCTAGCCGGAGAAAAATTATGAACTAATGAACAGGTAATCGCTGAAACTGAAGCCTATTTTGAAATTAAAGAGAAATCTCATTATAAAAATGGATTCAAAAAATTATTGATCGCTACAATCGCTCTATCTCCCTCGAAAGTGACTATATTGATTACAATTATTGAATTTTACCAAAACAATGT
This sequence comes from Cryptolaemus montrouzieri, assembly GCA_013387265.2. NCBI lineage: Eukaryota > Metazoa > Arthropoda > Insecta > Coleoptera > Coccinellidae > Cryptolaemus > Cryptolaemus montrouzieri. Next base: position 63,800,262 of record JABFTP020000165.1, on the reverse strand, counting down.
ATTTCACCATGTTAGTCTAAGAACTTTTCAGCCTAACTGGTACTTATCTTAGAAATAGAAACTCTGGAAATTCATTAAGACATTCATAGCATTTTATTCAAGTGGTGTATGTACATCATTTACTGCTATTCTACTGCCCAGTTATTTGACTCAACATAAATTTCAATTTTATACTCCGATGCAAAGATATTGCATGGTCTTGCTAGATTGTAGATAATCTTGAAAAGTGAGGCTGACATATGAGCGTAGTGAGGAACAGCGGAAAGTCTTCGAATTAATGGGCTTGGACCGCCCGTTCGCGCTCTAGGGTCATATATTATCCTCTTTAATACGATTCTGGATTCCATATTATTCCAACCTTTTATCTCTCTTCCAACTAAAAATATTAAACTTTCCTTGTAATAATAGACTCCCGGCAGAAGTCTGCAAAAGATCGATAACTTTAGGGTAGGCCCACCGTTTCAATTTTTATGTCATGGAAAATAGAGCCGAATAGGTTTTTATCATGCATCCTGACTTCGATTTCAATAAGCTGCACTTCAGGTTGTTGCTACTCTACCTCATGATTTTTTGTGACAAAAAATAGAAAACCAGTTTATGCATTCATCATAAGATATTCTGAAATTTCCAATAAAATTTTGAAATCAAAAAATTCAAATTCAGTTTCTTCTTCTACAGAGAGTATCGTGGTCAATAAATAATTAAAAATACAAGTCACTATGTTGAATATTTCAAATTGCATCTCGAACATACGTTAATTGTGGCACTTGCGCCAAATTTCGCCCAAGGTGAATTAAATCACCTCAAAAACATGCTTGGACTAAGTATTACGGAAGCTATGTTCTGCGCCACTCTCAATACTCTTATTACTCTAATAGACTTCAGTACTTACTACATATTCTTGTTTGCAATTTACCAAATTTGATAATGTCGTATCTCAATGACCAGATGTCTATTAGGAGATCATTAAGAATAAAATAGAATTTAATGCGTCTTTGAATATGTACAAGACATGTCAATAAATGATTGACACAAAGAATAAATCAGTGTAAGAAACGTTTTTCTACGTAGCACACACAACATAACAAACATTAAAATTCACGTTTCGAAAAATTGAATAAATTGGATATTTCAGGAGAACTTTTCGACAGATCTTGTAAATATCCTCTCATCTAGCTTTTTCAATTCAACGGGAATAAATTTTGGGGCCTCAATAGTCAACCCCCTGTTGTGTTCGTTTCAGTTTGTGTAGTGAAAACTGAGTTGTCACGCATTCTAGAATTCTTATCATGAAATTATCTGTTAGCTTTACATTTTTCTGGACGTTTTCGAACATATTTGACACATTTCAAGACATAAATTACCGGCAAAGTGAGTTTCCCCGTCTGATTGAACGCTAATCAGAAACTTTATCCTCGTCTCATACCACGCAGCACCCTCAGAACCCACTTCTGTTCGTTGAAAACTGCTTCGGATAATGATGATGTAAAATGAGCTAATGAGAATTATGTATGAGAGAATCCAGTGGCAGTATGAGTAGTGAGCAATTCTGGCTGTTTTTCATGTACTGACTCTCCTTATAGTTGACTGTATATAAATCGCTGAAGATAGTTCAGTTACTAATTCTTGGGTATGAATTTGTCAAATGATTTGATTGACGACACTTAATCCGAAGAGTTTAATGCTTTGTTTCTTTTTCTTACTGAAATATGAAGATATTGGGCCTTTTCTCTGCAGACAATTTTAAAATCCTCATGTTTCGTTACATCCATTGTAGGATTCATTCATTTCTTTTCCTACATTTGACGAAAAATTATTCAGGGTTCAACCCTAAATAAAGTTCTTCGTGTTGCTATATGGTTTACTGTCCGTTTCATTTTTTATCACCTTCCAAATTGGATTGTTTTGTTTTCAAATTATTGGAGGCTCTGAGTAACGCATCATCACTTTGCACCATGAACACGGTATGCAGTGCATCAAGTTTCACTTTGAGGCTCTTTGTTTCTTGTGTGACAAAGAAGTTTTTTCTACGATTTCTATGTATCAATTTGAAATCTTTTCAGGGACAGTGGCGTTAAAACAATCGATTGAGATATTCAAAAAATTTATCGAAAGATTCCCCAGCAAACAGTATCAAGTCCCTATTGTTTCACTTTAATAGATTGATACCTATTTTTTATGTTCTGCTCAATATGTACCCCCAGAAACTATCCGTAGTGATCTCCCAGATGATGATTCGTAATCCACGATAAGTATCTGTTGGTCATGAAAGCGAAAATATTGTTTATGCAGGTGGATTGCGTTGGCTCTCTCTGGAGGTTTCCTTCAGGATATGTAAAGTAAGAGTCCTCAATTAATCTCCAGAAACGTACATATTCATCTTATGCTATAATACATTGGCATATATGCGATGAAACTGGCTTGAAATTTGTTTTAAGTAAAATATGTAACCGGGATGGCTTCTTATCAGCATGTGGTGTAATTGAATGCTTCAACTGTATCAACCAGACTGATAAATCTTCTGATGGCAACTATATCTTCTATAATATTTTTCATTTATATGGGACTAGAGAATGGAGTCTTCGGAACTCCAGTAGTTGACACTTAAATGGGTGTTCCTTCAACAAAGTCGACTACCCTGATGAATTCAAATTCTTTATAAGGTCTAGTGTATTATGAAAAGACCTTTTTTAATGGAGTTACATTTCAAAAAAACATTTAATCTGAGGTTTCAAAATTGCTACATCATTTTCGGTGCTTTGTAAATAAATGGCTTACTACCTCTTTGATCTCGACTTTCAAGTGACATTTTTCTATTCTCTAATTTACTCAATAATTCCAAAAGCATTGTATCAATTTTGGAAAGGATTGCTGACAATTCAAGTAAAGCAAAAATAGGTGGCAGGACATACAATTTCAGTCTCGAAACCATTCAGGTACATTAGAGAATAAATACATGACATATCAGTATTTTATTTCATATCGTCATTCGAAAAAACGTTTCTGATATTTTTCTTTTATTCTAATTCATGCAACAGTCGCTTTAGAACAAAATGAATAGCCTTACTACTTTTCCGAACTTCAAGGTAGACATATCTAAAGTTTGAGAAATAATTTCCAGTGTTTGTGGAATTGAAGCGCTGCAAAGCTCGACTCGACCAAACATTCAAAGCCGCCAAGGTGAGTTCAGAAGTTGTTCTATCTATAGAATTTGCGGTTTCAAACATTACGGTTGATCTCGTCTAAGGACAAACTTATTACTGCACGTTCTCATTTTGAAGCTTGTTACTTCTTTCTGGGGAATAAAACCAACTCACGTATTTCGTGAAATGGAGAATTTTGTGGAAAATTGATGGGTCACTGTTACTAAAAATAATCTTTCATTCTTTTATCTCTAAGATTCAGAACAGCAATAATAATTAATTGTGAACAGCTCTCAAGTATTTAACATTTAATAAAATGGGTTAAATAAATATCTCTGGTGTTAATGCACCAAAAGCAAGGCACTTGTACAGAGTTTGAAAAACATTCTTCGCTTCTCATAATATGAATTCCTTCACGGCGAAAAAATTCTCATGCGCCTTACGGAATGAAAATGTAAACTAATATAAAAACAACTCGCAGTATCCTCTCAAATGAGTAGAATTCATTAAGTTTCATTTGGACTAATGCATATTCATTATTACGTGAGTTGTTTCGAGTAAGTGAATTTGAATTAACATCAATTATGTCTGGGAGAGATTATTCAGTTCAGAAGTTTTGCAGAAGCAAAATTCGAATAAATGGTTTCTAAGAGAAGATAGTTGGTTTTCTTATTATTCGTCTAGACTGAACTGCTCGAATTCTATAATGTAATTTTAGTTGCAACTTTCATATGAAGACGGATGAGGAAATAGCTTAACTGTTAGCGAAAGAAATATTTTGAAATACCATGGCCATGCTTTTAAACTCAAGGAGTTTCACGATCTCTTCTGATATCAACTAACATTGAAATCGGTTGTGATTTTATCTAACACATCATCTGCGCGTATGCCACTACTATAAATTGAAAAATTGGACAAGAGAATATAAATCCGGAAGTATTCGGAATTGCACGGGGCGGAAACATGCTCTCCTATAATGTAGCCGCAGTCAATGGAAACAGAACGTGGTAATGGCTATTTCATTGGTTTTCAAAATATACGAGACACTTTTCATTGCCATTTTTCCCGATGTTGCGCCACATTTACGGGAATATACCTACGGATTCAGGTTCGAATTCGGTTCATTTGTGGGCTATTATGATCCCGTGCTTCCTGAAAAACCATGGTTTTCAGCATTAGAAAAGGGCATGGAAATACACATCGCTGTGCAATAAACTAAACGGTCCAGGAAACTATTGAAAATAATGTATTGGATAGTTTATTCTATTCATTATTTAGGATTCGCCTATCAAGATCAATTATAATTCCTAACACGAGAACATAAACTATCAAAATATTGCATTCGTCCGTTCTGTTTTTCCATTAGAAAGTCGTTCCTATCCTTACTGTTAACAGTGTAATATAAAATGCAAAACAATCAAGTTAGCTAGCATATTTCATATTTCAGAAAATTGATAAGCAAAAGAAGTGGAACTTTGGATAAAAAAGACGATTTATGAAGTACTTGCACTTCATATTTCAAGATACTGTGATAGATTCTCGAGCTCATTATCACGTAGGAAGCGCAACGATGCTTACAGAGATAGAGGCTTTCCTTTCCGAAAGCCTTCTGAGTTAAAGGCATTATGCCGCAACAAAGTAATAGTCCCTATATCATCATATATTACATATTATGTCACATGAATTTGAGTGCGCATTTTATAATAACCCAGTCATTATTCCATTGGAATTCGAAATTATATTACACTCTTTTTCACAATTATTGTACAACAAGGCTCCGATTTTCAATTAGTTTAGAAAATGAACGCATTTGAAGGAGAGATTAAAGAATGAAATATTTCATGCATATAAAAGCCTCATTCTAAACTGAAGTAAAAAATAATTGTCACAACGAATTTATATACGGTTTAATTCAGTTCAAACTGACGCGCAACTTGTTTGTCGTGTTCTGTTAATTAAACTAGGAAGGGGACGATTAGTTGTTTGCTTTCGCTGGAGTATTTGGGCATACCTATACTAGTTTGAATCAATTATAGCAGTAAACTTCCTGATATTCTCCCTGCTGTTAAATTAACGATTTCGTTTACAAACAGTTGAAAATAATTTGAAAATTCATGTATATATATTTCTTGAACGAAAACAATTGATGCAAGGGTAGTGGTTACACTGAAAAAGCAAAATCAAGACCCGTATTTAGAGATTCATCCAATTATTTTCAACGAAGATGAAGTAAAATATATTTCACACCACAATTTCATTTTTACAAACGCGACCTAATAGCTACCTGGACTTAATATCAAATCAGGCTAGTATCTATATAAGTAAGTTCCTTTACTGCAGTTGATCACTTAAAAATAACATGTAAAATAAATAAAAATGTAAACTTTTAAATGTAATTTACTTCATCTTCGTTGAAAATGAATTTCCATGAACTTAATGAATCATCAATATTACTCATCACAATTATTCTTATATATTCCTGCAGATTATTATATACATTGCTATAATCTGGAATTTGCATAATGTCATCTTAAAGTGGTGAAACTCTATAAATGTACTTTTAAGGATATTTCAAAGGCAGAAAAGAAAATAAAGTTTTTGCATGCAGTTTAACGTGGTACACACTAGATCAGATTCAATGTAATAGATATGTTGGTCATTTTGTAGCAAACTGATTTTGTTACAATTCATGTGAAAGGTTATCGCTTCCCGATTTAGTCATGAAATATTTGCAAATATGTATTTTATTCATTTTTACGTTTAGCAAATTCTGAATATGCCAACAACGCATCTTTTCGCACATAAAATTTCAACCAGATGATATAAATGCAATTCTCCTGTTGTGAAACTTTTTATCCCCAAAATCCACAGTGGTTGCTTTTAACCTGATTTTCCAGATCTAGATTCAAACATAAAAGCCCTCTTGATGGAAAACTCAGCCAAGCATTCAACAAGTTTTTGACAGATTCTTCAGCGGAGTGTGTAATATTTGAATTGCTTGTATGCGACACGATGGTTCTGTTGCAGATCGATCAATAAGAATACGAGCCACCTTAATTTTCCCAGTGAAATAACGCAGCCATCAAGTAATAATCTATGAATAGCTATAGTTTCCATCCGCTGCTTTATCAAATCAATCATTTTGCTTCCTCTTTAAACAGCTCGTGATATTTCCTTTTGTTTTTTCCGAATTTCCAATTTTAAAATTTAATAGAATTATTTGTTGCTCCTGGAATTTTATGGCCCAACGCGCCTGAAAAAGTTTTCACACTAAGAACCTTACAAGTTTGTGGACCCTTTTCCTAAAATTATCAGGACTCTAATGAAGGTCCAAGACCTGACATGATCTCATTCTGTTTTACCTTGTCTTTAAATATATATATATATATATATATATATATATATATATATATATATATATATATATATATATATATATATATATATATAACAACCAAGATACATTCTAACAAAAAAATCCAGGAATTGGTTAATATTTTCGTTGAAATTTAGTGTATCGCCTTCAGAGTAAGCCCTTCCCGAAGTAATACATTTATGCCAACGAATAATTCAATCATCAAAACGTTCACGAACGCTTTTTCTATCGATTCTATCGATAGAAAACGGGTACCTCGAATTGGTAGTTTGAGTTGTGGAAAAAGGAAAAGTCGGCCGAAGCTATAACAGGTGAATATGATGGTAGTTCTATGTTGAGTTTTTGGTCAAAATTCATTCACAATGATAGCCTTGTGAGATAGTGCATTATCGTGGTGTAATATCTATGAATTTTCTTTCCACAAATCAGGCCTTTCTCGACAAACACCGATCCGTGTGGACGGAAATGACTCGTTCTAGCATGTCTTCAGCGATTTTAGCGTGATTACGAATAGATTTGTGAGACAGAGGAAGATCATTGCATATCTCTGCCAAATGCAAATGATGATATTCAAGCACCATTTTCTTCACTTCATTAATGTTAACTTCAATTGGAAATGGTGATGGCCGATAATAGGGAGGCAAATCTTCTACCACATCTCGGCCGCTGTTGAATGCACTGTACCACTCATATGCACATGTTTCTGATTAAGTCGATTCATCATAAGCCATCCATATTATATTCAGCGATTCTGTGCACAAAATTCCATTTGAAATACAAAATTTCAGACAAATCTTTCGTTCTATATTTTATCCATTGTAAAGATCGCAGAACACACATTTGAGAACTGACAAAATCGAGCACTGTGAACAAACTAAATGAGAAATAGCGTTCAAAGTCTGCGTCAGCATGGAAAACACTTGTGCCAACTCAGCAACAATAAAAATTTCGACATATTTCAATATATAACATTCGATATTCGTGGTATGTAGAAAAACATAGAAGGGTTAACTGGTTATGAAAGTGATGTGGTCTGATAGTCAAATATTTTTAATTCATGGAATATACTTGAGGTAAAGTTGAATTGCCTTAGATAACAATGCAGTGTTTGCATGTCTACAGTGTATCTAGAACAAAAATCACAATCGACATATAAAAGAAAATTATATTGCACAGGAAAATCTTTCTGTTTTCAGAGGCAATGAAAATTATATAGTTCGCTTCTAGTCATAGGGCTGTTCGAGAACCGCTGTGAGGAGTGTTTGCCGTTTTATCGAAAATGTAAAGGTTTATAACCTTCCATCTTATGATTCCCGTTCATGGCCAGAACCATTGATTTCGACCAAATACAGACTCATGCCGGCTTAGGTCCACTTCTGGGATAATATTTAAGTCGTCTTGGCGAAGGTATTAAGCGAGAACCAATTCCGATTCTTGGCAGTATTCTTATAACTCGAGATTTACGAAAAATCGAACGGAGCTATTCTATATTACGATAAGTATACATGATTCCGATATCCTGAATTTACTAGTGGAGGATAAACTGAAAATTGAAAGGGTTTATTATGTTCCACATAAAATTACAGACATACAAGTGACATCTCGATTGAACGAAATAATGTATGAACACCTTTCGAAATATATACGTATTTATTGGTGAAAAATCCAGAAAGAACTATAACAATTCCGACTACTATAATGCAGAGTCTGTTGAATGATCGATTTCTACTCTATTATTTCAACAAAAATGGTTTTCCTGAACATCTAGCCCTTATTTGAACTTATCGAATCCTAAGAATATTAAGAAAGAAAATGGGGGATAATTATTGAGATCGTAATAACTATGGAAAACGAATAGTTAAAAATATACTGTATATTAATTTATCTCTAAATTTTTTGCTGCCCCTTTTTAAAATTCGGAAAGTTTACTTTATATTTGATACAGAATGTCTCGTGAGGAAACGGAATCTTTCTAGGTAGTATTATAGAATTGAGTGGTGAATTCGAAACGGGCTGTTGTTTATGAATTTTTCCCTTATTTTACGATATACCGGCTGTGTTGTGAGATTTGGACGAAATAATATCTCCCAAACTATCGATCCAATTTCATTAAAATGTTAATGTAGAATTATCACATGGGTCGACCTTATTGAAACTTTGACGAGTCAAAAAATAGCTGGACAGTACCAAAATTATTACAAGACCGGACTGAATTATTCAATCGTTTCAACGAAAACTTTGCACATTAGAATAACTAATTATAATGATTGTCGCAATTATGAAATGAGACGCTAACCGATCTCAGGGTTAGTTTACCACGTAATTATTCAGGCCTTAGGGTTAGTAGCTGATTATAATTATCATTTTTCTCGAAGAATTTTTCTGTATTTTTGACTTTCGAGGATATTTTTCACATTAAATTTTGTCATTTCTCAAGAAAATAGCGCCTCATTTGATAATTGCGACAACCATTATAAATAGTTATTTTCAAGTGCAAAGTTCTTGTTCAAATAATTGAATGTTGTAGTACGGTCCTGTAATAACTTTGGAAAAGTTACTTACATTACATCCGATTCTGAATAATTTTTATTTCTTTGAATAATTGAATTTGGAAGCGGCTAAAGATATCAAGTTTTTTGTGGATGAAAACTTTCAGAGATCAACGGACAAACCGAGCCCTTATTTCTGGATCCCTGAAATGGTGCCATTCGATTTCATGGTCTCATCTGGTTAATCAGGACTCGAAGTTTCACTGAAGAATATTAAAATTCAGAATATCAATATATAGGGTGAACTTATGTATGAATAGAAGTCCAAAAAAACTCAATTGTTTCTAGTCCAGCTTTTCTTTTGACTCGTCAATTTTAATAAATATTAACGAAATCGGATCGATAGTTCAGGAGATATGGATCATTGAAAATTGGTTCAAGTCTCAACCTGTATATCGTAAAGGAAGGGCAAATTCAGAAATAATAGCGCAGTTCGAGCTCACCACTTAATTCCCTATCACTACTTTAAAAGGTTCCGTTTTCTGACGAAACACCCGGTATATTATTGGCATTTACACATATCTGATGTTTAACGTTCTCACGAACTTGAATATTAATTTATTTTTCAATATTACGATATTCAATGGTGAATTCAAAATGTATTTGTGTTCCATTTTTATGAACGAGAACTGAAAACTCCTTCGTTACCGCTGCCGGTAAACATCAATAAAGTAGAATGTCAAAATATATAATTGACATTGCAATGAAGTTTAATTTCAATGAAATTAGAAATTGTGTATTATTCCGCTTTGTGAAATGAAACATTGTCTCCTTCAATTACCATTAAAATAGAGACTAGGGTTCTACATTGAATTGTAGAACGTGGGTAATTCTGATATCAGTGGGCGCCAAATGAATACTAAGGGATTCGAATAAGCGAATGAGATATTTACTTAAAGTTTTCTGTCTCCTCCAATACTTCACACCCAGCAGACATTATTATGTTCCAGAGTTATGTTATTTTAATATCTTGCAAGTTATTGAAGGAACATTTGGTTTATAGTAAATAATTTAGATATAATTTGCCATACAAATTTTTGTGTGATATGGAAAATGCATAAAATCATTCGTAAAAACTCTATCAAAAGCAATAAATGAAGTATATCCCATTCATAAAGACTATAAAATATTCAACAGTTTAACATTCTGCGGTTCTGCAAGTACAAATATTAAATCCTTTAAATTGGTATGATGTACCATCGTCAAACAAAATCTGTAATATAGCTTTCAAAACTTCTAATAACTTAGGTAAACATATTAAAATAATAAATCTCGTGTTGAAAAATCAAGTAAATCAGAAATTTGGAATCTATAAACTCAATTGCGGTTCTTGTGATAAAATTTTTGTTCATATCGGTAGGACCTATAGGAGTTTTGGCATAAGAACATCTGAACATAAACGTAGCTTCGACAAAAATAAATCTGATTCAAATTATTCAAACCACCTAATAAAAGAAAACCATTCATTCAATAAAAAAAATTCTTTGACATATTACATATAAAATCAAAAAGTTCAAAATTAGATCTCCTAGAAGCATTAGAAATAAATAGATATAGTAAAAAACCTCCGAATAACGGACACCCACGGGGATCAAAAAAAGTTGTCATTTAATGTGTCGACCACATGAAATAAAAGTTAGTCTGCTAATCTCCGATACATTGAATTTGTATCAGCTTTTTATTTGACGCACATTATATCATATTTTACAAAGAAAAACTTGAAAATAGAATAATGTAATATCTTCATAAAGACCACATGACCCCCTTTTCAGACTCGAAGTTGTTGAGTGCAGAATGATTGATGTGAAAAGTTCAAAATTTGGCATCCATAAAAGACCCGACTCATTTAATGATGTATATCTGTTGCTGGAAATACATTCAAGAGATCAGTTGATAAGATATTGACGAAATATCTGCATTGTGAAATTCATAGAAATTATAACGATTCACTCACTCAATATCAAAGAATAATGAGGTATATTACAACTGAAAATGAAAACTCCTTATAATGTGAAACTACTTGCACGCAATAATTGATGGTCCTTCAAGGTATTTAAAAAAGTGAATGATAGGAAAATTAAAAAAATATACTTACATTTAATGATTCTATAAGCTGATAAAACTCGACCACATGTGGTTCACTGATTTATAAAAACAAGCAGGCTTACGTTATCTGTTCTGAAAAACTCAAAAAGAAGCCTGCTCTGATTCTTCCCAACTTAACAACTCCAGAATTTCGAATTTTGAAGAAGACGCAATACATATTTCGACCCAGGTGATTTTCTTTGTCTTGTACATGTTTTTTTTGGATTTGTCCATTCTGATAACGATCGCTTTTTATGGCAATGTTTGTTTCACTTGGTTCTCAAAGTTATCGCTCATCACGTCACCTTTATGCTTTGATGGAAGTTTGTATAAAAGGGCAATCAAAACTTAAATGGTTGCTAATTGTGAATAAATCACATTTCTATTCATATGAGAAAAGAGTATTTTAAACAGTTTCATAATTCTCTTTCGTATCCTTCAACTATTATTTCATAACTCACGTACTAAATTTTTCATTTACTAAAATATGAAGTTAAAATATCTTCAATAAAGGTTAGGTTAAATTTCACAAATTTATTTTTGTTCTTATTTAGATTTCGAAGAGAGAATGAGAAGGTTAGTTTTCCGTCCCGATTCACTAAACACCCCGTTTAGAGTTTTTCAAATGATAGATAATATAATCCTGGTAATCCAATTCTCTCAAACTACCAAAGTATTTTTCCGCACAAATCATAATCATAAGCAAAAAAATATCACTACTCCTAATTGCTCAATCTGCTAGAAGTAAGAAAAATAATTTTCTCACTGTTAAAAGGGAATCACCTAATTGCGAAAATTTCTTCATAAGTTATTACAGTAATATTGTGCTAAGTGGAAGATTTACATAGAAAAACGTTCCCCCTTTATAATTATGAAGTACACAACACTTATTATCTTGACGGTATGCTCAATTCCCCCATTTTTTCCACCCGCTCTAGCCCTATCTCGTTTATGCTGGTAACGATAACCATCTGCGGTTATTTACACCATGTTTGCATGAGAGTCCGCCATCAGAATACGAATTTTCGCGAATATACGCCCATTAGCCTGTCTAGGCAATAACTTAGACTGCACTACGGACGCACAATTGAAACTTTCCGACTCTAGAGGGGTGATTTTAATTTTTTCCAGCTATCGCTTGAGTTATGCGAGTTGTTAACGATTCGCTGACGCCGACCGGAAACAAGATTAATTAGCTCGACACGGCTCTACAAATTGAATCTGTGTTACGAATGTTTTCACAATGGATTGATCTAGCCGAGTATGATAATTAGAAAGTACCTACATGGAACAAAGTAAACAGCAGATCACACAACAGTTTTTCGTCATTCAGTTTCGAAATTAAGTATTACACGAGAAATTATGTTTCTATTTTTAACCAACGATTCAATCGACTCTCCAGTTGAAATGTTAAGTGTTTTCATAATTAGTTACCCGAATTGGCGATGGAAAATATTACGTAGTACATTTGAAAAATTGAAAAATGAAGCTAAATCGTATCACTTAGTCGAGTATGATAATATTACTGATATCTATCTTAATAGAATTAATTTGAAAAAAGAAAACAGTAAACGTTTACTTTATGTTTGCGATGCGCATACACTTTTTCTCGATTTATATAAGATATTGAGGCTAAAAACATCTTCTTAGAATATTATACTGAAATTTCTCTTATCAGAAATAGCTATTCAATGCATTAATTATGCAAACCCCCAAAGCGGTCTTGTAGTAGTGTCATCCCTCGAAAGATCCAATACTCCACTAAGAGGTTTATTCAAGTTGAATTGAATGCGTTTATAAGCATCTTAGATGAAATATAATTCTTCACAGAGGGTGTATGAGAGAGAGAGAGAAAATACATAAAGACACACAAATTTGCTCCTATATTCTCACATTCAAGTTAAAATAAAGGGTTGAAAATTACGGGAACGAATTTTTCAATAAAAGAAAGCAGTTAATTTCTAAATGTTTCGAACTGCGAGTTGAAAGTTTAATCAGCTCCGAATTCTACAGAATTCGAGTATAAAACTGGAATTCAGAGAAAATTAAGTTGGGTTCGAAATTCGAAACTTAATGGAAAAGTATGGAAGAGGTAGGACGAAGTTCGATTTTTTTCTGAAATAATGTAATAATGACATACTGGCTGAGAACTTTTTACCGGGTCTTTTCAGGCATAACTTCTGGATGGACTCAAACACGAATTAGGCGGATAAGAGAACGACAAATTTATAAATGATCGTATGTATTTCTGTTGGTCAATTTGACTACAGCAGGCTCGTCCCACGTCAAACTAGGACTACGAGGCTGCTTCACAAATACTAGCTACAGACCAAATCATACTTATTCTGCCATCGTGCTGTGGCTTATTGATCGGTACAAAGGAATCTACCATGGTTAGTTATTTCTGTCCCTGATCATGTCTTAAGATCAACAAGAGTGGAGGACCTTGCCTTAACCACCTGGCCCAATAAAAGTAAATGAAGCTCATCAAGATCACGGTTGAACTTCCTATTCCTAAAAACCTGCTTCCCTTTTGGATGGAGTTCCACGGAGAAACACCGGCTAGCCTACGGATTCATAATGACATACCGAAGAATGAAAGAACTGCTTTGGTGATTTTTTCCCGACTAGTGAGACAAGAATCCTAATAATGAAAAAGCCAATATCTAACGAAGAGTTAACCTTTATCCTATCGCTGACGTAATTAAGAAAGTGAAGGTATCATTCTTACCTACCCCCACATCACTTCCGACAGACGTGGAAGAAAGTGGGTTGTTTTGGATGGCGTACCCTGAGTGTCCGGAAAGGCAGTGAATTCAAACAGCGCCAGTAGTTGTCCAATCCCCCAACAGTTGTCAAAGACAAGAATGAAGGTTTTGCGTAAAGTAAAGAAGACTGGGTGGAGCTGTGAAGAAGGCTTACAAGACAGCTTGTCTTTGGTACCGAAAAGACACGATGTCGAAATTAGGAGTGTGTACCACCCGGGGCAGTACCCCGAAGCTCGACTGGAAACGAAACCACTTGGAAATCCAGTGGAAGGGGGCAATAATTCTACGGAAATAACGCTGAAGACATTAGAATTCGGGAATTAGTAATATTTTCTCAGGTTAAACTAACAAAATATCACAAAAATGTATTAAAGAATGCTGCCCCCAAGGCAATAATTGAAGAGTCTCGGGGGAGGAGCGAATCAGATTTCTGGCTTCAAAGCTCTGTCGTTGCTCTGAAGAAAAGAAAAGATGTCACTATTCCCACCGAAATATTAAATCATCACAATAATAGATTTGTGTTTTTTATATCCTTGATCTCTCCACCGAAAATTTGTGGAAGACCGATAGGGTACTGAAAAGTTATGATTTTTCAACTCTGAGCTTGATAGTCTGGAGTGGAATATAATATAATAAATATTGAGTAGATGACGGGTCAATACTTGCTATAGAAAACGTGTTTTATAGGCTCTTCTGGATTATGAATGTAAATGCACCTAAAGTACTGCAGGGTGGGGCGTGCACCTTCGAAAAGGGACCTTTCTGGATAAAATTCTAGTTATCAAATTCTTTAACCAAGAAACTGGCTATGTTCTTGTGAGTATCTCCGAAAGTGTGAAAGACTTGATTTAGTGCAAATGTACACTATTCGGTGTGGGCAGCACCTACTTTAACCAAAATGAAACAACCAAGACCTTTATGATTTTATTTCAACATACTATCATAAAAAAAATTCGAAGCGTTAACAGGGAAGTCTGGTGCAAGTTCTCTCAAGAGGACACAAACTGCCTATTGTATCTAGATGAACGGATAAGAGTTTCTTATGTGGACACACTGACCAGACTGTCAATATTTTCTTATTCTATCTTATTTTCGAATTTCTAAAGACTGAAGATACATCATTTTTATAAATCGCAGTATAAACACAACAAATTGTTGGAAAAGAATTGAAAACTTAGTTTGAACGTCACGACCATTTTATGCAGTAAAATAATATTAGTTTAGACAACGTAAACGGCACTTCTGATCACATCAAACGAATTATGTGCAGCATTTGGCAGGAAATTACACTTCAGATTGAACAATGTTCATCATTTTCACCTCATTAAGCCGTTAACATTGTTGAAACTCATCATTTTTATTCCCGTCAGTTGAAGCGGGTATCTGGAAAATTGGCAGCAATAATATCCGTAATTGATGTAATTGAAAGCACTCGGGAGTTTCCAAATTTTTATGGCGCCAAATACCCAAATGATGGTAACGATGACCATAATCGTTTGAAGAACATTTAGAGTCGTATCGCTACGAAGAAGAGCTGTCAACGCTCTGTTTCGTCGTCGATGCCGGTGGTTCACACTTTAGTTAATAGCCGAACTTAACGAAGAACATTTTTATTAAAGTGTCGCAGATGTGCGCTTTCAATTGCGAATAATTTACTTGAAATTGGCTTTTCGAAAACCATTTCTTTAGGTAATTAGGTCGAAGAGTGGCTATAAAATTCAATTGATGGGCGAAAATATTACTTTTTAATAGTTCTATTGTAATATTTTGCATCGTATTTATATTACTTCTTGAGTATCTCTTATTATCATTCGATGTATGTACTCAGATTCAGGAACATTCCTTCAATTTTAACTTGGAAAATCTTCGCATTTCGATCGCTATCAGAAAGTACAAGGTCTTTTGACAGCTCTATTCAATAAGATGGAAACGTTATGTTGTCTACTTGAAAGATGAACATAATGTCGCCAGCCAACTATAGCTTTAAGGTTTCCGACAGATTTCTGTAATGCCAGATATCTCTTTAGAACTGCTTTTCATATTTTACAAGCACTGTCTTCAATATAATACATTGTGGCAAGGATTTTTGAATTATTACAGGATGGGTTATTCTGAATGAAAACAATAGGTGCACATATTTTGCTGAATAAAATTTCTTTTCTTTTTAAAGAAATTTACAAAACATTTTCTTTCGCTTATACACCTTTTTCAGGAAAATCTATGTCATCTGAATCTGCACATATTTATTCTGCCTCTCAATCAATTAATCAATAGAATACATAAAAGGTAAAATAATGTTGCAGTTTATTTAAAGTCATTACGATTTTCCTGTTATTCAGTTTTATTTCACAGTGACTCTGTAATAGTTTATAGTAGTATATGATTAAAAGATCGAATAGATTTAGTTACTTGTAGAAAAACAATATCTTGGTACAAGTAAGTACAAGAGATTTTTCAGAGTATTTTATTGAATTTTTTTAGGCCATTATTGTTGAGAACTTTTTTTGCTACATTGATGTAGACGACAAAGTTGTAAATGCCCTGAAAAATCATGAAATTCATCATGCTTCGCTGCCTCCTCATTTACTACATCTAAATACCATCAAACATGCCTAGGACTTGCTGAGTTGAATTCTTCATTATGACCACAAAACGAAAATACATATTTCCACCAAATTTGAACTAAGATCCATATTTCGCGTTATTGTTGAATATTTTTACATATTATCGTCATTCACCTAAATTCCATAGATCATTTTCCTTTCAAGGGTTGTGAATCAACCAATTGATAGTCATTACATTATCCATCATCTAACATTTGTTTCGTAATTAGGAAAGATTGTTGAACTACAATTCGATTGCTTGTCATACCTTTTTCTTCAACTGAAATGACTCGATAGATGGTAATAGATTAGCGGAAAATTGAAGCTTTTTCTAATTTGCACAACAAGTGTTTCAAATCATGCAGTGTTGAAATCAAGTAGTGTATTTGACAGTTTGAAAATGCCGAAAGTGAAGTTGAACGCGAAATGGATCGAACCCTATCCAGAGATGAACATAGATGGAGAAAGTTTAATGTAAAATGCATGTTAGAAAGTCGTTAGTACAGTGTATACATGAAATATTTTTCATTTTTTTCTCTATATAAGTAAAGTGAAAGAATACTCTTCATTATACCTCTCTTCTTCCTTTGTATATGTGCAACAGTTAGTTTTCAATCCTTGCTTAGTGTATTGGAATATTTAAGAACTAAGAAGAATATCTCGTTAATTTTGTACTTGATGAGATGGCCTTCAAAAAATTTCAATTTATTGTTTCAAATAAAAGCTGATACCAAATTTCACGTTAACCAGCACGTTAAAACAGCCAAGCATATTTCGAGTATTGCAAGATTAAGGAACAGAGGAAAAGGGCAGCAATCTCTCTATCTAATTGTGTCTCATACAAATGAGAAGAATAATAAAAACAGTTCAATGAAAATTTGTGTTAAGCGTTGTTCGCTTCAAATATTCCATTGAAAAAGTTAAATGAAAATAATCTTGAGCCTTTATTGAAAAAAAATATTCGAAATTCAATATCCTGGACGAATCTTCATTGAGAACAACAAGAATGCATTTTCAGAACATTGAAGAATGAAATCAAAGATGCTATGGGTGAAAATCATTTTTATGTTATTGTGGACGAAAAAGATATGTAGTTAATTTGCTCATTGGAGCACCAAAATAAAATATTCCTGGGCATTCATTCGTAATAGCCTTTAATCATCTTGAAAAAGTAAATAAAGCAACTGTTGAAAGATTCATGCAATATGCATTGACAAATTTTTCCTACTAAATGCAGTTCCATTAAACAAATTTATGATTTTTTATCAGATATACCTTATATAGTAAAGACAGGACAAAATTCAAAAATGTTTTATGAAAATGAAGTTCACATCACATACTTGGCTCATGGAGTTAACAGAGTAGTAGAAGTTTCTCAAGAAATAATCACATCGTGGATGACTTAATAAACAACGTCAAAAAAGTTTTTCCTAAAACTCCCCTTTGAACACAGTTATATAAAGATCTAATCTGTAGCTACCATCACAACCAGCATTGACCTGATGGCAAACGTGGATCAGTGCGGCAGTTTTTACTCTGAAAATTTCGAAATCATCAACGTTATATCATATTCTTCGTCCTCTGTAGTATTATATAAAATTTTATTAGGAATTGAGGAAATACATAAAAGGCTTGTATTCGCCAAATAAAATTTTAGCTTCTTTCCTCATTCAATTTTATCTATGGAAAAAAATTACCAGCCTTTAACCGATTATGTAAAAATAATTAAAAATTTTAAAAATGAATGCGAAAAAGTTAGGTGTGAAATTGGCAAAATTGTGTTCGTCGAATTGAAAATGGTTCTAGAAGAAATTCGAAACATTTCGAAAAGTTTCCGAGGAAATTTCAACTTTAGAACCAAAATGGCCAAAACGTGCTGCCAAAATTAAAATTCCACTTCAGGAAATTTTGTAAAGCATATAGTAATTAATTATAAAGAATAGAATAATCATAATTTTGATGAATCAATTGTTAAGCGCTCTTGTTGTTATTGTTGTGCTTGAAGAACTCCTTTGAATGATATTTATTCTCAACATATTTTTCAAAATTTTTCATATGATTTCGAAGAATCATTCCATATATATGGACATATTTTCACATCTTCAATCATCACACATAGGCAGCAAACGTTGAGTAGTTGGCACACGCATAATTTTATTATTAAGAACTCAAATTCCACAAAAAGCTTAGAAATCCTTACTCTGGATATGCCAGAAAGAATTCTAGTTGTTATATTTGATATTTTAAAATGAAACTCTTGTACAAAATATCAATATCAAATTTTTGACGATGAGGTTATATATACGGTATTTTCAAAGTCTAAAGTGATAAACATAGTGGAAAAGAATTCTTTTTCACGATACTTTTATAAAAAAAATAATCTTTAAATTTCATGGCTACCATCAGTTTTCTCAACAGCAAACAGCAGTCAAATAAAGCGGTCATACATTGCTGTTTACGATGACCAGCAAACATATTCTAGTTTTATTCGCCGGTTATGTCGAGTTAATAACTTCTGCCTTTGTCGCACGAAAGCGACAGCTTATGGCTAATTTGCCAAACGCCATTATTTCTCGCTTCTGTTTACCTCCGCCCTTTATTTTAGCTGCCCTCACACAATTAAGTTATTTTCATCGTATTTCTGTCAAACCAGTTGGCTTCATTTGTTTCCTCGGGAATTGTTACCAGTTCGTTCTGTTCGAGCTTTCATAATAGCTAAATTGCCTGTTATTGTGCTACTTGACACTTTCAAAATATTTGAAGTGGATATTTTAGTGTTGACATTGTATCATGAAATATTCCACTATAATTTTGAAATAGAAGCTAAGTGTGCTTATAGAAAATCACTTAAATTCAAATGGGTAGTGTTTCAGAGAGATAGTATACATACATATATACATACGGAGAATAAGTTGCTACATATGAAAGGGGTTTGCGGTAGAATGAAAACTTGCGAAAAGGGGTTCAAAATCAAGTGCAAATACTCTCATTCGTTTGGCATAAAACGGTGACGAGTTGCCAATCTCCATTAAGGAGAATACACAAAAGAAAAAGGAATAGAAAGACTCTACAAACATATTTGTGAATTATTTTGATATTGTGGTTATTTGATTTGTAAGGAAGGAACTGAAAAAGAATGTCGAAAGCGCGAATCGGCAGAACAAAAAAAATACTCTGCATCTAATCCCACAAAAGACTTGGGAATTTGATCAAAGCTTGTCTATATTTAGTGAAGGATGATAACATTCAAAACGCTAACAAAACAGTACATTGAAACCTATTTGGCTTTTGGTCCTCAATAACTACAATATACTTGCCTTTGTGGAAAGTTCTTCGCAACGGCATGAATCTAAAAATATATCAACCAGTACCGATTACTTCGGGTTTATTCCTCATTTTCTACATCTTTTTATGAGTCTTGCAAATTTTCGAGAAGAAAATAAAAACAGATAACTGTTTGTTTATCATATAATTTATATTCGAAAATATTTTAGACGATTTTAATGTCTATGCTCTGCAGGCCATTTTATTAACAACGATTTATAAACTACGGAGAACTTCAAGTTTTCTTTTCAACTCTAACAAGTTCTGAGGTAGGACTCAATTTAAAAGTTAGATTTATATCTCAGAAGTAAAAATTTGTTTGTGTATCTTTTTCCACTATATTATGTGAAACGTTCGACCTTATTCTCTCTAGTTTTCGATCTATTTTCCCTCCATATCGGTAAGGATAAGTCACGTTTTCAAGTTATTCACCAGTTATCCATATATGATTTCGTTCAGATTGAAAACTACTAAACGTGCATGCATTTATGTTTTCACACTTTTATTATAAGAATTGTAGCAGTATTTTCGAAAAACACAGGGAATTGGTCAATGAAACAGAAAATATTTATTTTTCATCCAAATTTATTGTATCGCATTCAAAGTAGATACCTTCCTAAATAATATATTCACGCTATGGAAATATCCAATTATAAAAATTTCGATAGGATAACACAGGTCTTCTGGTACAAGTCGAGCGGCAACGCGTTTCATGCCTAAACGATCGTACGTTGGTACGAACGTTCATTACCTATCTCTCTCAAACTTAAATGACGATTTTACCAGTTACCATTTCCTTCACTTTATCGATGTTAACTTCAGCTAAAGATGTGGATGGTCGACGAGAATAAAGCAAATCTTCCACTACATCTCGGTCGCTGTTGAAAGCACTGTACCACTTATTGTACATGTTTTTGATAAAGTCGATTTACCGTAAGCCTTCTGTAACATTTTTTTGTGATACGGTACACTAAATATCATTTGCAATTTAAAACTTTTGACAGATTCTTTGTTTGATAATTTTATCGATTATAAAAATCTTAAAACCCATTCGTCAGAACTAATAAAAAATCGTGTATTGTAAACAAACTAAATGACAGATAGCGTTCAAACTCTGGGTACTTTTTTGACAGAATTTATACGCATAAACGGCCTCACCATTGTTCGAATTTTTGTAATTTGTTTGAACATCACTTTCAATTTAAATCAACCCAATTTTTTTATAGAATCATATAAAACATTTCCACGTTCATCACAAAATAATCCGAGAAACGTGAAATTAACGCATTCACAATAGTAGCTCTCTTGAGTAATCCTTCGATTTCATTCAGTCTGTAAAGCCATTTGTTGATGTTCTTTATGACACGAAGGCAACAGTTTACATAAATATGGATCATTAATAAGAATGACAAGAACCAAAGATGTCTCCAATTGGATTGACGTGTAGATAATGTAATCACATTTGCAAATCCATCTGTAAAATTTCAATCACTTCACTCTAACGATTTCATTCCATGTACGTAATGTCAACTTTTGCGAGTTGAATCTCCAGAGAAATTAATCGGAGAGCGAAGCCGCTTGCAAAGTTTCGATAGGAAAATATAAATATGTTAGTTCGGGACATGGAACTTGCATTTCCGTGGGAATTCCAAGATTTTTCGGTGAAATTTCTATATTAGACTTCACTCAATGACAAAAAAATTCGATACTTATTTTAGTTGAAAGTTTGGAATTTATGCTTTCTTTCATTGCAAACTCCCAAGTTCATTTTTCGCTAACTTGATTTTCATAGTTTGCTTGGACATTTTCTGTGTATGTCGGTAAAATATTTGCAACCATGCATTCATACAGAAATAAACATTTGATTTTTTCAAATTGCATTGTCGGAGTTTGTAAGAAAACTATGTGTATCTATCTGATGAAGCCACAGTGTGGTGAAACCGGTCATAGTTTTGTTAATATGGTGAAAATCTAAATACTTTAGTTTTATTTCATTGAAAATATAATTATTCTCTTTGTATCATTATGTCATTGTACACAATTAACAAGTTTCTTATTTTCGTCGTTTGATGAGTTTATTCTTTTTCCCTCGTTCACGTAACTGACAATATCATTTGGCGATTTTTATTAATCAGCATGTAATTATCTTTTCACTTCTCCCTAATCTTGTTATCAGCTTATCTGGTTCCTGTATACGATATTACGTAGTCTTCTCACACTTGCCTCCAATAATTAAACTGCATAGTAAATCCGTTTTACGATCGCAAGATTATTCTGATCCCGTAATATGTGACCATAAATCGAAGGCACACGCTGATCCTTCTAGGAATAACGATCTATTCATAATTTATTATTATGACGTAGATATTCCGAAAGTGCCTCCATAAAATTGGCTTTACTTTCAGTGGGGTACTGGCCTTAGAGTTTCGGTTTCCAATCAAAAGACTGAGATCCATCCAACTTTTACAGCGTTGTTACCTTTTGGAAATTATACAGGATTCAAGGTTTATTATGCAGCATGTAAATCTGTATGCTGGTAATGTACTTCATACTCAACGCGAAATCGGATTAGCCAGCACGCGTGACACTATATGATCATACTAGGCTTACGGTTACAGCTCACGAGATACGGAGAGCCTAGTCCAAGTGAGGGTGGATGGATATTTATATTAACCGATACATGGTGTCTCACCGGGATTAGGTAGGGAACAATATACAGTTCAAAAAAGTGACGGGAACTAGTCGCTGAAATACAATTAAATTCATTTCTCGCCCGATTCAAAACGGATACCTCGAAGTGCTACTTTGAGTTTTTCAGAAAGAAAAAATTCGGTTGAAGACATATCAGGTGAATATGGGGTTGTTCGATGGTATTTGTGTAGTTTATGGTCAGAAATTCATTCACAACGATATCCTTGAGAGATGGTGTAAAGTCCATGAGTTTTCTTTTCACAATTCTGGCCTTTTTTCAACAAATTCGCTCCTTTAAACGTCGCATAACGCTCATGTAATATTCTTGATTTACCGTCTGACATTTGAAAATAATATCGAGTGCATAACACCGCGATAATCGAAGAAACAGCCAACATTACCTTGACTTTTGATCGACTTTGACGTGGTTTTTTCGGTTGCGGTTCTGTTGGTAGGTGCAATTCCGAAGTCAAACTCATAAACCCATGTCTCATCACCAGTTACGATGCGTTTCAATTTTTGGAGAAAAATCAGGTCTTTTGGAACTAGTCAAGCGGCAACGCGTTTTATGTCCAAACAATCGTTTAAAATGGTACGAAACTGATTCATGAGACACAAAAAGTTCATTACCTATCTCTTTGAAACTCAAATGACGATTTTCAATTTTCATTTTCTTCACTTTGTCGATGTTACTTCATTTGAAGATGTTAATGGCCGATCAGAGCGAGGCAAATCTTTCACCACATCTTGCCACTGCTGAATACACTGTAACACTCTTATACTCGTGTTTTTGTTGAAGTCGATTCACCGTAAGCCTTCTGTAATATTCTCAGCGATTCCGCACTCGGAATTCTATTTGCAATACAAAATTTGAGATAAATTCATTGTGAAATCGCAAAACACACTTGTGAGAACTGACAAAATCGAGCACTGTAAAACAAACTCCGCGTCAGTATCGGAAACAGTTGTACTAACTTAGAAACAACGAAAATTTTGGGAATTCTTTTAGGCTGAGTTTTTAAATAATCAATTTCAGGCACTTTTTTGACAGAATGCAAGATTGCAGAACTCAATGCAAAATATCCCAATTTTTGATATTCAATAGCAGAAATTAAGAATGTGGAAATAATAACAAATTTGTGCAAAGGATGATGTAATATTTATTACTTACATAACAATGGTCGGCTACTGATTTCGGCGTTTAGAAAAAATAGTCCCGCACAACAGCCTGAACTGAAATTTCACATTCGAATTCACATCCTACGATACTTATGCCGCGGCCGTGGAATTATCACAACCAGGCCGGAAATATCGGGCCAAAACGTGGATGACTTCTCCCAATAAATTGAGCAAGCCGAGAGGCTTCTCGGAGCGTATCTATGGTAAGTGCACAATCAGAGCAGGCGATACCGACAATCCAGACAAATGATTACGTATCATAGGGCCATTCATCATGCCGTTGTACTGCCTACCGCGCTCGCGACGCGTTTCCGACGGGACAAAGCGACTCTCATTGTTATTCGACATTCAGACATTAAAGAGCAACAATAGATTATGAAGTTATTGGAATCAGTATGTCAACATCTTATTATAGATTACCAGAAGACACTCGTCATTTCCCCAGAATTGAAATAATTGTTATTTAGATACTTGTTTTACGTTATATAGCACAAAATGAAGAAGTCACACCTAATTGGATGCAATTTATTTTTGTCTCATAAAAGTCTATTCAGATTAATTAGATTTAATTCAAAGTAATATTCTAGTTACTGTCAATATCACTTGTTCCATGTAATTTCAATACTTTGATATCTTTTATATTTCATTACTGACAATGAATGTTGATTTCCTGTTTTCTCCGTTACCAGAACGAATCAATTCCGATTTCACAATAATAAAACGCTTTGAAACTGGTATACGATATGAGTTTATGAGTTTGACATGCAAACCACTCAACAAGCTGCGGAATGGCGCCTTCCAATTGAACCGAGGCCGAAAAGATCAAAAGTCAAGGTAATGTTGACTTTTTTCTTCGATTATCGCGGTACTGTGAGCTCGAAATTCATGCCAGAATTTGTGAAAAGAAAACTCATGGATTTGGCATCACAACAATGCATCATTTCACAAGACTATCATTGTTAATGAATTTCTGACCAAAACTCCCCAAATACCTCTGAACAATCCACTATATTCACCTGATATGGCTCCGACGGTTTTTTTTTCCAGAACTCAAATTACTACTTCAAAGTACCTGTTTTGAATTGATAGAAGAAGGAATTTTCGGTGAGAATTGAAGTCGATTGCGATTGCGAAAAAAGCATTTGAAAAATTTTTGATGATTTTCGTTGGCATGAATGTATTGTTTTGAAAGGGGCCTACTTTGAAGTTGATACAATAAATTTGGATGCAAAATAAACATTTTGTGTTTTATTGACGAATTTCTGATATTTTTTTCGACAGAATGTACTTTAAGCAAGGCCATTGTAGAAGTATGTACAAATAATTGAGGGAATAAATCTTACATTAGAGAAATTGGGTTACAAGATTATGTCACTGTGCGTTTCTTCTTGCTACATATTTTAAAGAAAAAATAAAAGGTATTACTTGTAACATTTAAAGTTCAACATTTATTAATTCAGATTTCACTCACATTGTTTAATGATTTTGTATTTTAATAACACTGAACCGAATACGACGATTAAAATAATAGAATAATTTCCTAAATTTCGTCAGCCATGAGTCATCAATTGGTTGATAATGCTTCCTATGTTTTATCGCAATTAACAATCATTTAAATCATTTTCTTCTATCCCTGACGTAGGCGCGAAATTCAATGTCAAAAGTGAGTAGACACGACCGATATATCTATTCTTAATAGAAGCAACCCTAATCTTCAAAATGAGTAGAGGAGAAAAATACCACTGTAGGGAAGCGAAAATGGAGTGTACTCGTGCAGATTTAATGAAACAAGCAAACATGTTCCGTCTCTGCTAGCTGGTAGCAACATATGTGCCGCTCTCGTGAGTGTACATTTTGGGGCGTTATGTATATTTTACATAGATATATTTAATTCAAATATCCACCCGGATATATGAGCGCTCCCCGAGAATGACATATAAGAGTTAAAATCTCATTTTAGTGACCTGAGATTTTATCTATTATACCAATATTGTTATAAGTTTCTGTAGCTTCTTTTGCATTCAGCTTTCTCTTTTTGACTATGATTCTTTAATTTATCAGATCTAACAGGAATATGAAGATTATTTTCTTCATCATCCTATATATTCCTACTAAGTTTTTCGAACATTTTGATGAAAAAAACATTTGTTCGAATCGTATTAGGATTAAATGATGTAACGCTGGGCGTCTAAGGAAAAAATAGAAATACAATTTAATGTTGAAATAACTTTTATTCATCATACAAATAATACTGATTCCTTTCTCTTTTATTCTTGGCAAGAGTTGTACATAAATGTTTGATTTGAAAGAATTTCATTTCTTGGAATAAAATGTTCAAAAAATGTTCAAAAAATGTTCGAAAAATGTTCAACAGGTTATTTCAATGAACAAAGATGAAGAGAAATATATTTTATACTTTCCACAATTTTATTTTTACAAACACGACCGGT
This sequence comes from Cryptolaemus montrouzieri, assembly GCA_013387265.2. NCBI lineage: Eukaryota > Metazoa > Arthropoda > Insecta > Coleoptera > Coccinellidae > Cryptolaemus > Cryptolaemus montrouzieri. The sequence goes on along the minus strand of JABFTP020000165.1, from coordinate 63,774,094 downwards.
TTCGACAGTCATTTTCAAGTGATCAACTACAGAAAATGAACTTACTTCTAAAGATACTAGACTTATTTGATATCAAGTACTGTCTAGCTTGTTATTAAGGCTGATTTCACTGGGATTTTCACAAAGTTTATCGATTTCCAAACATTCATTCATCATCTTTCCTTTGTCGCAATTAAAAAAAATTTTGATATTATCTAATGTTATGGAACATTTGTGGATTTTATATGTTCACATATTGGAGAATTATTGTCAGAGGATAAAGATTCTTTCAATCTGGTTTCGAAATGCCTACCTGTCTGTCCAACATGAGATACCATATACTCAATGCAAGTAATTTTGTAAACTTTTGATTTTTGTTTAGTATTAATAATACTTTGGCCAAGTTCAGACCAATTGAAAAAGAGGTGGTTATTTCAAATTTAGAAAAAAATTGCTCAAGTTATTGGAGAGAATCGGCGTAGTTGAATTTAGCGTATTTTTCACGTTGAATAATTTTGTCTATGAAAACTGGGGGAACTTTATTATTTAAGGCAATTTTTCTTATGGTGTTTATTTAAATTTTGAGGTCTTTCTTTAACACTGTGTTGGAAAAGATTCTATGGATCATTGAATTATAAGCTGGCAGTTTGTCATTTGAGTGATTGCATGAACATTGAGAAATTTATTAATTAGCCTATTTCAGCCCTACAAAACCATCGAAATATTATCTACAAATCGGTATCAGAACAATATTTTTTTTGCTAAGTGAATATTCAATATTACTCTTCTCTCTAAGATATACATGTACATATCCGATAAAAATACAAGACTCTTTTCAGAAAAATCATGAAACAAATTCCTCATTACCAATAACGTCCAAACACAGCACATAATTATGAAGCGTAAAAAAGATGAATTTCAAATTATGGAGACTCTAAAAATAATAATATAATCCAGGTAATGCAACGTTAATAATGGTGAAATTATAGTAATACTTATCGAACGCCATTTTTACAGACCACAGAAAGTATTTTCTACTTGTTTTTTTTTCACTGGCCAACGTTCAACTGAAGATTTTTTCGTTCCTTAAAACTGTTTACACTGATAGAATAAGGCTTCCCAGAGAGGAGTACGAAGTACTACTGGTTCTAGTACGTAGTACAATCTAATTTCATCGATTATTCAAATTCAAATCTAAAACTGAAGGTATCACGAAAATTCACAAGTTATATCGTAACTTGTAACTTGTAAGTAAATTGGAGCAATTCGAATGTTCACCGTTTCTATTATTCCGATTGAATGCATGTTTTACACGATTATTTTCGCTTCAAAAACGATGTTAATTACGTTCGATCTGTGTCGTCCATCCTTCATTCGTACAATTGGAAAAAGTGATCACATCCTTTGATCCTGGCCATAAATCCGTTCCGCAATTATTATTTCAGTAGTTGATTAATGGGTGAATACAAATCACAAAGCCGAATCGTTATTACGAACGTGAAGATTTCGAAACCTTTAATTCTTTTCAACATTACAAATAATGATCTCTGCAACTCTACTAGTGAGTGGACAAAAATGTTGACTAGGCACTTCCATATTTCTTCGATATGTTATTATCCCATCAAAATTTAGTATGTAAAAAAAGCCAAGAAATAATCTTTGCTCAATAGAAAAACAACTCGAGCCATCTGTTGTGATATTGCATCCTTCGATAACTTGGTAATTCATTGACAGTTGTTGAAAATTTCATGAATTGAGTTTTCTGCTAAACTTGGCCAATCTTTTCTCGAAACGCTCTAGATGCTACAAACTGCATATGTCTATCTGTCTATCCCGTACGCAAGTGTACGAGTAGTTCAAGTGATTCGAATCGGGTAGAAAGACCCTGAAAGATGACGAAAGATCAGACCGACTCAAAACTGGATTATCAAAAGAAAGTTAATACAAGGTTTGTTCCTCACATACTCACAGACGATCAAAAATTTAATCGAATTGAGCATAACAAAGACATCATAAAAAGTACTTGGAAGGACCCAAACCTCATGAAAACTATTGTCACTGAGACGAGACGTGGTGTTTCCTTTATGAGCCCGAAACAAAGAGGCAAAGTTCTAAATGGAGAGCGTTGGATGAAGGAAAACCCAAAAAAAAGTCGTTTGGAGAAGCCAAAAGTGAAGGTTATGCTGATTTGTTTTCACGATTGTAAAGGAATTATCCACAAAGAATTTGTTCCACGCAGCCAGACACTCTCAGGACACTTCTTTTTAGCGTCATAAAGCAATTACTGGCAAAAATTCGTCGTATTTGGTCAAAATATCGAGCAAACGGTAGTTGGGCCCGTTTGCACGATAATGTGCCATCACATCGTTCAAGAGTTGCAACTTAATTTTGATCAAAATTCACATTATTTCCATGCAACATTCACTATATTCGTCTGATCTGGCATCGTGCGACTACTATCTGTTCCCTAAGCTGCAGCTGACGAAGGAAGGGAAGCGGCACTATTCGATTGAGGCCATTGAAAGTACGGTGATCGACGCACTAAAGACAATTCCAAAAAAGGAGATAGAGAAGTCGTTTGACAACCTGTTGGTGAGTGCAAAGTGTATCGAGGCAGAAATCGAATACATTGATTGATGAAAAAGATTTCCATCAAAAGTAATATTTTATTTTCAAAGAATTCGGTTACTTTTCTGAGAATGAACGATTAATTTCCTCAAAGATATTTCTTGATTTTAAAGGCATATTATATTCAATCGGTAATTGCTCATAATTTTCATTCAAATTGTGCGGTGTATTGCTCATTGTTTGAAACGTAGTTATTTAGCACCCAAGGTGATGAGGAATGTGAAAATTACATTGATAAAAGCTATAGCCTTTTTTTTCTATATTAAAACAATTGAAATTCGTTGTTGTTCTATGTCTTTGGCTTTGACATTCAGCAATTCGATATTGTTTAGGTTCAATTTGGAAGCTGCTTTGTTACAAAAATTCGAAGGGATAAAATGTATAGCAACGTTATCCAAATTCACAATATTTAAATGAACATTTGAATTTCATCAAATATCATTTCAGAGTGAGGATCTTCTCTGGAAAGAGTATTCGGTATCTGTGACCTGCTGACTTGAACTTTTTCGACATTCTGTCAAAAAAGTATTGGTTATTTATAATTGATTATTTGAAAAATCAGCTTGAGACTATTGTCAAAATATTTGTTGTTGCTGAGTTGCGTATAGCACAACTGTTTTCTATACTAACGCGTAGTTTGAACGCGATTTGACATCAAGTTTGTTTTCAGTGCTCGTTTTTTCAGTTCTCAAAAGTGTGTTTTGTGATTGAAAATATCGAACAAAGAATTTGTCTCAAATTCTGATTGCAAATAGAATTTCGTGTGCCGAATCGCTGAAAATAATACAAACTTTATCAAAAACACGTGTATATGAGAGGTAGAATGCATTCAACAGCGGACGAGATGTGGTGAAAAATTTACTTCGCTCTGGTCGGCCATCAACATTTCAATTGAAGTTAACATACATAATGTGAACGAAATGGTAATTGAAAATGATCATTTAAGTTTGAGATAGATAGGCTATGCACCTTTTTTGTCTTTGTCTCACGAATCAATTCATACCATTTTAAACGATTGTTTGGGCATGAAACGCGTTGTCGCTCGACAAGTTCCTAAAGATCCGAATTTTCTTCAAAAAGATAATCGTGTAAAAGTCGCCGAAGACATGCTAGAACGAGTTAATTCTGACCACACATTCAAAAAACGATATGTAACTGGTGACGAGATAGGCTTTTTATGAGTTTGACATACAAACCAATCAACAAGCTTCGAAATGGCGTGTCCCAACTGAACCGAAACCGACAAAACCACGTCAAAATCGATCAAAAGTCAAGGTAATATTGACTGTTTTATTTTGATTATCGCGATGTTGTGCACTTGAAATTCTTGACTGAAGGTCAGACGGTAAATAAAGAATATTACCTGCGCGTTGTGTGGCGTTTGAGAGAGTAAATTCGTCAGATTTATGAAAAGATTACTTATAGATTTTGCACTACAATAATGCACCATCTCATTGAGCTATTATTGTGAATGAATTTCTGGCTTAAAGTTCAACGAATACCATCAAACAATCACTATATTCACCTGCTATGGCTCCGGCCGAACTTTATCTTTTTCCTGAAAACTCAAATCACCACTTCGAGGTACCGAATAGAAGACATAAAAGAGAATTCCCGGCAAGAACTGAAGTCGATGCCGGAACACAGCGTTTGAAAAATGTTTTGATGATTGGATTATTATTTGGCGTGAAAGTATTATTTCGAAGAGGACCTAAACATTTTGTGTTTCATTGATCAATTGTCAGTACTTTTTTGACAAAATGTACAAGTATTGAAACCCGAATAATTATTTTATTGATTTTAAATATTTCAAATATTTCATGAATATTCATTAGAAATGATAATTTCGAAATACATTATCGCGAAACTGTAAATTTGTCATTTTGAATTTGATATTATACAGTCACAGAACATCAACTGATGAATTTATTCCTATCTGATACGTATTGAAAACTCCTAAAATATATGGTTACTATTGGTTGAAATAAACAATTTTCAATTGAGCAGAGTATTTGAGCAAAACTATGTGGAAAAAAGGACTAAGAGAGAATGTATGTGTCCTTTCACAGAACTCTTATGAAGGGATAAATTTCAACCTATTTGCATAATATTTACGTAGTAAAAAATTTTTCATAAATTCACAAAACGACGCTGCATTGGTGAATGCAAGTTCTAGAACGCAATGTTAAGATCTGGTACAAGGAATATAAAGTATTAAATTTGATTTCGACGATCAAATACTAAAGAAAATACTGATCTCTCTCTATCAATATTAATTGGATTCTAATTTACTATATTTACTTTTTTAATCGGTTTTACTCTTTGCATGCTGATTCGGAGTGAAAAGTTGCTCATTGCTAAGACTATCGAAAGCTAAAAACATCAAATCACCTCGATGAAAAACATATATTGAGTCCCTCTACATACTTTAAATAAAAATATAACGAAACATAAACGCTTTGGAGCATAAATATTCCATATTTGATAAGTCCCGTATTTATTCGACCAAACATCAAATGAATCTAATACGAATGCTGAAATAGAAGGGAATAATTTGCCATTAAAGCTTTCAGTTTAATATTCGTGAGGAGCTGAAGTTTCTCTCATATTTCCACAGTTTTCTCTGGCATGAAAAATGAAGCTTAGTTCAATTAGTCAAATTACTCAGAGAGTTATACGTATGCAAATTCAAACCCTTAATGTGAGAACTATATTACTTATTCATGAGATGAGTCTTTTTGATACTTATTCGTATTGGATTACTGAAATATACTTTCCTTTTATGTTATTCATCGAATTTCATTCGAAGTGAAATTTCGAGGGTATTACCAATATTGATCACAAAATAAGATGTTTCCTCTGTTATTTCCTATATATGTTTCGGCATAGAGTCATCTTCCCAAGGATTCTGTGACTATTTACTGGAGTTCATAATTTTGAATATTTAATTATAGAGCTAATTTCAGAAACCTTTTGATGAAAATATTGATAAACTATGAATTAAACTGATTACATTATGATAATAAGAAATTAAACTATTTATTATATTATTACAAGAGTTTATTGTATTAAACTTCAGATACATACATACATAAACAGATAGATACAAAAATGCAAACGAAAGCTAATAAACGAATTATATTAACAAAGGATATTATTTAAAGAAATCAAATATAACGAATAAAGCGGACCATTTTGGTTGTTCAAAAGATCTCTATGGGGATTCTGTTGAAGTTTGAAAATTTCCATGGATTTTGAGAAATATAAATTTCGTCATATGTTGTGTGAACAGTTTGAAGTTGATCTATGGTAGGAAAATGATAGCCATTTCCGATACAATGTAAAGCGAAAGTAGATTTACCGGTTCTCGGGTTATTGTATTCTGAGTGATGTTCTTTGTATCTAGTTTTGAACGAACGACCAGTTTGACCTATATTAACGTCTTCACAATACATACAGGAAAACTCCAGTATTGGCAAATCTGTCCATTTTATCTTCACTTTTGAGAGATTATTGGGAGAGTTTTATGTGGATTTCGAAAGTTACTTTTTATTCTGTTTTGAAATGACATTTGCAAGTTTTTCGCTGATAGGACCGAAATATGTTAATGGCATGTATTTATCTCAATTAGTTCATTCTATATGTGGGAAAATATTATGTTATTTGTGTTTGTTTCTTTCTGATCATTACGTTTATTGTATTCATTATATTCGAGAGATAACCATTGTTCTTGGCTGTTTGTGTAATAGTTGACACTGCTCTGGATATATTTAGTAGCAGAGAGAACGCTTTAGAAATCATTGAATTAAACGCAGCGTATTTATGAGATTTTGGGTGTGTTGAGTCATAAGAGATGTAAATACCAGTAAAGGTGGGTTTTCGATATACATTGACATATAAACATGGTAATATATCCTCAACATATCAAGTTGTCAGCTAGTAAAGGGCTCGAAGGAGATCCCTATGGTACACCATGTGATTATTCATAAAATTTGTTATTGAATTTGAAATAATTCTATTGTAGGCACAATTTAGTTAAAAACATGAAATTATTTTATTATTTTGTACAACCGCAATAACGTGTGATTTGTTCAAGATGTCTGAGACCAAAGAAGGGCAGTTGTCTCTTGCGATGTTGGAAAACATATTATCTACAAACAAACAAATTGAATTTGATTTGCTTGGGGATTGAACCTGTTACAATTTTTCTGTTAATTGAATTGAGTTTTTTATTGAATATTTAGGTGGTAAATTTGTTGAATATTTGAATACAAGATTCAATTCTTTCAGCACTATATGTTGGGCTGTTCATGAATGACACTACTGGACGTTTATTACTATTTATACCATAAATTCAAAAAAAATTTATGCTCAGGAAAATGAAGACACTATATCGCCACTACACCAAAACTTTAAACTTAACTCTCGACGCGAGTTTCGCTAACTAAGTTAGCATCATCAGGAGATGATAATATACTGTATATTATCATTTCCTGATGATACTAACTTAGTTAGCGAAACGTGCGTCGAGAGTTAAGGTTATAGTTTTGGTGATATAGTGTCTTCATTGTTCATACGCCAAAGGTTCCAAAATCACAACATAGCTCAGGAAAATATAAAATTGTTGTCTTTAACAAACTTTTAGGTTCGATACTGATAAAAATTTATGATAGTTTCAGAATAGAATTTTGGTGAACAGTAGCATGAGTAAATCAATCTTGTTGAAATTTGTTTGTGGAATATAAATAATCCATGTTAATTAGAGCGCTTTAATTAATGAATGTGTTTATGTTATCTGAGTCACAATTTAATGCGAAAACTGGGTGATGAATTTTACAGTAAGCAATTGTTTATCATTATTCGACGTTGTGCGGCACGGTTTCCATTTTGTCGTCACGCACGTACGTAGGGCAGCTAAATATATTTGAATTGTCTAAAGTTCAAGCCATAATAATTCAACAAATAGTAGTCATTATGTTGAAAGATAGTTCTGATTTGCCAGCGTTGAGCATATTGAGATTAATCGTCGATAACTTAACGCTCCAGAGAATTCATCAGTGTTACACATTCGATGCAAACATGATTTAACGCTTACTGGATTTTACAGAGTATTATCACGAATTTCTATATAAATTCTGTTATAAAAGTACTGGGAATTGCTAAATGAAACAAAAAATATTTATTTCTCATCCAAATTTATTGTATCGCCTTCATATTCTCTTTCATGTCTTCTTTCGATTCAAAACCGGTACCTCGAAGTGGTAATTTGAGTTTTGGAGAAAGAAAAAGGCGGACGAGGCAATGTCAGGTGAAAACGGTCGGAATGTTGGATGGTATTTGTTGTTGGTCTGAAATTCATTCACAACTATAGCTTTTTGATATAGTGCATTATATTAGTGCGAAATGCATGAGTTTTCTTTCCACAAATCTCAATTTCAAACGCCGTATAACTCTCAGGTAATATTTTTTTTATTGTCTGACCTTCTGACAAGAATTCCGAGTGCTCAACATCGAAATAATCAAAGAAAACAGTCAGCAATACCCTTTGCTATTGATCGACTTTGACGTGGTTTTTTCGGTGTCGGTTCATTTCGAAGGCGCTATTCATAAAATCATGTCTCATCACCAGTTACAAATTGTTCTAGCGTGTGTTCCGTGATCTCTACGTGATATAATTCTTGAAGAAAATTCAGGTCTTGTGAAAATAGTCAAGCAGAAACGCGTTTCATGCTCAAACATTCTTGATACAAGTTGATTTGTGAGACACAGAACGTTCATAGCTTATCTCTTTTTCAAATTTCAATGGTGAGTATCAGTTAACATTTCCTTCACTTCATCTCGGCCGCTACTGAATACACTGTTTCATTCATATGCTCGTATTTTCGATAAAGTCAATTCACCATAAGCCTTCTGTAACATTTTTAGCTATTCGGCATACGAAGTTCCATTTGTGAGATAAATTCTTTGTTCGATATTTTCACCCATTGTCAAAATAGTAGAATTCACTTATGAGAACTGACAAAATCGAGCACTATAAACAAACTAAATGACAGGTAGCGTTCAAACTCATCGTCAGAATAGAAAACAGTAGTGCCAATTCAGCAACAACAAAAATTGTAACAATAGTTCTGAGCAGATTTTTCAAATAATAATACTATTTTGACAGAATGTATATTACCTTAACTGCTAATTAGGTCATATTCTTGACAGATGTTATCAAAACAGCAAATGAATGAAATTGGGAAGTGCAAAATGAAAACCAGAATCGACCGGTTTGAACATTTTTCATGAAATTTGAATAATACCTAATCATTTGGGTAAATCCATACTTCTTCCGCACTGTATTCGATAATATAGATGTATTCTAAACCCGGCGCATTCGCCATATTACAGCATGCTATGTGAGTATAAAATTAGTTCAAACTCTGCCTCATTAACTTAGCAACAACAAAAACTTTGATAATCGTTTTAAGCAAATTTTTCGAATAATCAATTCTGGGTACTTTCTTGATAGAATGTATATGAACCATAAATAATATGAATATAAGCACAGTGATATATATATGAGCACCAAAAATATTTTCGAAAATTTTTATCAAATTGTTGGACGTCTAGAGGTGCCACAAAACAACAATTATTTTTAACGAGGATATTTCTTTTGAAAACAAATAAACATTTTCTTGAAATTTTTCAATATTGATCAGTGAATAGACTTTCCTTAAATTTTTCTTTTTCTTTATGCTTTTGACTAATCAGTCTTTCAGTCGTTTTGAATCGATTTTCATTTTCTTTTTGAAGTTAATTTAATCACACGAAAAATGTATCGGTTTAGTATTGATATTCCCAACCTTATGGTCTTCCTGAAAATGACGGTAAACTCAATTTTAAGCTGAAATAATTTGTTTTATTTCCCATTTAGTAACATTTCATCATTACTCATACAAAAATAGTAATAAAATAATACAGACCTGACATTTCTTGTCTGTTTCTGTTTTGTTATTCATAATAATATATCACCTCTGTTAGACATTTACAACTTGGTAATGAATACACGCTCAACATATATTGTCACAGTGCCTATGCAGTGCCGCTCTTATTATTTAAAAGCTTTCGGCAACCTTTAAAACAAGAGAACAATTCAATATAAACCATTAATTTTCATTAAAATGAGTTATGCAAAATAAAATTTGTCACAATGCGGATACATAAAAAAATTCAGTAGACAGTTATAATCTACTTTTTCTAGATTTAGATAAATTGTACGAGGTTAGTTCAAGAAGTGTTGAGGAAAACACATTATTTAGGGTTATTTCTTCATTCTAGATCACACGAGAAGCTCCATACATTTTTCCAACTTCTATTTACATTTTGAAAAGAAGAGTTTCAGAATATTCTCTATATTTAGGTAACTTTACGAAGCTACGTACATTGGGTTCTACCGAAGAAAGTACAAGGAAAACTGAAATTTGGAATCGAAGATGAAGTATATTTTATAGTTTCCACAATTTTATTTTTTACGAGCATAACTGCTTTCAAGTGGTCAACTACAGGAAATCAACTTACTCGTATAGATAATAGTCTAATTTCATATTGAGTTGTGGAGGGGTATTAATGTCGGTAACAGCAGAATGGTAGAGGCCCTATGGATCATCAAATTATAAGGTCCACTGTGGCCGACAGACTTCCAAATTGAAATAAATACTATCAGTTCTCGCCGCCAATTCTCTTTTATATCTTCTGTCGATTCAAAACAGGTAACTTGCAGTCGTAATTTAAGTTTTGTAAAAAAAAACGGCCGGAGCCATATCGGGTGGATATGGTGGTTACTCGATGGAATTTGTTGAGTTTTCGGTCAGGAATTCATTCACAATGATGGTGTTGTGAGATGGTACATTATAGTAGTGCAAAATCCATGAGTTTTCTTGCTTCAAATATGTTTTTTTCGACTTATTTGCTTCGTGAAACGTCACATAATACTATGGTAATATTATTTGTTTGCCGTCTGACCTTCTTGTGAGATTTGGTTATACAATTCCATGAACTTTGAACGACTTTGACGTGGTTTTTTTCGATTTCGGTTCAGTTAGAGAGCTTCATTTAGAAGATTGTTGACTAGTTTGCATGTCAACTTATGAACACATGTCTCATCACCAGGTACAATGCGTTTTATGAATGTGAGACTCGTTCTAGCATGTCTACAGCGAACTTCACGAGATTCAAGTTTTGAAGAAAATTCAGGTATTCTGGAACTAGCCGACTTGATTCGTGACACGCAGAAAGTTCATTCATCTCAAACTTAAATGAAGATTTTCAATGATCAATTTCATCAAGTTATGTAAATCTTCCACCACATCTCGGCTGCAGTTGAATATACTGTACCAGTCATATGGACGTGTTTTTGATAAAATTGATTCACCGTAAGCTTTCTGTAACATTTTCAGCGATTCGGCAAAAGAAATTCTATTTTCAATACAAAATTTTGGACAAACTCTTCGTTCGATATTTCTATTCATTGTAAAATTCGCTGTGAAAACTGACAAAATCGGCACTGTAATCGAATTGAATGGCAGATAACGTTCAAATTTCGCGCCAGCATAATTGTGCCAACTAAGCAACATTGAAAATTTTGAAAGTTGTTTTAAGCTGATTTTTTAAGGGACCAATTTCCGTTATGTTTTTGACAGAATGTAAACTTGACTTTAACCAACCATAAATTTCATCCAAATCAAAAGGTCCTCTCAATACACAACTTGAAACCAATCCTCAAAGGAATCATTGTGCAATAAAAGTTAGTTCATATCACCATATTTGATTAGTTTACTGTCGGCGGATGAGATAAAATTGGTTCCATCAAGCAATAATTGTTTCGACCATTTAATCAGGCCAGGGTCTAAACACATTGGCGGATTAGGTGCAATTGGTTCGATTGGTCAAAAGTTAGACTAGAGATGAATAATTTATTCGAGTATGAAACTTTTAAACTTGTTTCCATTTTCGAGATTGAAGATTTTATAGGTCCGCCATTAAATGTGAAAATTGCATCTAAATTTCGATGTAGAAAGTCTGTTCGAAAAGTTTCGCGAGTTATGGTTTTTTTCTTAAAAAATATTAATTTATTTGCTATCAATTTGAACAGACCTAATATAGTTTGAATGTAGAAAATGAGAACCATTGCGATCCAGGTATGTAACGAGTATATATCTAGAACAATCAAAATAACGCGCAGATCAAAATCAACATAGTCATGCTCCACTATTTACAAGTACTAACTATAAACAACAACGAAAATATTTCTACAATTTTAGTCAACCATAGATTATTCGGACAGAAACAAACAATCGATAACCATCGAAAATAATAACATATCATCATAATTAATCGGTTCACCTATCAACGGTATTATTATGGCTTCATCAATTATCCCTGATGTGATTATGCAATATCTTCTCAAATAAGATTATCGGTTTGATAAACCGCAATAATCATGTCCATCAACTCATCAGTCTGGCGTATAAATACAATGAATAATTCGGTCCATCGATTGATGCCGTCACGTAACCCTGTGGATAAATATTGACATTAAAATTTGTATGATTTACTTTATTATGCAATAAATTCGAATTTAAAATACTTATATTTAGGAATTGAATGTAAAGCATCATGAAATTCAGGATAGTTTTCTAAGAATTAGAAAACGCTATATTTTTTCTTTGTGATCAAAATTTTAAACAACTTTCCCTTGAAACCGAGTGAATTTCATCATACACTTCAACCCCTATTTTGCAGTAGCGTTTTTACAAGAACTTGGAAACATTATGCACTTTTACTAATGTTTTTAATCAGAAACATTTATTCGTGCCCTATCTGGGAGTTAATTTCGATTTCTTACATTACATTTAAAATTCATAAGGTAGAAATTAATTTGCGTCAACAATTGGAAGTCAGAATTTTCAGAGCTTGCGATGAGGTTCGAAATCGGCCTGACGTTATCAGGAAATCTATTGACCATCTCTTGATTCGGACCAGAAAAGATTATTATTATTTTGCACACTGATTTGAATTTTCTACCAATTGTTTACTTTCTACAATTTATTGTATTCCTAATCTTCATTGTTTCATAATGTCCACAGTTCAACCAGAATTTCATTTGTCTCGTGAATATAAAGTGATACATGGATGTGATCTTGATTTCTGCCTTTGATGAATTTGACACCAAGCCCGTGACGGATTGGCTCGTTTTTGAATAAGAAATTGAAATAAATGTAAATTTTGAATAGAATGAACGTCGAAATATTTATTGTTGTTGTGAAATCGTAAGATAGTCGAAAAAAGCAGGAAGATAACGTTCATTTTGTTCGACCAGATTTTCAGGAAATCTGAGTCCCACTCTACATATTTTCGAACCGGATTTTTGTAGTCGAATCTGATGAGGAAGAGCCATGAAATTTTATTACTGATTATTCATTCTTTTAATGTGCTTTTTCTAGAAGGAATAGTTTATGTAAAAATATATAGGTCCTGGAATTCCAGAATTTTTTTTTCGGTAATATATTCCATTGATTATTGAGAATTTTAGAGGTACTCAAATTTTTTTGCAATTTCCAAAACACGTTCTGTGACTCTACAATAAGAATCTACAGAAGTTTTCAACAGCTACCTTTAATTCGCCCCATTGAATTGCATCCATTGTAGAAGTATGTACACTTTATTCGGATTTACCCTGCACATTCATTATATTTGACCTAAAGAAATTGTATCATCTGTTATGTACCTTCAATATGTGCCTACCTACGTAAATAGCTTTAGTACTGAATTTAATATTATTATACTCATTGAATTCCATTTATGTTTTCATTCAGTCAAATAGCTACATCAAGTGTACTACGTAGCTACTTAAACAACATCCTACCAAGAAAAAGTTGAATATCAAGTACATGAATGAAGTTTCTTTCATTAAACGTGGAAGAACGTGAGTGAAGTATTCTGTTGAACAACCTGACGCAAGCGACCGCTCCGTCTGCTGTCTGTTCAGTTGTTGGTGCACGTAACACGTCGCTTTTCCGTACTCGCAATAATGAACGTGTCAGACCCATCCATTCAATATCGTCTCTTCTATTTATACGACGAAATGGAATTTTTTCAAAACGGATACCAGTAATACGTTATCTACAATGTTTCAAATGCCGATACACTATCTCGTTCTGAGCACTGCTGGAGATTTAGGATGTTTTTATTACGGATACGTCGCCCATCTCTAATACAAGTAATATCTATTCTCGCTGAACTAGACTTTCTTGGATGAATCGCCCATTTATTGTCCGCATATCCAATTGTTGTTTTTGCGGCAATTTAATCTCTTCCATTCGTTTTATAACTTATTCGTATGTGGGAATCGAAAAAGCTCTGAATTAATGTCGAATGTTCGAATTCATAGTTGATGATGCGATAACCTACATAATTCAGTCGCTTTGGTCGCTGACATGTTTCGTGACATGTAATTGAAAATTCTATTATAATCTATGAATATTATATCTCTCCTTTCTACAAGCCCATGTTCATTCAAATCACTTATATTCATCAACATTCAAAATGCTTGTCAAATAAATTTACACTAGGAATTTACTAAGAAGAGAGAAGAGCTAAGGAATTTATCGAAGTTAGGTTTAAAGGAAAAATTATTCACGATATCGAGTTTTATCACTTCATTTTGTCAGAAAAAAAAGAACCGAAAATTGGTCAATGAAACACAAAATATTTATTTTTCATCCAATTTTCTTATATCGCCTTCAAAGTAAGCCGCTTCCGAAATAATACATTTACGCCAACGTATAATCCAATCATCAAAACATTTTTCAACCGCTTTTTCCAGAATCGACTTCAGTTTTGGCCGCGACTTCTTTTTTATGTCTTCTATCGATTCAAAACGAATACCTCGAAGAGGTAATTTGTATTTTGGAAAAAAGAGTCGGTCAGAGCCATATCAAGTGACTACGATGGTTGTTTGCTGGTATTTGTTGAGTTTTTAGTTAGAAATTAATTCACAATGATAGCCTTTTGGGATGGTACTTTATCGTGGTGTAATATCCATGAGTTTTCTCTCTTCAAATCTAGCCCTTTTCGACGAATTTGCTCTCTCCAACGCCGGCTAAAGCTCAAGTGATATTCTCTTAGTCTGACATTCTGGCAAGAATTTCGAGTGCAGTACACCGTGATAATCAAAGAAAACAGTTAACTTTGACGTGAGTTTTTCGGTTTCGGACTGGTTTGCATCTGAAACTCATAAACAGATGTCTCATCACCAGTTACAATGCATTTCATGAATGAGGGGTCGGAATTTACTAATTCTAGCATGTATTCAGCGGCGTTCAAGCGATTTAATTTTTGAGAAAAATTCAGGTATTTTGGATTAAGCTGCAACGCTTTATATGACCAAACAATCGTTTAGAATGGTACGAATTGATTCGTGAGACACAGAAAGTTTATTCCTATCTCTATAAACCTTGAATGACGATTTTCAATCACCATTTCCTTCACTTTATCTCGGCCGCTGCTGAATGCACTGTTTCACTCATATGCTCGTGTTTTCAATGAAGTCGATTCACCATAAGCCTCTCTTACATTTTCAGCGATTCGGCATACGAAATATTTGTGAAATAAATTCTTTGTTCGATATTTTCATCCATTATTAAAATCGCGAAACGCACTTGTGAGAACTGACAAAATCGAGCACTGTAACCGAACTGAATGACAGAAATGGTGACAATCGTTTTAAGCAGATTTTTTAAATAATCAATTCCCGGTACTTTTTCGACAGTTACTAGGATTTAGCATAAGTTCAAGGAAGCAGATATTCTCTATCGATCAAAATCCGTTCAACCTAAAATAGCTTTATTCAAAGTTATTTACTAGATCTACTTGTTGATAAAAGAAGAGTGAAATACGTCAAAAGAACCAAAAACGCCGGGAGAATCAAAACTGAACTTGAATCAAGATATTTATCAGAGATTAATTGTAGTATAATATATTGTTTAAAAATGAGTTTTATGCATACACTATGCAGTACAAGAATTACATGAGGATGATCCTGACAGAGGGATGCAGTTTTTTCAGAAAATGCTATATAATAGCAATTCTACAAAATGTTATATTAATGTATTCTCTGAAAAGCGACTTCCAACATTAATTGAGAATTCATTATTACTAACCTATAACTCTTTCACTTCTCGTTGGTTATTATATCAAATCCTTAAGACAGAATATTGGGGAGTAAAAATTTGCTGTAGAAAATAGAAATCATATTTTGAATATTATGCGAATAACTATCTAGGTAGAGTAATAAGGCAATGAGCCTCGAGAAGAAATATTCGGTTATATATTTTAGCTTACAGATATATCCAAGATATTTTCTTACTACAAAAAGACAACAAAAGGTAAAAAATATTCCACAAAGAGGTCGAGAGAATATCATAGTTGAATAGTAGTATAATAATGATGATGCAAACTTTGAATCTCCACAATTAACATGTTAAAACTTTTCAAATCATTGAATCATTGAATTTTAAAAATGAATAGCAATCTAATTGAGTATTCGTATTTTCACATATGCATTTAGATAGTAGGTCTGAATAGCACGAAACAATATCCAATAACAATAGGCTATTCATTGCAATGCATGTATCAAAAATATTATTCGTCCAATACCGGCAGGACTGCTGCGGGTATGGTTTTGGTTTATGCGAAAATAATTTGGCCCCATAATTAATTTTATGCATATCAGCCGCGAGGACACTCGACGCCGCAACATGCAACCGGAATATTTAGGAATATTCAGAAACCGAATATTCGTTTTACGTCCGGCATCATATGTGCAATGCAGAGAATATATGGCTAATGAAAAATTATATTTCCCATAATGATTTATTGTGCTGTATTGATGATTTCAGTTCGACAGAGATTCATGGCCTGATAGAAGAACTTTATTCGTTGATATGGCCAAATGTCCGCCTCGATTTCATGTTTATTTGTGTCATATTAACATATCTATGATGACAACGAATAAATATTTATACATTGATTTGATTGACAGTTCTAGTTTGAATTCATTTTACAATAGACCAAGTATAAATAGCTGCATACGACAGGTTTTATGAATTGACTGTTTTATAATGAATATTCATGATTTTTATACAGTTCACAATATATCTAAAAATGACATCGTGACTGTTAAATACATAGACCTAATATGAAAAATGATCGATAGGAACTGTAATTTTCAATATTTTAGAATATTATCAGATCGTCAGTTAACGACTAAAGGCTAGTACTGATCTTAGGTTATCTTTAATACATTCTGTGAAAAAGTAACGTGACTTGGTCAATGAACCAAAAAAAAATTATTCTCTATACAAATTTATTGTATCGCCTTCAATATAGGCCCCTTTCGAGATATATATTTACGCTAAGAAATAATTCAATCATCAAAACATTTTTCGAACGCTTTCTCCGGAATCGAGTTTTGGAAAAAGAAAAAAGTCGGGCGGAGCCATATCAGGAGAATACTGTGGTTGTTCAATGATATCTGTTGTTTTTTGGTCATAAATTAATTCAAAATGTTAGCGATGGCGCATTATGTGATGCAAAATCCGTAAGTCTTGTCTCCACAAATTTGGCTTTTTTCGACGAATTTGCTTTCTAAAACGGCGCATAAGGTTCACGTAATATTCTTTATTTACCATTTGACCTTCTGACAAAAATTCCGACTCCGCAGCAGGCACCTAGAAAGAGATTGTTAGCAGAATTGGTACATGAACCAGAAAATGGAATGTAAACTCTGGGTAATATAAAGGGGAGCAAGGAACTGTTCTTCACTAGCCGACTACAAATCCCACGTTATCTAGGAATAAGGTAGGACCATTAGGGTATTATCTAATGGGAAGACAGTGTAATAAGCAAGAATATAATTTGAGCCTATGGGGGTGAGAGCATGTAGAATAATTCCAGATATAGTATTGCACAATGGCTAGGCCAAATTTCCCATTGACGTCAGCTGAAAACTGTACCACAATTTTTACTGCTCTATATAACAATTACCTTGTTCAACTTAGTAGCTTCAAATCGGTGAACTATAACAGACAAAGTAATGCATGAATTAAAAAAAACTAGTTAATTTTCCTTCAACTTAAGTCTGCAAGGGAATAAATTGATTACCATTTGAATAATAACAAAAAATAAATCATCTAAACGTATAAAAAGTATGTTGGACGGCAAAATCATTAAAATTTTCCGCTTCGACTTGCCACTCGAAAAGTTTCAACGTGTCTTACCTAAGATGGAAGTGATATCGAAGAAACCCCGATAATAACCTTGTTAAAGTCGAAAATTTTTCATAATGTTACCCTTGGGGAAATTGCCAAGTTATTATTTTTACGGTTGGCTTCGCCTGGAATAAATCAATCCTATCGGATGCGCCTCTTTCAAATGCGATTTGTAATCACAGACATATCACTGTGATTGAACGGAAAGTTGCGGTAATCCTACTAATTTTTGCATAATTGCACTACTAATGATATCATCAGAAATTACTTGAATCAGAGGAAATTTAGATTTTTGGAGTAAGATATGCAAGACTGATTGCAAAAAAATTTTAGGCGCTCTTTTTCCACCGAAGTAAAGAGGTAAGACTATTATAATGATTTCTTCTTAAAATCTATAAATATAATGGCGGATAAAATGGACCGATATTTTCACCGATCTCTATTCCCTGTTCCATACTTCTATTGGTCTGTCCGATGTAAGTACTGCTTAATTTTCTAGAAGCAGTTTGTAGGTAGTTTTAATATTGTGTTTCCATAGTGGTTATCCTTTTTTATCTATTGCCTGTTACTTCTTCAATATATGTCAAAACTCTTGTCCGTTTTTATTCTCCTGCAGATGTTGTGTTTCGACAATTAAGAGTTTATCTTATAGCTGCTATCGATCTGCGAATCACCTTCAATTATTTGATTTTAGTTGAGGCTGAATGTGATGAGGTATAAGTATTTATTTGTGTGAATTGTTTTTTGTATGATGAAAATTGAAATTGTCCTTTTTGTGACTCGGTTAAAAAAGATCTGTATATGACAACTGTTTGATTCTATTTCGACTGAGAATTTTTCGTTCGGATTAATTTATTTCAAGTGATCTATGAAAGCATTTAGGGTTTTTTCGCCATGGTGTCTTATGATGAAAATATCGTCTAAGTATCTCACCATATGTCAGTATTCAGATCTAATTTTATTTCAGCTTATTTTGTGGAGGTTGTAAAAGAGTAGACCACAGAACCATAGAATTTGAGGAATCTAGACGTCTTTGCTATGGAAACCACCTTTTCCTTCGATTTTCGCATTAACCGAGTACTTTGTTTTCATCAGTCGTTTGCCAAAGTAAGTGTTTTAATACCTATCATTGTTTCTAAACTATTTGGATTCCTGAATTCGCCCAAGAAAACCATTGATTCTTCCTGGAAGGTCTGATATGTGAATTTTTTCATATACCACACTTCATTTTAATATGACATTTGGCATATTTTTCGAACGACTTTCAAAATTTTCTCGCAAATTTTTCTTTAAATTAAACAAGTTCCACGAAGAAATAATATATGGGCGATGTCAACCCAAATTATTGGGTCCATAATGATTCTAAAACATCTATAGATCATAATCGGCATCATTTAGAAGATTAAACCTAGCCATCGGGGCACTCTCGGTCAAAACAGAGAGGGAATATGAGGAAATATTGCAGGTTATGTATTTTTTTATTATATCCTCAGTCCTTTTTATGACCTTGCTTGCTATGTGAAATCTTTTCTTAGATTTGTTTAGACATATAAGAAGCATGATTGTTGAAATATTTTTCTGCTGCTTTTCTTTTTCCATTGTTACAGATTCCTGTCCCAAACCCCCTTCCTTTCATCCTTGTCTTCGTCTGGAAATCATGGAGTGCAAGATGAGAATAAACCTGCGAGGCAAAAAAATCTTTGGTACTCTTTATGTACACACGACACTAACACAACATAAACAGACAAGCTATTGCTAGTGCAATAGCGACAGGGATACGAGTTTTTTCACTCGTTTTTTGAATCATATACAGGATAGTATGGATACCCTGTTACATTTCCTAAGCTCACACTTGTGTTTTTTTGACATACCACAATTATAGATATAAGCATTTATTGTAAATACAATTATTCAAATTTTGTAAATCCTCTCTTTTCAAAAGATATATATATATATATATATATATATATATATATATATATATATATATATATATATATATATATATATATATATATATATATTATCGAACCAGATGGTCTATATACATATGTTGTTAGCCAGGTGACAAATTGGACGTCATTCTTCAATGACGCCCTATTTGAGATGAATATTTCGTCCCGAATAGGAAATGAAATCAGTTCATAGTTGTTGATGAAAAACTTCTAACTTAAGTGGAATAGAATTAACAATTTATCTCAAATTAGGAAATTATAATTTTGCTCTCAATTCCAAGAATGTTGGTGAAAGATACGAAAAAGGAAGGTGAATCACTTAATATTAAACGATAATTAGAATTTTCAGATAGAACCGATCAGGTCTTAAATTTCAAACCTCATTAATTTTGGAACCCGCTGAACCTGAAATAATAGCAGGCGAGAAACGTCAATCTAATTTATTTAGAAATCAGGAACTTATTATGAACAAGATAAGAAGAGTTGGGTGAATATTTGGGAATTCCTTGAAGAGAAAAAAGGAAGATGGAAAGAGTGATTGAACTATTTTCATTACTAAATCTAAGGAATTAATAACAGGGTGTTTGGGAAAGAGTTTAGACATATCTTTAAATTTAGTGTTAAGATATTTAGCAAATTCACCTGTGGGAGCTGTAATGTATAGAACAACAGGTCGTATCGGTGAATTGGCTGAATATCTTAACACTTAATTCAAAGAAATGTCTAAATTTTTCCCCAAACGTACTGCAATTAATTACTTAAACTTAGTACAGAAATTATCATACGTTATAGGCAACAACATCATCCCTTCAAATTAGTGTCTGTTGACATTAAAATATGTATTCAAACACTACAGAAAATGAAATTCTTCACGTTGTAAAAACAACATCTAAGAATAATAATATAAATCCATTAGTTTCTTCAGAAATGCGCAATCTCTTAGAAACTTGTCTGGAACAAAATTATTCTGAATATAATTCAAAATTTTGGATTATCAATGGGCTCACCACTCAGTCCTCTTTTCATCTATATTTTTATGGACCATTTAGAAAATGAAAAATTCTGAATAATAACTTAGCTAAAAAACATATACTCTTCGGGTTTAGATATGTGGATGATACTTTAGTTGGGTTTCAAGGAACGAATAGGCAACTACAATAATTTTCAAATTTATAATACCCTCAACTTCTCCCGAACCTACCATTAATATAAATACCGAAACTGTAATGTACAATAAATATTTGAAAATGAAGTAATATTCGAAACAAGTCTTGTACCTAAACAATAGATAGTGAAATTTGAAACTTGATTAAGATATTCATAACATATTCAAAACGAAAGAATCAAATGAAGAATATTCGTAATAATGAATCTATTCGATATTGAGAGAAATTGCTTCTTGAAGGAATGATAATTTTTCAAGGACATTATGACATTTCTTAAGAAACGGAACGTAAAACTTGTCCAATCGACAAAGAATAGTGACAACATCAGCAATCAATTCTTCACATATAAGCTCAGTCTTTATTTTCTTTCAAGCTGTGAAAAACTAAAATATGGAAATGTCCCCAATCCCTTTATACACTCAGACGTGATTCAATAAGAGACAAATAGGAAGTACCTATTAGAACAGTTGAGACTAGTTTATTCGAGATCGTGAATCGGACGAAAGCATATCCTACCGACAGCAAGTCGTGATCACTGTCATAGCAGTTGATGATAGTGCTCGTCTTTGTAGGAAAAGGTCCTGACATCTCCGTGGTTGGAGTGACTACTACTCCAATCCAATTCCTTATTAAAGATTAAATTAAGAAAATTCTGTAACGATTATAATCCCCCAGTAGCAAAAAACTGTAGCAAAATAACAGTTTATTATCCATATATTAGAGGTGATTTTTGTAAAACTTCCACCATGCAGAATAGAAAAGAATATTTCGAAAATCAAGTTTTCAATTGGCAGTCTACTCACAATTTGTGATTTCTCCTCCCGAAGGCGGAAATATTTCATACATAATTCCAGAAAATCTCGACGCCCAACTCGTCCCAAATACGTGCAGGCCATTCATTATTTCGGATAACTCCTCCAGGAGATTTTCCTCTATTCATTTCTCCTTTATTTTGTCCCGCACGTATGGAGCTCGTCCAGGAACGAAAGGCTAGTTCACTTTTTATACACACTGTGCAAACATGCATCGACACAAAGCGAGAATCAAATGAACCGTTCGGGGTAAATGAAATTTCTTGGTCGGCAAATATAAACACGCAAGAGTTTCATTTCAGACGTCCCAACTGATCCACGGGAAACAGTATTGACGAAAGAAAGCTTTACGGAACATTAGATGATGTTTCTCTTCGACATAAATAGAAATATCTTTGAAACGGTTAAAAAAGGTATAGAAAACCGAGGGACCATTCCAAAGGTATTAAAATACACCACTGACTCGATCCTTTAGATATAAGGTATGCCATTTGAAAAAAAACAGTAAAATGAGATGAACACCCTGTGTAACATAGATCAACAAAATGTGATTTATGTTCAAGCAACAACAATCACTATCACAATAGTTGTACATCTGAAGCTTTAAAATTAACAGCGGGGGCACAAATTTCTCTTTAAATTCCTCAAATTTCCGAAAATGTCAATTATTGAGGAAAATTTTGAGATAGGTATAGGGAGTTTCCAACAAACTTACCTTAAATTTTCGTCACAAAGTCAAAAATGAAATGTAGGCTGTCTTATTTAAAGAATCATAACTTTGGTATGCAACTCTATGATGGAATAATCTGTATAGTCTAAAATATTCTTAGTTTATAGTCACTACACCATTAAATATTACTGCGTAAAAAATTTCTAATTTTTCGTCGCGAATGTGGTGAAATACCCGGTATATCTTCTTTTGAAATTTGTTAGCAACACAAAATCTTCCTATCACAATGGTATTACGTATACTCAAGACATAAAAATACTATTTTACTTGAAAGGAAATCTCCAAAGAATGTTGAATAATTGAGAAGTCAATCCGTAGGGTAATTTTGAAATATATGGAAAGGCTTTCAGACTACCTCTGATTTCCATTGACTACATACTACGAGCCGAAGTGTCTGGATGGCTCTGAGAAATGCGGTGGGATTTATCGTCAATTTCTTGCTCCGACTGGATCCCTGGAAATGCATTATTAACCTTTATTGCATTCTATAAGACAGGATGGTAATTTCGGCTATAGCAAGTGCCGTTAGCAAAGCTCCGACGTAATAGGAATGAGACAGAATTGCATGTCTTTTTCATGCAATTTTAAAGAAAAAATAGACTAATACACTGTGGATGGAAATATTTAACCAAAAATTGGAGCATATGTTCGCAAACGCATCATTACAGAAATACTGGGTGTTTCGGCATTTTCAGATTTTTTCAGTTTGTTTCTTATGATTACTACAGTTTTTCAGATGCTCAGTTCAAATTCTGTACATATGTGCCTTTTTAAAATCTTCATTATCAGATTATAGAAACCATTATAAAAATTGACAGGGTGATACTTGTGCAAAGGTCACATGTATTTCCTACCCTTATATCTTTTTTCAGTACGTTCTGAGAAATTTGAACATTTTTTATAAATTTTCGATTCATTTTTAATCTTCTTCATTTACTGCATTTTAATCGTATCTACCAAAGTTTTTGTGTGAAAAATTGATCAATGCCATATGAAAACATAATAATTGTAGGCAATGATAGTTGTAGTGATTTTATCGAATATTCATTAAAATGGAGGTTTATTCTAACATAGAAATGGCCGACATACATTTCTTCTACAACCTCTCTAACGATAATTATTTAGAAGCGTCAAGAAGATATACTGAAATGTACCCTCAACGTGTCGTTCCTCATCATACTTTGTTTGGAGAACTTCGTCAACGATTTTGAGAAACAGGTAGCTTCAAAATTAGAAAACATGATGGTGGTCGCCTCCGGAATATTAGAATACCAGAATGAGAAGAAGCTACACTTCATTTAATTGACGAGCAACCCAATACCAGCACTAGGAAAATTGTTCCAAAGGTACATGTCAATCTTTTGACGATATTTGCCATCATAAAAGAACAGCTTTCACATCCATATCTACAACGAGTTCAGACACTGTTACACCGTGATTTTCCTAACCGTCTCGTATTTTCGTTTTGGATGTTGGATATGATTAGACAACAATCAACGAAGCGATTAAGAGATACCATTATTTATAATCACAACAATCACATATGGGCGGAAGAAAATCTTCATGCTTACGTTGAAGCTCATCACCTGGAACAATTTTACTCCTTTAGAACACAGGGATGAAATGTGGTGCATGCAGGGTGGCGCTCCTTCCCATTTTAGTATAAGAGCATTTCAACAATTGAATGAAACATATCCAGATCGCTGGATTTGCTGAGGTGGACCCCAATTATGGCCAGCTCGTTCACCCGATCTGAATCCAATAGACTCTTTTACTTGAGGACATTCGAAAACGTCAGCCTGTAGGACTCCTGTACAATATGTAGAAGACATAAGAAATCGCATTATCATTTCTTGTAGAGCCGTTCCAGATATTGCTGGGATCTTTAATCGGATACGGAGATCTATGGGTCGACGTCTAGACTCCTGTGTAATTGCTGAAGGAAGGCATTTTCAGTGCTTACTATGATCGCTCATTTTACATTATATTTTCACCAAGTACAAAGAAATAAATCAATCTTCACTCAAAAACTGTGGCAGATACGAAAAAATGCAATACATAAAAAAAATTAAAAATTGCTTGGAAATATATAAAGAAAAATTTAATGACCTCTGAAAAAGTACCACCATAAATATTTGCATAATTGTTTCTGTAATCTGATGTAGATGTTAAAACGGCACCAATATGACAAATCTTTAGTTCTCATAAGAAAATTGAAAAAATCTGAACATTTCAACACCCTGTAATTCGGTAATGAAGGATATGCAGACATATGATCATGGGGAATTTTCGTATACACCCTATATAACTTCTCAGAATTTAAGTATAACTGCAAAATGACAAAATTTCTTAACGGTTTTACAATCAAGCTGCCAAATTGAAGTTGAAAATTTGAATGACAATTTTTAAGCTTCTAAGGTGGGAGTCATTAAAATTTGTTGTCAAACTCCTAGATACAAAGTAGGAAATTAGATGGACAGAATTTTGGAAAAAGTAACGCCTATGGTTGTGAAATAATGGTTGAGTTATTCATTCAAAATTCTCCACAGTTTTAGAGCTCGAAACTGTGTCTGAAAACTGGATAACATTGGAAATTATCGCTTCGGAATTTTTATATAAATACTTAAAGGGTTGAAATGTTGTATAATATCCACTCAGTATTAGCAAGAGACATGAAATTTGATCATGATAATAAAGCAAAATATCAATTTCTCAACTAAAGAGGCAATTTGGCGGCAAGTCTGTACTTTCTGAATTTTTAATCAATTCGAAACTGGGATAAACTACTAGTTACATATATTACCTATTCTGAATCTACTCTGTCAAGATATGCTGTTCTGAATAATTTAAATAAGGAAGATAAAGATAGGATAACTTTAGGAAACAGTATATAGCTCGTATTTGAAGATTTTCCATTTAAGAATTAATTATTATTTCAATAAAATAATTCGAGATTTACTTCCGTACTAGGGAATGAGCCAAATTCAAAGCATCAAATTCCTATTCTACTACGATCGCCATAGCCTGGTATATGAATTGGCGAATGCGCCGGGTCCAGAATACCTAATCACTAAGATAAACATATTTATCATAAAAGTCAAATGAAATTACACGAAACTAACATGGAAAGTATATTGAGATCAATTTACTTTATCGCCCATTAATGTTAATAACAGAACAAGGATCAATTTAACTTTATAAAACTACAGCTTTTATAGCTGTACTATTATTAGATATATTGAGAATTTAATGGAGGCTTTAGGTTTCAAACCGTTGTTCTTCCATTATTGTTTCCAATAACTTTTTGAATTTCATGAAAGTTCAATTAATGTTTCAGTTCTCTTCATTCAAGATTTTATTGAAGTACAACATTTCTAGGTCATACCTACGTTGCAATATTTACTACGAGAGGAGAATCAATGTTATAAATGTACAAGTATCCTCAAACGGACGAGGAAACAAAGAATTTTGAAGAGTCTGATTTAAGGCGTAATATCTGCCCTATAATCAAGTTTAAGTGTGGAAAATATTAACAAAAACTGTTAATAATTGATTTTCTACAATCAAAATTTTAGAAAAGTATTTTATACTATTTAAAAGCAGAGATGAGTTTTGTTTTTATTATAACGGCAAGTTGTACAATCGAAACATTTTCGTAGTCCTTCCGGAAATACCAAAGTTAACATTCACTTGCACTTTTTGATGGGTAACTTATAATTTCATATTTTTGTTCCATTACTCTTCCACTTGTAAGTTACTTATGCGAAATAAAAATGCTATAATTAACAGAAAAGAGAGTCTCTTTTGCAATTCGTGAATGTAATTTTTAGAATGGACGACTCTTAAAATATCTGATGGTTTTTTCAACCCTAGAAAGCGCTTCGGTCGTTATTTTAGTTCCAGTAACTCACACTGTGTAATATTGATGATTTATTCATTTTATGGAAATTCATTTTCAACTGAGATCAGGTGAAATATATTTTATACTTTCCACGATTTTATTATTACGATCAAAAGGTTTTGAGTGTCAGGTCAACTACAGAAAATGAACTTACTTTATATATATATATATATATATATATATATATATATATATATATATATATATATATATATATATATATATATATATATATATATATATATATATATATATATATATTCAATTCTAATTTGATATTAAGTAGTTGAGAGGTATTAATGTTTTATGGCTATTAAGACTGATTTCATTGTTTTCATCGCAGTTTACTAACAAATGTTAACAAATGTTATTCTTGTGGGATATACAAAACAATAACAATGTGTAGCGGGCAAGTCAACTTTCGGTTTTACGATAATCTATATATATATATATATATATATATATATATATATATATATATATATATATATATATATATATATATATACACATGAATTCAAACTCAACTTAATCTTCATATGAGACGAAATGGAAACTCATTTTACAGATTATACCCGCCGACCTATTTACATATCAAGGTGATCTACCTCTCGGTAAACATCGAATAGAGAATTACGTTCAACGATCAAGACTATCAAATCTCGTATATAAACATGTCCGTATATATCTACACCTGAATATTTGTCAGATATGTGTACACAAGCCAACTAATTATCTTGTTCTATACTGTTGACAAAATATGTTAGTTTCGTCATCTGATAGTCATCATAGTGTTCGAAAATATGTTATACATTTTTGTTTGTTCATTATCATGAATGAGTAATGAATATATATTTGTGTAGTTTGATGGAATGAAGTAATTGCTTCAATATGTTTTCAGTTCTGAATGTATAATTCACTTAAACGAAAAGGACTTTCACCAACTTGTCCTTATATTCATATTCACCTCAAAACCAGATAATTATTACTTCCTGGAAGAAACACATTCAGGATATGGTCAATCTTACAAAAAATCGAGTGCCACTCATCCAAAAGTTCTCATTTGTTATCAATTTTCTAGAAGCCAGACATTTTGAGATGAAATTAGATCAACACTAGAGGATAAATCTCCTCTTACTAGCTTCTATAAGAAAGACAGAATTCGAAAAACGACAGAACCGTACTCGAAATATTTCCAATTTAATCTAGTATGTGCAATATAGAAATGAATTCATTGGGACTAATTTTTCGAAGGAACACTGATTTCAGTAATCAGAATTGCCACCAACATGATTCACTTATTTTTTACAAAGTATTGAAGAAGACAATACATTTTCATAGGTATCTTGGTTCCTTTTCTTTTAAATAACACATTTCCAGTGCTTCATGATTATGAATATTTTTTTCTCTCGGTTTACATAACTGCTACTCATGAACAAAGCGAGGTACCGACATCAGTATTTCATATAATTATTGTTTCGTGATAATCAACTAAATAAAAGAGGAATTATGGATCTATATAGAATAACAATACACCATAATATATCAATTAGTGAATCAGCGACCACGATCAGCTCGAAAAGTTCACTATTCAACCAAAATATCACATAAATTACGTTTGTATAAAGTTTGTCCCAAAAAAAGAAAGAAAGTTCTACATAAACTTACAAACTCCAGCTCGATTAATATTAACCAAGAGCTAAATTAAATTTGCACGTAATTTATGAAAGAGATGAATGAAACTCACCGAACTTCCCATTCAACAGCTTAAAATCCAGAAACACACAGTTGAAAACCCGCACCGTGAAATGGGAGCTTCAAAGTTTAAGCTTGGCTTGGTGAAAATCCCAAAAATCCCTACGCTTATCGCTACGAATCCGGCGGAAATACGGAAAAATCAAGTTGGCGTGACGCGCGCGATCGTGTCCTACGTACATCCAGTTCAAATGACTGCAAACTGCGAATCCGCGACTTCTGAAACTACTGAAAGCACATGATAACGGACAGGTGAATGCGCGAGACAGACGCGTGCGCGACGTTTCATCCTAACCTTAGGGAAATATTACCTACTGTTACATTTTCTTGACCGGCTCAATGGCACTGTACCGAAAATTTGTCTCTTATTGATTTTCGGGGGAAATCAGAATATTGCTCTTTCGACTATAATTTCAATAAGAACAATTTGTTGCACTTTCGAAGCTTCATGATTTTTTATACGACATGAATGTGAAATTGATCTTGTTGATAGATTCTGCCGTTACTACATGATACTTAATCATGATGATTATGAGAAATCAAACTATGTATTATCACAAGAGATTTATTCGAAATCAGGATTGCAATCTCGGTCCCTCGACCATCTTCAGCTGACAACAACTACTGAACTTAAGCTGAATTACAAACATACATGAACAGGAAGATACAAAATTAATAAGGTTGCAAACAAGTGGTAATAAACCAATAACGATACAAACAGATATTATTTGAAAACATCAATTATTGACCAATAAGCCGGAGCCATACTGGTCGTTCAGAAGATTATCTCTATCTCTATGGTTTCTTAGAAATTTAACTTTCGTCCTTCAGGAATTCTGTGAATTATTCGAGTTGATATATGGGTGGAAAATGATGGCAATTTTCGATACAATGTGAAGCGAATATAGATTTGTCTGTTCTCTGGTTATTGTAATCTGAATGATGTTCTTTGTATCTTGTTTTGAATGAACGATCGGTCTGCTCCATATAAACGTCTTCACATCTATACAGGACAATTTGTAAATTCCAAATTTCATTCAAATTTATCATATGTATCTTCACTATTGAAACATTTTTGTGAGAGTTTCATGTGGGTTTTGAAAGCTAAGATAGAATCAAAATATTTTAATAAAATATATTTATCTGTATTTGTTGTTTCTATACGTGGTTGAATATTATGATATGCTATTTGTGTTTGTTTCTTTATGATCATTCTGTTTTTTATATTTAAGGATAACCGTTATTCTCAGCTATTTCTTTAATAATTTACACTGGCGGACAGAAATCCTATGAATCATTGAATTAAACGCAGCGTATTTATGGGATTTTGGGTGTGTTGAGTCTTAGGGATGCGAATATCAGTAAATGTCGATATAAATATATATATATATATATATATATATATATATATATATATATATATATATATATATATATATATTTATTTATATTTATGTGTGATTGTTAGGTCTAAATAGTGAATTTGATTATCGACTTCACTCTTTATTTTGTTCAATTTTGAGTTGAATGCTATTGATGTAAGTAAAAAATTGATCCAGTTGTCTAGCGCTTCCTATAAGACATGCTTATATATCATCTACATACCAATCCCTAAAGTGTACTAATTTTGATTTGGAGAAACTGAATACCATATCTTCAAGTTACGACATGAAAACGTCAGCAATTTAAGGACTCAATAATAATCCCATCGGTAGACCGTGAGGTTGTTCATAAAATTCCTTATAGCATCTGGAAAAATTCTGTTATAGGCACAACTTGAGCAAAAACATGAAATCATTTTGTTCAACCGGATTAACGTGTGATTTATCTAAAATGTTTGAGACCAATGTAAGGCATTCGTCTCTTGAAATATTGGAAAACTAATATCCAAATTAATTTAATATGATTTGATTGAAGTTTCAATTTTTGTGGTAATTGAATTAAATTTTTCATTGAATATTTAGGTGTAAAATTGGTTTAATTTTTGAATACAAGATACTATTCTCTTACCAATTTATGTATTGGACTGCTCATCAATGACACTACTGAACTATAGGACCATTGTCATTTTGTACGTGTTGGAGGACCCAATGTGAAATAAAGTGCAAAACCTGGGTTGGTTTGTGCATGAAACAGGAGTTCTTGTGGATTCTAGAGGCCATGTTCAGAACTGCTATTAATGCGCTTAATACATTATATTTATAGTCAATCTTGAAATTATATATTGAAGAGCAACCAAAATTAGTTTGTAAAATACTCAGATCACTAAAAAGATCTCTAGAGGATTTACACTAACATCAGTTCTGTTATAATTAAATAAGAGTGCGTATTGATTTTTTCATTTAATTTTGAATATCCTAACCTCCTGAATAATTACTGAGATATATATGTAGAAAATCCTATTACCTGTCAAAGTGTCTTCGAAGATATCCGATTCTGTTATATGGATAGTCAAGTTCAACATTCCAGGAATCCTAAAGAAGAATTTTATAGGTTATGCTGTTTATTTTAATACAGAAATACTAATACATGTTATTATAAATTTTTCTGAATCTAATAGCAGTTATAAGAAGAGATAGATAGCAGATTAATGGCATGTGGTGAATAATAACTTTCAAAATTTCTATTATACCAAAAGTCTTAACGTAAACAGAATGTGGTTCTTTTGGGAATAAGTAAAAAAAATCGAACAAAACTTTGTCTCAAATTTCATATTGCAACTAGAATTTCGTGTGCCGAATCGCTGAATTTTATACAGAAGACTTACGGTGAATCGATTTCATAAAAAACACGCGCATATGAGTGATACAATGTATTCAACAGTGGCCGAGATGTGGTAGAAGATTTGCCTCACTCTGATCGGTCATCTACATCTTTAACGGACATCGATAAAGTGAAGAAAATGGTAACTGAAAATCATCATTGAAATTTGAAAGGATGAGCAATAAATTTTTGTGTCCCACGAATCAATTCGAATTATTTAAAATGAATTTTTGGGTATGAAACTCGTTGCCGCTCGATTAGTTTAAAAAGACCTGAATTTTCTTCAAAAAGATAATCGCGTAAAAGTCGCTGAAGACATGCTACAACGAGTAAATTCCGCATTGTAACTGGTGATGAGACATGGGTTTATGAGTTTGACATGCAAACCAATCATCAAAAAAAACACGTCAAAGTTGATGAAAAGCTAAGATAATGTTGAATGCTTTCTTTGGATATAGATGTGTTGTGCACCCAGAATTCTTGCCAGAAGATCAGACGGAGAATAGAGAATATTATCTGTGCATTATGCGGTGTTTGGAAGGAGAAAATTTGTCGAAAATAATCTATATTTCTGAGAAAAACTCCAGAATTTTGCAGATCTCACGAGGCTATCGTTTGAATGAATTTCTGACCAAAATTTCAACGAATACCATGGAACAACCACCGTATTCAACTGATATGGGTATGGCCGACTTTTTTCTTTTTCCAAATTTCAAATTACCACTTCGCGGTACCCGTTCTGAATCGATAGAGGACATAAAAAAAATTAACGGCGAGAACTGAAATCGAATTCGGAAAAAGTGTTCCAAGAATGTTTTGATGATTGAATTATTCATTGGCGTGAATGTATCATTTCAGAAGGAGCCCACGTTGAAGGCGATACGATAAATGTGAATGAAAAATGAAAATTTTATGATCCATTGATCAATTCCCGGTACTTTTTCGAAAGAATTTATACATTTTTCAGTTACTTCATGAAGTTTTAACCTCACGGCCACTTTTACGTAGAATGGTATCATTAAGAAAAATCACGAATTCACCTCATAGGTACAGTATGGAAGGTTGTTTGTGTAAATAAGGAATAATGAGGTTCTCAAATCCGATTCATGAGGTACACCCAGGTTTATGAGAATAAACTCTGATTGTGTGCCATTAACAGTGGTACATTATTGCTTATTTGATAAACATGAGACATAGCAAATTTAAGAAAAGTAACATCTTTCAAACTTTTACCTGAAAATTTCAACAGCTATATGATTAAAAGCCTTTTAATAAAAAAAGGCCCATTCTCTCGAAAACATTAATAAATTATGCTCAGACAATCAGAATAAACACCCTTTTCAATCCTGATATTAAATTTCAAAGGACTTTATGAATAAATAAAAAGTACATTAGTTTACTAATTTTATTGAGGCTCGAATTGTGAACCCTGTTTGCATTCATTAATAAATAAATATACCTGACTAAGTGAAACCAAAGAGATATTTTGTTCTCCGTTTTTTTAGTCACGAACGTGGAGCTGCGAAATATTTTTATGGAGAAAATTTATAAAGAGTAAGCAGATAATTTCCTTTGGTCGTAATTGAATCCATGTCATGTGAAGTGAAGCAGTAGGCCGTAAAAAGAAAAGGACACACCTCGGCACCGAAAATGAAAACGAAATATAGAGTAAATCAGGGGTTGATTATATTGAACTCGCGCCTTTCGTTGTCGACTCTACGTCCGAAAGTATAAGCCCTCTCTGTGCTTCGGCATCGCTGCAAGGTAATTGGATTCTCGCTAAGTAAAATAAAATAACTAATATAAAAGCTGGAGCTTCGAAACACCTTATTTTGTTTAGAACAAAGGCGAAATTCCAAGCGAACATAAGTGAAAGACATTTTCACGTTTACCTTCAATGCATCAAAGCATAATGAAATCTAGACCGAGTTAATCTTTCTCAGACAGGAGGGCACATATTTTAGACACCGTAAACGTGCTTTATAAACTTTATGGTTGCGTTCCTAAAGTGTTGAGGTTTGTGGATGAGCACGCTAATGATATCGATCGATGAAACGGATAAAAAAACCTACAACTATTTCAAGATTCATCAATCAAATATATATAGGGCGGCACATTGAAAACATTCCATACAGGCGAATTGTAGTATGAAAAGAATTAAAATTTGGTCGAGTATGTTAACATTAGTTCAGATGGGGAATTCTTTTCGATTTTTTCAGCTTTCCACTTTGACCCCCATCAACGGTTGGTTTGGTAGTTTATTTGGATGTTATTTGCGATTTTTTCAGAAATTGGGCCGAAATAGGTTAACGAGGAATATTGATATGTGTGGTTGTCAGAACTTTTTTTGAGGAGGAATTGTACCATAGGCTTTTTGCAAACGTTTTTAGACACAAATTTGACCATCATTGAGGAAGAATAGCCGTTATTTTTGCGATAGTTTTAAGTAATGAAATTTTTTTTATTGGAATTTGTAGTAAGGAGAGGTAATTCAAAAGCTCTGTGAGTCATAGAATTGAAACCAGCTAAATTATGTTGAAAGGGGATGAGAGGAATCAGAAGAAATGCAAATAGTCTATGTGAATTTCAAAATTAATTAGATTGACGGTGATTAAAAAACTTTTATTTTCTATGGTATTCATAAAAAATTCTGTTAGGACTGGATAAAGCCGTGAATTCATAGTTCGGTTTGCTCGTGAATTATATTAAAAATTTGAAAATAATCCTGATTGAGGCATAAGTTTGATAAAAGATGAAATCACTATCAATAAGCGGGTTGACTTGAGCATTGTCTAAATTCTGGAGACTAAAGTTGGGAATTCAGTACTAGGTATGTTTGAATATGTACACGTCATCTAAGTCAAGAGATACTGGAAAGGACTTTGGGGGAATAAAGATATTCTGCAGTTTATTTGTGAGTTCAAGTAAGTTTTATTAAGCATTTGGGGGAAAGTTTATCTTCTTCAATACCATCAACATAAACTCGACAATGCCATCAACACAAACATCAAATCAATCAAAGAGAAAATGACCTTATCGTCACAAAAACAGACAAAATCAAATGCCCCATTTATAATCCCACACTCCACTACATATCAAAAATTAACGATTATTCGAAAAATTAGTCCATAAAACGATTAAAAACCATAATCCTACTCCCGATTTCTAAAATCTTTGAAAACTTTCTTGAAAGAATTCCTCTCCTTTTTTTTTCAAAAACCGATCTGTTTTCTCATTAATATGAAACCGGCTGCACCAAAACTCTATGGACTCATAAAAACCATGAACACTCCGATTCGTCCTGTTGCCTCATATACCATTTCAATGAATAAATTTCATTAGTTAAAACTATCGCAAGAAATAACGGTTTTCTCCCTCAATCAAAGACGAACTTGTGTCTTCAAAACGAACGTTAGCAAAAAACCTATAACAGTATTTATCCTCAAAATAGTACTGACTACCACATACATGAATATTTTTCATTGACCTATTTCCGACAATTTCTAAATAAATCGCAAATATCATTCAAATCTCCAATGTAAAATTAGTCTGCAAATCTACAACTAAACTATCAAATATATTTCTTAATGCCAAAGATGAAACTCAAAAATTTAATAATTCAGCTGTATAAAACGAAACATGTCCCAACTATAACTGAATTTATATAGGTCAAAAAGGCAGATCGTTTAGAATTAGATAAAGAGAATATTATTCACATTTTTGTAAAATGAAACAGATTCCACTCTGACACAACATTGTATAGAAAATAACCATATTAATAGACAATCTATAAATTCCATACCGAGGGACAAAAAGGTATAAGACTCAGCCATCTCGAATCCTT
Organism: Cryptolaemus montrouzieri; assembly: GCA_013387265.2. Lineage (NCBI taxonomy): Eukaryota > Metazoa > Arthropoda > Insecta > Coleoptera > Coccinellidae > Cryptolaemus > Cryptolaemus montrouzieri. The sequence continues at coordinate 63,739,247 of JABFTP020000165.1, read as the reverse complement.
AGAAATATTCAAAGCCAAACACAAAATAAACAAATACAAATATTACTTAACGACCTGACTGATTTTTGTTATTCCCCAATATTTGGGCGTTTTGAGTAGCTCTCAATTATGTATTGGTACCAAATGTAAAATTTCTAATATGTATTTTACCTGTTCTATTATCCCATTTCTCTGTCCCTATATATAATAAAATTGCTAATTTTGTATTCAAGTTTTAAACTCATACCTGTCTGATTATGAACAAAAGGTCTAAATAACTATAAAGTTGAATAAACTTTTCCATCTTAAACAGTAATAGTCTTTTACGTAGTAATATTCACAATCTTTGAAGTCTATTGATTTAATTTTGTAATGTACATGTAAGTTGTTCAGTACTTTGCAAGAAATAAAATGTTTGACACATTTGTGCGAAGGCTGACAAAATGAATGAATAAAATCCAACTCGTTCCTACAAAATATCTTTTATCTTTAGTTTGTGTTTCGAAAATCACAGGGAGAATCACAGTTTGTTGGCCATTTCGTTTTGTTCATAAATTCCGTATCAAAATGATAAAGGTAAGTATTCAAAATCGGCTTAAAATCTTATGATGCATCCCTTATATATTTATTTACCAGAGTTATTGAAACAACGAAAGAAATTTCTTGGAACAAATAAAGTTACAGAAGTTGCAGATTGGATTATGTTGCGATCGAACTCACACTGAGTTCGAGCAAACTATTCAAAATATCAGGCTTCTCAAGTAGAAGTGAATTTTGAAAAAACATTAGTTTCATCAGTCAGTAAACTGGCTGTCTAGTAAATAAAAATTGAGATTGGCACTCTCAAATTTTTCAGTGTAATATTAGTATATGCACGAGAGTAATGAATATTCTTTCATTCGTCCTCTCAGAGAACACAAATTAATTCTAGAGATTTAATACCAAGATTCTATTTCGAGATCATCATTGTTGCATTAAAATTGTCAGATTTCTTGAATGCACAATATTACAAAGTATGTGCAACAAATCTACGGAGCTTAAGGTATGTTAAGGTAAAAGTAGGTAGAACTGGAAAAATCCATAATTCTGGAAGTTATTCCTAAAGGAAATTCTTAAACACGAATTATGAGAAATATGAAGTTAAACGCATGGAAAGCGCGAACTCTCCCATTTCAAGAATCCTTTCATCTCGACAAGGATGTAAATGCAGTTCTTTCCACTTTCCTTGCATATTTTCTATATCAGGCAACTCGGGGAAAAGTGAGGCAACCCACTGAATAGCGGGTTCGTGAAAAGATGAAATTAATACAGAAAAGCTTCGTCGTATTTATGGTGAGACTCTCAACTTTTTAGTTCGACTTTCGAAATAGAACGTATTGTAGGAGAGTACCGTACTCGTAGATAACTTCAAAATCGGATTGAAGATTTAATATTTACCCTATTTATTATAATACCTCGTACCACAAAAGTACTTTTGATGTAACTCTCTTCTTGCTCTAAGGGCACGAGGAAGCGCCGAATCACTTGAAATAATTCACAGAGATTGCTCATTAATGATAATATTTATCCAAAATAAGTGATATTAAATGGGTTCTGGAAGACTCGAGAGATAGTTGTGCTATCTTCAGGGCCGGTAGTCATTAACAGAGATTTTTTTGATTGATAATATTGAAGAGTCAATAAATCTCAAATTCAAGTTTTTTGCTCTGAATCCATATGAGTTGATCAATTTCCTGAAGAACCAAACATAAATAAACTCACATAGTCGATAAAAATTGTTTCATTTCAAGCGATTAAAGCAATATGAGAAATTAATACAGGAAAATTGTTTGAGAATAAATCTAACCCATATATCAAAAAGAATGAACAACTAAACATTTAAGTAATCATAAGGAATAAGTATCAAAGTGAAAAATCTCAACAGGGTACCCTTCAATTATGTTCTCTGTGCTTTAATATGCATACAGATTTTTTATTCGAATTTTTGAATGACGTTTAATGGTCGCGACCAACATTTTAAAATTAAGAAAGAACAGAATGAGACGAACGATCGAGAAAACTTTTCATGAAGTAATTCACAACAGGGTATAAGTTTTGTCTGTTTACATGAAACGTTAACGAACACTTCTTTTCAATTTGACTATGTCTCCAAAAAGTGAAGAAAGTGCATCTGTTTCCACAATAAATAAAACATTTGATTAGTTTGTCAAAAAACGCCTTATTTGAGAGCAACGAAGTTGTCATGAATCAAAGAAGTGTAGCAAATGTTTTTCTACTACAAAAACGAAAACAATAAATGTACTCGTGATTTTGCTACTTTGACTGCTACCATCGTCTTGGAAATATAGGAAAAGGCTGGAGTACGGACCAGGTTCAAGAAACATGAGATTGCTGAAGTGGAACAATACTTGAAAGAGTGGCAGAATTTTAAATAGAGTAAGAAAAAACGTTCGCAAATTTTAAGACAAAATGAGATGTTATGACATCAAGAAATAGACGGATTGTTTGATATTGCACATGCTAATACCTCAAATATCAGGAAGGTAGGAGAAGATAAACAGTTTTTGCTTATACAACGTGTGGATAGCCGTAGGGGTCTAATCGGTGCAGTGCACAGAGCAAATTGTATTGAAGAAGCAAAAGTTCAGAAAGATTAAGAACTGTTCCAGAGGTTTCACTAGAGTGAAGCAGATCGCATCAACTCCTTAAAAACACAACGTTTGTTTACATCGATCCCAACTACTTGCACTGACTCCAACACAAGCATTTCATCTGAAATTCTGGTTGCCGGTCCTTCTACGGCTAAGCCACCAGAGTGTAAACGAGGAAATCGTGCATTGCCTTCCGATTTTGGTGCCAGGACAAGGAATTGATCATCTACTATCGGCTGCAAAACTAGACCGTGGAACAGAAGAGGCGTGTGCGTCAGATGTTTCTGGTACCCATACAAATGGGATTGAGCGATAAAGTAAAGTGCATGTGCTTTAATACGACGGCAGTCAACTCTAAGACATAGAGCATGCATACTACTAGAGTCAAAAGAGAAAAACGATATGCTTTGGCATGCATGTCACCATTATATATTAGAGATAATGTTAGATGCTGTCGTGAGCACAGCACTAAGTATTTCAAGTGAGCATGATATTTTGATTTAGAACTACTGAAGAAAAATTGACCAGACCTATACAGAATAGTAACATGTGATCTTCATTCGCTGGAATCCGTTTGAAACGCAGCTAAGGATATGATTTCCTTTACTCAAAATCATCTACACCAGTATCAGCTTCGAGATGAATCTATAAAACTACTCCATCTCACCTTTATTTACCTAGTAGGAGTTCCTGAGAAACGAACATTATCAAGAATTTCATAGGATTGCACAGGGCTCGGCGTATAGCAACAGCTATTTATTGCTTTAAAATATTCTCATTTAGACACCAGTTCAAAACGACCAAAATAGAAAAAGGTATTGAACATATTTGCGTTATTTCAGTCATTGATTTATGTTAAGTTATTCAAAGTTGCTTTAAATAAAATTATGGAACTTTTGAGGTACTTGTCAGAGGAACTTATTTGCATTTTTTGATGATGAAATTGCATTAGACTTCAAACAATAAGTCTGGGTACCAGAGATATTGCAAGAAAACATATGGAAGACTACGTGTCTAGCTATTTATTCCGTTTCTTCAAGATACTTGGAATATCATCCTAGAAGTATAAAGATGGAAGAGACATAGTGCGTTCAATGATATTGTAGAATGTGGTGTTGCATCAATGGAAGAATTCAATAAATTGATCACCATTAATGAAGAGCAGAAGCAATATCTATTTTTGGTTATCGAAGAATTTAGAAAAAAGTATGCAGACTCTTGAAAATAAACCCTTGTTGAGTAATTTTCGATTTGGTTAGTGTATTTTATGTTTGAACTAGACTATTCAAATAATTTGACTCTCAATTTCTTTTTGTTTCCACTGCCATGAATAAATGTGGGTATAACACAAGAAAACTTTATTTTTATAATTTCCCGTTTTGAAAGTCCCGTCGCTAATCCTAAACATTAATAATAAATTCTAAAAAAATCGTGAACTAATAAGGACTATCTCAATGTTTAGTATTAATTGCATTAAGGTTTTTCCATTCGAGTATTTCGCAATATATAGTCTTATAATAATTAAAAAAGTATAATGAAATTTACCCACCCCTTGTTGTAACAACATTTTTGGTTTGTAATATTCAGAGTAGAATATACTGTAGTCATATTCCATTCCATAAAACTTTCATTTAAGTCGTAGTATCACTTTAATAATTGGATTGACCAGCTGATTTATTACACGCTACCACGAAATGTATTTGAATTAAATTGAAGTGATGGTGCTGGTAAATTTTGAACATAAGTGATTAGAATCGTGACTTGACGATTTCATTATGTATACACTCTATTTCGACAACTCAAGAAATCTTTAAATTCATATTCAAAATTATTATTTTAATAGGAAATCATTATACGGTTTTTTTCACTGATAAATTCACGTTAGTGGCATAGAATATTGCAAAAATTGACAACATGCGTATTTTGAAAAGAAACAAAAATACAGCATTCAAAAAAGTACACTCGTCTATGGTTTCTAAAAAACAGCATATGTGCATATTCACTCAAAAACCGCTCAGTCGAACATTCTATTTACTCTACCACTGAATTTTACTGAAAACTGCCAGCAGAATGTCTAATTCATTCTTAATTAACTTCGGTAATATTGTTCTGATGATTTTTCTTTCACAAAAACGGCAGAACCCATTAACATATCCTGGCATTCACATCACTTGAAGCTGAAAGAAATACATTAGACGAAAGATTCATTTATAGTTACTAGAATGATTATCTATCGTACTAGACTTCGAAATACGGACACCACCAGTTGTTCCCAATTATCATGCGATGGTCCATTATTCATGTTTCTCGAATCGAGAAATTTCCAGTTAGGAGTTGAAATCATTCGGATAATTACTCCGCTAATATGCGGCTCAGGTGCCCGATTACTTCGCGCTGATTTCCAATTAATCACACAGCCGGTTGATTTTATAATTAAATTATCGATGAATTATATCTGCAACAATGTTGTGGGCGGACAGAGTTTTTTCACAGTACACTTCCCAAAATTACAAACGATCTATTTTTTCATTTTACACGCATACTTTAGAGAAAATGAATTTCAGTAAATTCTTCAAATGTAAATGTATTACGCGGAAATATTTATAATTGTGACTGCACATATATTAATCTCTATATTTGAAAGATATAGAGTTACACCTTTCTGAATTACGAATTGATTTGAAATTCAATGGCTATTAAAATGATTTTATAGCAGATAAAGTTAATGATGTACAGGGTGTAAATAAATACGCACGAAAGATTTCTCGAGATGATTCCTCAAGCCAAAACAAAAGTTGTAGGGGGAGAAAGAACACGTGACCTCTGAAAAAGTACCACCCTGTAGATTTTCATAGTTGTTTCTGTGATCTGATGATGTATATTCGAAAAAGGCACCTATTTGTCGAATTTGAACTAACTGAGAAAATTTTATAATCATAAGAAAACACTGAAAAAATCTGAGAATTTCAACAGCTTGTATTCAGGTAACGTAAAGTTTGCAGACATATGTTCATGTAAACTTTTCGTCATGAAATTGCTTGAGAAATCACCTCGTGAAATTTTTCGATTCAAAAGAACGTATTAAAATATATCATCTATGTATGATTTTGTAATAGTCGAAATATCATAGAAGCAACAAGTCTCAAAATATAAGTTTCTTCTATGTATTCCATTAGATAGCCTTGACAAGACATGTCTATTTCATTCAGTCAATCAATTATGAAAGTTTTATTCTTCACCAATTAATCTAAGGCAATCTCTGAGCATTCCCAAAGGAAACAATAAAAACTATTTCAACAATTTCTAACGTCATCATTTTAATAACAGAAGAAAAATATACTGACGATCTGACTTTATTATACCTCCAACTTTATTGAAATGTAATAGATTTTCTTGTTAGCCAAGATTTAATCACATTCGAATTGTCTATGTATAATGTACAAAGACTTCTCGTTATCCAAGTTATATCTCCCCAACTCTCCCAATTTCCTGTTCTTGTTAAAGGTATCATTTTGAATGCATTTTACATAAATTCGCCCTCTCCGGCAAGAAGACGATAACAATGCCAGTAAAAACTTCAACTAGTTCATCAAATCAAGAAATCACATTCAATACTTGATATCTCCCAAAGTTTCAGTTTGTTAATTTAATAACATGAAAAAAGTTTGCATTCGGAAGGGTTAAGTACTTAATGGGGTGAATGATACATTAAATTTTTTTTTAATTTTCTCTACTTATTGTATAGGAACACGACTTGTTTCGAATATTACTTCATTTTCAAGTGTTTATACTACATTATACTTTCGGTATTTATATTATTGCTAATAACCTAAACTCTGGAGAGGGTTAGGTTATTATAGATTGAGTAAAGGGAATTATTCTCATCTAATTGTTTGTTCAGTGTTTGGTAATGTGGGTTAATTTTGTTAATTTTCAAACATTACGGATATGTAGCATTTTTAGGTATTTTGAATTTATAATATAATTTGTATTTGTGATATTTTCGAAAACGGGGGAATTTTGGTTTGTATGTGTATGTAAGGAGTCAGGAAGTCCCTACCGATTTGGCCTACATAAAATGCAGTACATTCACTGCATTCGATTTTGTACACTCCAGATTTCTCAAATTTATTAAATTTTGAATAACAGTTCTGTATCTTAGTGGATAAATGTACTTTATAACTCAGAGAGTGTCGAAATCTTTATTATTATGCCTGTCAATAGTTCTTTTCAATCAGTTGTGTTGGAAAATGATTGTTCTTGGCTATTTGTTTGACTGAATTAATTTCTGACCTGAAGATACTCTCCGACATTGATACTGTAAATGGATCATGGACTTGAAGACTGCAAAATTATATTTAGGGGATTTCAAAATTGAAATCATTAGTAATTTCAATTATGGTGAAGCCTAGAAAGTTAGCAGAACCGTTCGATGCAATTTTGGGAGTTAATTTAATTTTTTTATGGTAAGTGTACAAGAAGTTTAAAAATTGTTGTATTTGCCTATCCGTTCCTTGAAACCCAACTGAAATATAATCCACTAATGTAAACCAGAAGATTATATGTTTTTAGCCAGACATTATTCAGAATTTTTGTGTTTCCTAGTAGTCTATATAAATATCGGCTGGGTGTTGAGCCTATTGGTAAACCAAAATTTTAACGATAGAAATTTGAATAATATTTGAAATACACTTCCCACAAAAATTGTCGCATCACCCTACTTTTACGGCAATACTAATTAACTTTTAGGTTGGTCATTCAAGAGTCGCTCGATAACTTTCAGAAGTGTAAAATAAGAAGATATCATTCAAAAGAGATGAGTTTATGATGGAAAATATCAACAATCTTCGAGTTAATGAAAAATTTAAAAAATCTACCATCTTCAAACATTCTCGAAGAGACCAATCGTTTTCAAAATCAAGCGTTTCCTCCCCGGGCCCTAATTACTGCCAGTATACGTCTCGGAAGCCCCTCAAACAAATTTTGGATGTACTCTTGAGTCATTGAGTTCCAAATTTTTTCTAGTTGTTGAGTTTTCTACAGATCTTACGTTGCTGAATTTGCATGTCGTCCCAAACATGTTATATGATTCACGTCGGGATTTCAGACTGGCCATCTTAAAATATCAATTTCGTCATTTTGCAGAAATTCTCTAACTACTCTAGCTACATGAGGCCTAGCATTATCATGCATATAAATGAAGATTTCACCAATCAATGGGCCAAATGGTACAATATGGGGTTCAAGGATATCTGCGATGTATCTGATCGCTGTCATTCTTCCATTATTCACTAGGACTAACTCAGTTCGACCATGGAAAGAAATGCCTCCCTACACCATTACTGAGGCCCCTCCAAAATTTTCGGTTTGTTAGAAAGCAAACTTTATATTGTTTGAAACATGGAAAATTATTTCTCCCTAACATTGTATGTAACAATTTGATTTTCTCATGCAATTGAGAAGACATGTAGTAACTAGTGAATATCTGGTTCTGCTGTCCAATCTTGTAGATATTGTAGACCTTGATCTCTATCATATTGACAATTAATTTACAAACACGCTGTATACTTCCCAATTTCCTTAATAACTTTTTGTTTACTATATAATACGTCTAGCTTGACATGCCGAACTTGATTACAGTTTGAGAGGCGCCTAGAGATCCTAATCCCATCGGTCCCATACCATTCTGACTGACTATTTCCGTTTAGGTCGGAAATCGACATGGCTGCTTCAGGCGTGATCGTTCTGGCACTAAATTTCACAGGCCTAGCGGTCTAGCAATTAGAAGTTCGATTCAGTCACGTAATTTATTCAATTAATTTGATTTGTTCCCGGCTGGGAACTTATCCAGGCTTGGACATTACATGGGAGAAATATCCCAAGTGATTTGTGATAGTTTCAAAGTGTGATTGTTGAATTAAGCTCGATTTATTTCGAGTCAAAGAGTATAACACCAAGATCAGAAGCAGAAACACTGAGGTAAATGTGACACTTATTGTCAACGTTAATGGACAAAATATTAAATAAGTTCGTATACTTTCAAATTGAGATAAAGTGTTTGTTTCATTATACTCCCACTAAGATTGAAATGTTTTCATTTTCTCGAAGAATTTTCCAACATCTATTGAATTGGTTTCAAAACTATTATTATTGTATAAGGTGTAAATGAATAAGTGAGGGAAATTTCACGAGGTGATTCCTCAAGCCATTTTATGGCGATAACTTTCCATGAACATATGTTCGCAAACAGTTCGTTCAGAAGTACAGGGTGATGAAATCTTCTTTCTTATCAGTTATTTCCGTATAATCACTACAGTTTTTCAGATAATCAATTCAAAGAGTACCCTGTAGATTTTCATGATTTTTTCTGAAGATTTCAACATCCTATATTTTGGTAACGAAGCGTTTCAAGTCACATGTTAATGGGAACTTTTCGTCATGAAATGCCTTAGGAATTACCTCGCCAAATCTTTCGCACCTATTAATTTACATCCTGTATATTATTATTTCTTCAAGATCTGTTTTGGTTGCATAAGTAACTGACATATGCGTGCAAATTTTTACATTACTAATTTCAATATTCTTCTCAGGAAATTTTGTTAAAATATTGCTATTTTTGGGCCTATTAACTGAATTCATACTCTCCGAAAAATTATCATATATAGAAGGGAGAATGTCTGGATATATGCAAATGAGCTTTGTGGCATATAGTAATTGCAATATCCTCGAGTAGAGAATTCAAATAATCAAATCTTGTATGTCATTTCATTCAATACCCTCTTGACAATGAAATCTTCCGAGAGATAGAGGTTAGATTTCGGTGCCACGAATTCTCTGTCATTCAGCTCCTCCCAGAATTGTAAATTCGACTGTGTAATAAATATTTCAGCACCTAGTTTGTAACTTACACACGAAACAAACTTCCTCAAAGATATACTCGACTACTTAGCTGCCTCCCATATCACTTAATACATGACTTCATGAATTATCTATTTTACTTCTGGGGTTTGCATTTTGAACCCTCTGCATGAAATATTCCTAGTCGGAATGAAATTTTGTTTGTCACAAAGACAATATAGGAATTTACGAAGAGCTAACATTTTCGTTGTAGATCTTCTTGAATAGCAGTTTTTGTTTCGAATATTTGCAGACTCACTCAAGTTTTGCAATTCAGTGCAGCGCATCGAAACTGAAAAAGAAAGAAAATAATTCATCAGAATTTATCAACTCTCGATGCAATGTGATACATAAAATTGTTCAAGTATGCAGTCATTTTTAACAAAGATGAATTTTCATAAAATAAATTAATCATCAATCTTGCTTATAAGAACAGCTTGTCGGGCAGTATTTATGTTTCAAGTTCAAGTTTTGTGTAGAGAAGGGAACAGCGAACAGAATAAAAACATAAATTGAACGACTGAAGATGCTGGAAAAACTTGAAATGTTGTATAATGTACGTGACAATATCAAAATCTACATTAAAGTTATGCAAGATGAACCATTTCACTCCCTACATAATATCGAAGTCGATTGCCTCGAATAGAAATTCAATGTGGAAATTAGTCAGATGTCCCAACAAAAATACGACAATTCACAAGAAAAACTTTCTACCTCAGAAAACAAGAAATACTCAAACCAAAACACTCAGCAACCAGTCACCGATTCTGCACTCCCCGAAACAATAAATATAACATTTCTTCCAAGGTTCGTCAACATATCAAACAGTAATCTCAACGAAAAACAGATAGCTTTGTTAGAGAAAGAGCCAAAACTCACTCACAGTCAACAATAGAATTAAATCAATTAAAGAAATGATTGGAGTCCAAGCCGAACTGAATATTCAGAAGCACAAAGACATCATCAACAATTCTATTATCCATAAACATAAGACTGCCGAAATAATTAAAGAATACAACATTCGACTCAAGAATCAAAATTGCCTAGAAACAAAAATAAATCCATAACATAACAATTCAAGACGAAGACTTCATTTAAAAAAAAAGTGTGAAGGCAACAGCATCGTATGCCTCAGTGGAGACCAATATAAAGAAAATATGCAAGATATATTGGAAACACTGAACAGAATTGAAATACCTAATAATTCGAGCAAATTTTTAATAACGGATATAGAACAAGAATTGGAATAAACAGATTTCAAATGCTGATAAAGGCAACGGCATCGTATTCCTTTGTAAAAACCAACATAAAAAATGCAAGATATATTGGAAACACTGAACGTAAAGGATATACCTAAGGAACCGACCAAATTCTTTAAAAAAGACATTAAACAAGGATTGGAACATACAGATTACTTAGCATATACAAAATGATAAAAAAGAAAACTGATTTCAATGAAAGCTCAATCTCCAAATTTATGCAGACTAATAAAACTGCACAAGAACCAAAACGCTACACCAGTAGTATCATATATAAATACACAAGTAAATTAGCAAAGTTGTTAAATCAGAAATTCATTGATCCCACAAAATTCCGTTCCGAATATACTGTTTTGAATTCTATTCAAAGAAATTGAAGAAATCAGGAGTTTGCTTGCAATGAGTGTAGGGTAACTTGTGTTGGGCAGACAGGTAGGAATTTCGAAACCAGATTTGAAGAATTCTCTGACAATAATTTCCAACATATAAATACCATAAAACATTCAATAACATTAGATAATATCAAAATTCTTCATAATTGCGACAAAGGAAAAAAAATAAATCTGTTGGAATGCTTGGAAATCCATAAATGACCTTCAATGCTGAACAAAAACAGATGAATTCGAAAAATTAGAAGCTTACAAAATTTCTGGCAATGAGTGTACAGTTGTTTATATTGGGCAGATAGGTAGAAATTTCCAAACCACATTTAAAGAACTTTTATCCTCTGACAATAATTCCCCAATATGAACCATCAAACATTCAATAACATTAGATAATATCAAAATACTTCTTAATTGCGACAGTGTAAAATGAATCTGTTGAAATGTTCGGAAATTAATAAATTTTGTAATATTCCTTATGAAATCCACCCTAATAGCCAGCTAGACATTGTCTAACCTCTCCACTACTCAATATCAAATTAGGCTAGTATCTATATAAGTAAGTTCATTTCCTGAAGTTGACCACTTGAAAATGGTTAGAAGTTCGAAACCGATCGTGTTTGTAAAAATAAAATTTTGGAAAGTAAAGAATTTTTCACTTTCCTAAATTTTTTATGTGAAATTGATTTCATAATATTTTCACGTAATCATTTCATTCAAATTAGCATCAAAATTTCTCATTAAAGAGATGATTATTTGTTATTATTGGTTCAGGATATGAAGAAAGGAACTGTATATCAAAAATTGGAATAAAGTTTGCATTATTCACATGAAACTTTTGAGTTTCAAGTATAGAGGGGATATTTAAGCTGCCATTCGATTTGTAATTTTTTAATAAAAAGAATTTTGCACTAACAAAGCCCAAATTCTATATAAGTTTAAATACATGGAAAAATGTATACCTGCGCTGTTTAAAAAAATGAAAATTCAACAAGCAAACCGTGAAATCGATTGCCTTATATCCTGCTTTCGAAAGTTTCTTCCTGTAAGGTCTTCTTCATCATCATTTAAGACAGGAATGTTCCTCTCTCCTTTCCCATCTGATTCAAGTTTCATCATGAGTGAACGGCCTGAATAAGTCAAGTCTAGTTTGTAGTTCATGAATGATAGGTACTTGTAGTTTATTTCTGCCATTATTCTGCGACACCCTCGAGGGAAATGAAAGGAATGATGAATTGACTCTTAGATTCTAGAAGGCATTTTGGGTGAGGATTTTATCGGCTTATTTTACATGATACCAGACTATTCAACTTTCCGTAAGATTTTCCAACAACGAATATATACTATGAAGATATTTCGTTGTAATAAGATTGAATTCTTGTTTGTATTATTGTTTTCACAAACCTTATTAGATTCGAAATTTGTCATTTTGCTCTTTCTGGATGGGGCTACAATTTAGAGCCAGATTAAAATGAATATTTGCGATGATATTTTGGATTGAATTTACTTCCGTTGGAAATGGGGACAGGTGGAAAACTGGTAAAAGAGAACATATAAAATTTTAGTACTTACCTAAGAAAATAAATAAAATTACTTCAGAAGTAAACTTCATTATTCACTGCAACTTCTAGAAATTTTGAATTTTCAATATTAAATAGAAAATATTTCTAAACTAAAAATTTTATAAAGAGTATATAGTCAAATTTTATTTTCAATGTGCTAGCATTTATACTCAAACTAGACAAAAATTGTGAATTGAATATTTGTGAAAAATTGTCACACTAGAATTTCGTGTTCTTATTGAAACTTTCAAAGTATTGGCTTGATTCTTCCTTCATACATTCTTGTTCATCATGAAATTTCCGTTAACTGCTTCACTATTATTATGGAACGAAACTTCCACCGAGGAAACAAAGTTTAATCGTGACCATCACATTTTTTCAAGATTTTCAACAATAGAAGGGTCCTCGAAAATTTTCATTGAAAAGTTTCGTGAGTGGCTTTTTCAAATGAACACAATGCCTTTTATAATTTCCCGTGAAATGAGTCTGACCCTACCGAGCTTAGATAAAAGCCAGTAAAACTATTTTCGTTTAATCCCTTTATGTTCGAAGTTTTCTGAAACTTCATTCGCGCATATGTTAAGTGTAACGCTGGGCAAATGCTCAAGAGACGGATGAAAAAAAAATGAATGGAAATTATTATTCTCAGAAATGACAATTCTTTAAATTGATCTTTCATCTGATGGATATTAGTCCTCAAAAGAAAAATAAAACTTCAATTAAAAGGCGTAAGTGATAGACAACATTTCATAAAATTTTCACTATTTATTCTTTACGTATACGACCAATTTCGAATATTACTTCATTTTCAAGTATTTATACTACATTATAGCTTCAGTATTTATATTACTTGAACTCCTCGAGACGGGGTGAGGTTATTATAGATTAAGTAATGGGAAATTAATTCCATATAGTTGATTGTTGATGTTTGATTATGTGACCTTTTTCTTTTTTTAATTTCCAAATATTTCAGGAGATTTAATTCTCTCCTTCATTACAGATATACAATATTTTCAGGTCTTCAGGATTTATAATATGATTTGTATTTGTGATATGTAGTTAACTTGCAACCATTAACACCATGATCCATAAGGCGTTTACAGTACCAATGTCGGAGAGTAACTTTGAGTCGAAAAATTATTAAATCAAACAAATAGCCATAAAAGATAATTTTCCAACACAATTGATTGAAAAAACTTTCAACAAACATAATAATTACCACACTCCGGAACTTCTGTACCCCATTGTATATAAAGAAACAGCCAAATATATCCCTCTGAGTTATAGAAGACATAATTTATAGAACAATTCTTTCAAATTTAATATAAAAACTGCCTTCTCCAGCTCACTTAACCTTGGGAAATTATTATTTAATTCAAGAGCCAGAAATCAGGAGTATACAAAATCGAATGCAATGAATATACTGCATGTTATGTAGGCCAAATCGGTAGATACTAGTTTCGGAAAGCAAACACATACAAACGAAAATTCCTTCATTTTCGAACATATCACAAAAAGAAATAATATTATAGATCTAATCTGAAACTACTACATATAGCTGCAGTAAAGGAAAGAAATTGAACCTTCTGGCATTTTTGGAAATTAACAACATCAGAAAATACCCATATTATCAACAACTCAACAATCACTTAGATGATAATTATTCCCATTACCTAATCTATAATAACCTCACATCCTGTTTAGGATAGCAGTAATATAAATATCCAAACTGTAAGGTATTATAAACAGTTAAAATGAAGCAATATCTAAAACTATTCCTGTAAATTTGATAAAATATAGTGTATCATTTATTTCAAAATATTCAATTGCATTCGCGTATTTGTCGATTTAATTCATTGCATTCTTGTCCATTCATATTTCTGACTTCTCTTCTACTTTTCAATTCCAAATTTGCTTCTAGCATTCATTCCCTTTATATTTGTTACTTCCTTAGTTTTACTTTTGCTTACAATAATTGTGTTTCTAATGTCACTTACTGCATTTACTTCACAGCATAAATTTTCGAATAATTATTAATTAATCTAACTAATGAGGCTTTCTATTTTGTTGTTACTCTCTTAACTGAAAGTAAAATTCTTTTCTAAGATTAATATATCAAAATCAAAATTTCCAGTGTCATAAGAAATACAGAGTTACTAATTCACAAGTTTGTTTTCAAAGAACTGAATTTTTTCATTTCAGTTTGTGAGATATTACTCACTTAATGGTGGACTTTTCTTTTGTTTCCCTTCAATTGTTAGAAGAATATCAACTCAACCACAACCCGCCTTTATTGAAGATATTTTATATCTGGCATATTATAACTGTGCCAAATGAATATAGCAACTGATAAATTCTCTTGAGTATCAGGACGACTCAAATATTCGCATGGAAAACAAATCAATTCAAGGTATTCTCAGGAACGAAATCAATTTCTTCCTGCATAAAAGCTCAACAATGGTGTTCCTTCGCATTTGAATCACACAAACTTATCGCAAAGAGAGTCAGTTGTTGTCTGCATAACAATGTGTTAAGCAATGTGGAAAAACTCTATTTTATGAAGATGACGTCTCGTCTGCAATTCCTTGGGTTTCCCATCTCTCGTTCGCTCCATTCGAATGTTTCAACCGAACTGATTTTCCCATCTAGCAATGTCTTTGTGAATCACGATGCTTCAGTGAATACAGTTTTTAATGTAAACCCATGCTTGAAATACTGTATACTGACGCAGGGCTTTATTATTATGCATCGTTTCAACTGAGGAATTCAAATTGGTTACATCTCACGTATTTCTTATCATTTTTCAATATATATTTCAAACTATATTACATAAATTAGCTGAATCCAAGAAATATTTAATTTTGTGTAAAATGAATTCTGCACGGACAAATCATTTTCTCTAACGTAGTGAATAATAAGATAATTCGTTTTATAATTCATCATTATTTTCGTGTTCATACCGTGGGATACTAAATGGTTGGTGCAACACTAACAGAAGTTGCACAAACGATGAGCACTAGTCAAAGTGATTTCTGATTGTAAGCGTACTATGTCAATCAATTATACCTCTTTCAATTGGTTAAATCAGAAAAATCATATCTACTATTTTGCGCAATATGAGTCATTGTAAGCTGATTCTTGGCGCTGAATGTCAGAAGTTTTCTACACATTCGTGAATACCGTGTCTGTGCGAGATGAGCACAGAAAAAAATATCGCAAAAGTTGTATTGAGTCAACTGACTTTCAATTTCTCTCCTAACGAATTCACGCTCGGACGCTGAGTGCCCTTTCTTCGGTCCACATAACAAATGTGAATTGTGAATTCTTTAAACATCGGGGCATTATTAAATATCTTTGAAAAGAACACTACAGATAGATCAATCTGCAGAAACCATGAATTCAGCTAAATATCATCCGAGTCGATGTTTCTTCGGTGACATGAGAAATATGAGTTTGAAATAATTGAATTATATCTAATGAGGAAAGTTTTGTTTTTTATATTTCAGCCAATGGGTAATTATTAGCATTCCTATGGATATTTTATGTTAGTAAGATCAATCGCGTAATGCAATTTGGCGAATGCGCCGGGTATGATAATAATAAACCACAGTAGGCTTGTGGTTTTATTAAGAAAATGATGCAGTATTATTTATTTTGGCTAGAAATACCCACGTAGGTTTGTTAGAAATACTACCTATTCTTTTGTTCGACCATAAGTGTGAATACCAATTATCAACAATACCTACCCAAAAAAATCTATCTCGACCATTCCTACTTCTGTACTCACACTTTCTTTACACTATCCAACCAATTTCAATGCAAGTTTTGTCAGAAGGTTTACTTCAATGAGGAAATAATGTTATAAAAATTTCTTCCATTTGTTGGTTCTGTACTTGTATTGACAAAATATATTTTTTTCGGAACAATATTGAATTACATGCATCAAAAATTTAACAGTGAATGAAAAATTTGGCGGAAGAACGAATTTACAATCTTAAGTTCTTGTTTTGCTGATGGTATTCAAATATAGTTATTAGCTGCACCAAGTTGATTTACCTGAATTCTATCAACAGATCGAACAGATAATGTGTGATATTCTGAGGAAAAATCAGGTTCAAATTATTCGTATATGTTTTAGAATATCAGTTGATATTCGGGTAAAATATTAAATGAATTCAATAAAAAAATTTCACGCCCGTCTAAAATAAATGAAAAATAATATCTTCCCTTCGTTTAGTCGATTATGCACGTTAATTAACCATGATATTCGTTCAGTAACGTGCTGAAATATTTGGAGCGAACAAACGAGTATATCTAACTTATCGATTATATTCATTCTCATCCGTTGCGTGTTTGCGATGGGATTTTATCGAGACTTGAATCCTATTGGAAAAAAGTTAACAGCTCAGTCCTGTAATTTAAAATAATTCGAAAACGATTATCTCCAAATTAATCACAAAACGGTCCAACGAACTCGAAATAGAATAATAGGCATTCGTTTTGATAGAAAGAAAAATCTATTATATTATATTTGATTGGATTCAGGGGTGAATCGTATCACCGGACGAATCGCGAATGAATTAATAGGTTTTTCAATTAATGAAAATTATAACTCAGGTCTTGTTGCTTTGTTGATTGGTTACTGAAAATTTTGTTGGATGAACAGTTCCTTTATTATCGTTATGGGGGATTAATCAAAAACCATAATATGTTTAATATCAGGGTGATGAGATATTTTGAAATGCTCAATATAAACTACTTTCATGCATATTGCTTTATATTAAATGAATAGGCCTGCATAATATTAATATTATCACGTTGGTGGAAAAGTTTGCTGAGTATACCTATATTCATTAAAAATATATAAAAATAGCATTGAAAACTTTATTATTATTTATTGGATACCTTAATCCTCCAAATGAATGCACATGAAATTTCAAGTGGAAACGTTATCTCATTCCCAGTTTACAAGTTTTTGAAGTGTCTATTTTAAAATTAATAAAATTGAATACGTATCACAATAAAATTGTTTGTGGGAGGACGTTGGGTCCTTCAAAATTGAAATAAATACTATCAGAAAAACTGCCTCAAGTAACATAATTCCCCCGGTTTTCATAGACAAAATTAATCAACGTGAAGAAAAACATCAAACTCAACTTTTAATTTCCATAATAGATACTTCTTTGAAAAAATACGCTATTTTTCTGTATTTAAAATATCCACTTCTTTTTCAGGTTGCAAGAACTTGGCTGAATTTTAATCCAATATTAAACAAAAATTCACAAAATTGCATGCTATTAGTGTATGGTAGCTTATATTGGTCAGATAGGTTGGAATTTCGAAACAAGATTTAAAGAATATTCATTCTCTGACAATAGTTTTCCAATATGTGAACATAAAACCACAAAACATTCATTAGATACTATCGAAATTCTTTATAATTGGGACAAAGGAAAGGAAATGAATGTGTTGGAATAAATTTTGTAAAAACCCAACGAAATCAGCCCTGATAGCCAGGAAGACAGTAAAACCTTTTCACTACATAATATCGAATTAGACTAGTATCCATATAAGTAAGTTAATTTCTTGTAAATGACCACCTAAAAATGACTTGACTGTCGTGTTTGTAATAATAAAATCGTGAAATATATGTTTCACTTCGTCTTCGTCGTCGTTGAAAATGAATTTCCGTAATATATAGGAATCATCAATATTACTAATTGGAAATAATAATGCATGTATAACGATGTTAATTAATCAAGCAACTCACTCAAGTGATTATCACTTCAAAAAAGCGCATGAATGCTATGCTAGAACTGAACTAAACTGAATAATTTTCATGAATATTACATGGACCTAGTGGACCATCTTACAGATGGCGATTAGATCACGAACTATGATTGGTCACTCCATGTCGTCCAGTGTTATTTACATTACGCTTATCAATCGAGAGTATCCACAAAAAATTGACAAATTTTAATATCGGAAATAAAACGAAAAAGATAATTACACGTATCTGAACCAAAATGAAAATCATTTCGTTATTAGTCTGCGATAACGGGTATATTGATTGAATATGGCGAATGCGCCAGTACCAAAATATATTTAGATGCAAGATTTTCCAACTTTCAGGAAAAAAAACTTTTAAATCAATTTGCAGATAGTGTATGATGTTATTATTATATACAGGGTTTTTAGGGTCTACAGTCATTTAAGTATTTTTAAGTTTAGAGGTTATGTGCATATAAACTGAAAGTGTGTTACATATCTTGATGAATAAAAATAAATTAGGTATGAGAGAGCTATTAGAACGATGGGTGTCACGTTTGTTAACAATTCCTGAGTTCTACTCTCATTGGACGGATTTTTTCTGTTAACAATTGATTACCTTTTTACCCTTACCATTCCTCAAATGACGCTCCTTTAATTCTACTATTATTATCGATTTTCTTGACACCGTCCGAAAAAGATTAATGACCGTTTCTGAATGGACGCAAGGCGATTCAAGATAATAAAAATATGTCATCATGTTATACGAAATATCTTCTTATTCCAATTCAATAGAAAACAAACGAAGTGGGAATTTTCCACAGACTGCTGCATTATGCATGAATGTTTCTGTATATAGAGAAATGAACCGTACATAAGGAAATATACGTCTGTATATTGGCTAGGAGTAGCAAGGACATCGAAGTGAATATCAGAATATCAGTACTGCAAATATTGCCGAAACGCGATAGGTGGCGCCGTTCGCGTATATTTGATAACATGTGCGGACACGTGAATGCATTCGTGCATTCGTGTTGCAAACCAGATGTTCCTTGCTTCTAAAGTATGCAAATACAATAAAGGGAATATTTCGTACCGTAAATTTATAGCGTCAGTTCTCGGGGTTTCAGGAGGTCTGGAATTCATTTAAATTGCTTCACGTGAGATTCCTAGGAGACTGCTATGTTTCTTTGAAAATATGGGACCACACTACACACTCAAATTGAAGACGAAGATGGTTACATTGAATATCCAATAAAGAAAACATCATCCTGAGGTATTAGAATACAATTCAAGTAGAAACATTATTCATATCATACTCAAAATCACTTTATTGCAGCATTAACTGCTCAACTGCAGTACAGTATTTTGTTGTGTGCTTACTTAAATCATTAATAATACTCAACATAAATGTATCTTATACAAAATAAGTGAGTCTTTCAAATAATGCTTTCTGCTCTATATTAGTTATCATTGAAGAAACCAGGAGCAAGTTGCGTTAAAAACTTTGTCCCAACTAACTGAGTCCTTTTGAATTTTTTGTCGAGAACACGTCAAAACCCGAAAAATCTAACGAACACTTAAGAGAGTGCAAAAAGTAGAATGAACAAGAAGACAATTGAAACAGTATTAATTTCATTTCACGTGTATGTCAGCAACCCAGTTAGTGAAGGAGGGCCTGAACCCGAAACAATTAGTTTCCTGATATTTCTTGAACGTGAAATTCAATTTGCACGAACTAGTGCATGCCCCACCTGCCAGACACGAACTTGCCTCACATATTCGACTTGGTTGTGCCCGCCTGATGCGGAGCTAAAAGCGGTGAGATTTATGGCAACGCTAGGAGTTGTTTCTCATGTTATGTTGTTTTGATGTGCTGTTGAAACGATTACCAGCTTATTATAGACCTCGAGTGTAGCAGCGTGTTATAGAACATGATATCTAACACACCTTCACCATTAGAACTTCAACAACTATGAAGTATAAAACAACCTATATTATTTTCTATTATACATAGATCTGTAAAACCCAGAATTACTTCATTCGTGAATTATATGGTTGTTTAAAGTAGAAAAATTATGTCAGAGTAACATTCTGTCAAAAAAGTACCGCAAAATGTCTAAGAAACACAAAATATTCATTTTTTAGCCAAACTTATTGTATCGCCTTCAAAGTACGCCTTTTTCGAAATAATACATTTACGCAATCATCGAAACATCGAAAATGTTTTTTCTGGAATCCACATCAGTTCTCGCCGCGAATTCTGTTTTATCTTCTATCGATTCAAAACGGGTACTTAGAAATAATGATTTGAGTTTTAGAAAACGAAAAAATTCGGCCGGAGTCATATCAGGTGAATTCGGTGAATGTTTGATGGTATTTGTTAAGTTTTTGTTCAGAATTTCATTCAAAATCGCCTTGTGAGATGATGCGTTATCGTAGTGCAGAATTCATGCGTTTTCTTTCCACAAATCTATTTCTTTTTTGAAGAATGTGAAACGCCGCATAACGCTCAGGTATTATTCCCTACTAGGTGGGGTGATAAGCAACCTCCTTGACCACCAGAATGCGCTGCTACTGCAATAAAGTTTATGGTGCCTTGTAGTTTGTTTATATATAGGCAGACATACTAAATTTCAATGCGATACTGGCCTTAGTTTTGTTTGGACAGCAGATTGAAGTGTTTCCCATCATCAATTTTAATTCTCCCATGAAACATTATTTTTTGAGAGGCCAAACGGCGCAACAAAATTTGGATAAATATTTTGCGGTTAATGATCCGTCAGATATTGTTTTCGAGAGTTTCGCGAAGGCCGCAACTCCACTACCGATAAAGTCCGCAGCGACAAGCGATGAGGTTACAGAGGACAATATCAAAAAAAATACATGAAATTAGCAGATGCCACAAAAATTAGTACTGAGAGCACACGCCATATTTTGGGCCAGATGCTGCATATGAAAAAGTTATCTTGCCTCTGGGTGTCGCGCAGGTTAGTTCTGGACCAAAAACACGAACGCGTGAGCACTTCCAAAGAGATGCAGAATCTGGCAGACTCTTGGCGTCGATTGGTAACTGTTGATGAAACCTCGATCCACTATTGCACACCAGAAAAAAGAATGAGTGCCCGGCAATGGATTGAAGCCGGCACGGGTGCTCCGAAGCGGCCGACGGAGGCTCAATGAGTCGGAAAGACTATTGCGGCGGTTTTCTGGGATTGTCATGGCATACTCTTCGTGGACTACCTTGATAACGCAAAAACCATCAACAGTGAGTATTACTGTGCACTATTGGAGCGAATTAGGACTCTGCAAAACGGCCTCACATAAAGCGAAAGATATTTTGTATTTGCAAGACAACGCACCAGCGCATAATCAAAGACCGCGATAATCAAAGAAAACACCGCGATAATCAAAGAAAAGAGTCAACATTGCCTTGGTTTCACTCGGTTTCGCTTCAGTTGGAATGTGTCATTCCAGAGCTTGTTGATTGGTTTGCATGTCAAACTGATAAAGCCATGTCTCATCACCAGTTACAATGCGTTTCATGAATTGGGGGTTGGAATTGAATCAGTTTAGCATGTCTTCAGCGACAAATTGCTTTGTTTAATACAAAAACTCTTTTCATATCACTCTTCACCATAAATTACGATTTTCAATTACCATTTCCTTCATTTTATCGATGTCAAACGAAATTCCATCTGCAAAACCAGATTTGAGACGAATGAGTATTTCTTCGAGATGGAATGGAAAATCGAAATTGGAAATTTGATTTTTCCTAGTTATTCAGTCCAAAAGTCAAGAAAAAGATGAGTTCTTCTTAAGCGTCGGCAAGAATCAGATTTTGATTTTCTCAAGGATTCTGTGATATCAATTTCTCATTTCATCAATATCCTCAAGATCTTTGGAGAAAATTTCTTTCGTTGCTCTGGACTCGAAGAACGGTTTGTTTTCACTATGAACTTTCTGAAAACAAGGTTCGAGAGGGTCCAGAATGCTGAGAATATATAAAAAATTACAAACTATTTGCTGACGATAATTTGTAGGTGTAAATGGATCCTTCCCTTCTCATCCGTTCTAAACATAGTTAAAGACGTGACAAGAATAATAGATAAAGGATAATTGGACAGAGCATTGACCAATAGGAAATTCCTTATATATTTCAATGAACAGAATATTTTCCATATCCGTTACTGAACAACCAGAGCTTTAAACAGATGGTACAGAGTGTAATTTTTAGACAATATGCATTTTTTTCCATTCCAAAAGTGTAGCTTTCATACATATGAGATGGGCTTTCCTTTAAGTGTATTAAATGATTGAATAGGTGCAATGGATTGAAAAATCAATGAATTTCAAGTTTTCCCGCAATTCGGGTCACGAATTTTTTCCACTGAGCCCTTCAATCAACACGGATTAAGTTTTCGATACACCACCCTGTATACTCGCTGATAATTATACGGTCTATGAAGTTTTTGAGAAAGAAAAACTCCTGTCTGCTGAGTTACTTTATGCAACTCCATCAATTCTGTAGTATTCAAACCACGCAATGTATTGACGGAATATGGAAAATTGGGCATCATAAACCAGCTTCTCATAAGAAAAATCATAAAACGAAATAGGACATCTTAAGTTCGGAATTAGATTCTATGATTTGTGATATGTTATTTCGGGAACATTTCCTGAAATATTTGAATATGCTTAAGGGTTTTCTGGTGAATATGAGAACGAAGTAAACCATTACGTTTCCCATCGAGCTGGTATAATTCGAAAAGTTCTGCTCGCAAAGTCAAACAATTCCGACATTTTGCTGAGACGGAGTAAGAACACTGCAGAATTTAAACCAACCAATATGATAAATGGATGGAAATTCAGCAGCAAACATTCGGGGAAATTATGTTTACACAAGTTTTCCATGTTTTTGTTTGTGTGAAGGAAATAAAATCATTCCAGTTCACGATAGATATTGGGGAAATTCGGGAAGATTTTTGTCAATATATATTAGTTTCGATATAAAAGAGAATATCATTTATCGAATGTCAATAATATCTAAACGCACTGACATCACGAAAGAGAATATGATTTATTGAAGACAGATATCCTTGATGTACAGGGAGTAAATGAATAGGTGGGAAAGATTTCACGAGGTGATTGCTCAGTCCATATTACTCAGTTTTTCAGATACTTAGATTAAATTGGCCAAAGAAATATTTACCAAAAATAAGACACTGTCACAAGTTGTTAATGAGATTTGTAACCTTCTTAAAGCCTATCTCAATTATTTTCACTTGCAATCAGAATATTACCAACAACCATCAGGACTTCTCATAGAATCCCCTAAAAGACACATTTTAGCCGATATATTCATGGATAACTCAGAAGGAAGAGTAGTATTGAATAGCTAATTAGCGAAAAACATATAATGTACATAATATTTTGCTCTATTCCAACATTAAGTTTACAGCAGAAATATGAATTAATAACTTCACTATCACCGACAAAATTAAAACAAATACTATCAGGAATATTGCCTTAAATAGTAAAAGGGCTCCTCTTTTTATGGAAAAAATTATCCAACATAAAGGAAAACATCAAATAACACAATTAGTTTATGCCGAAAAAGTTACTTCCTTGAAAAAATACGCTAGTTTCAACAACGCTGGTCCTCTCTTCAATAGTTTGAGCAATTGTTTTTCCAAATTGAAAATAACCTCCTCTTCCTCGAGTAGTCTTAACTTGGGCACATCATTTTTCAAACTAACCAAAAAACTGACAAATTTAAGAAATCTGGAGTTCACAAACTTACGGTGACTTATGTTAGGCAGACAGGTAGGAATTTTGAAACTAGATTCAAACTACATTTATCCTCTGATAAAAGTTCTTCAATAAGTGAACATATAGAACCGCAAAACGTTCATTTACGTTAGATAATATCAAAATTTTTCAAAATTGCGACAGAGAAAAGAAAATAAATCTGTAGGAACGTTTGGAAACCAATAAACTCTGTAAATACTCAAGTGAAATCATCCTTACTGCCCAGCAGGACATTAATATCTCTCCACTACATAATACTTTAAATTAAACAAGATCCACGAAGAAATAATATATGGGCAATGTCAACCCAAATTATTGGGTCCATAATGATTCTAGAACATCTATAGATCATAATCAGCATCATTTAGAAGACTCAACTTGGCCATCGGGGCTCTCTCGATCAAACAGAGAGGGAATTATTTTGTTGAGTTTGAATATTGATGGGTTTTTTGCGATTATACTTCAAAATTGACGAGCAAGAAGAAGAAAGTGATTATGTTTCAGGAAACTCACACTGCGACGGAAGAACTTCTCCGTGAAAGAGGAAATATCGCAGGTTATGTACTTTTTGATTATCTCCTTAGTCCTTTTTATGACCTTGCTTGCTATGTAAAATCTTTTCTCAGATTTGTTTAGGCATATAAGAGGTTGTTGAAATATTTTTCTGCTAGTTCTCTTCTTCCTTTGTTACAGATTTCTGTCTCAAAAGAGAATGAAGCGGCTAAGCAGAAAAATTTTTGGTATTCTTTATATACACACGACACTAACCCAAATAAACAGACAAGCTACTGTTAGTGCAATAGCGACAGGGAAATGAGTTTTTTCCTCAGGTTTTTCACTCGTTTATTGACTCATATGCAAGATAGTATGGTTCCCCCTGTTACATTTCCCTGAGCTCACACTTGTGTTGTTTTGACACACCAAAATTATAGATATATGCATTTATTGTAAATACAATTATTCGAATTCACTACTTAATATTAAATTAGTCTAATATCTGTAGAAGAAAATTACTATAGGTAAGTTTTCTGTAGTTGACCACTTGAAAATGACCTGACCATCGAAATCGGTCGTTTTCATAACAATAAAATTGGAAAAAGTATAAAATATATTTCATTTCATCTTCGTTGAATATGAATTTCCATAAAAAAATAAATCATTATTATTACTCATAATATATATAATTTCTCATGATTCTCTTTGATGAACCAGAAGAATAATCTGAGAATCATCAAGCAACTTACCTTTAATCAACTATATTTGCATTATAAGAGACTATAATTGTTCACGTTCGCATATTCTCTAACAGGTTATGTATTATTTGATTATCTATCTAGATAAGTGTATGACACTATATTTCACGTTAGGCATTCTTTATTCAATTATGTTAGGTTGATACGACCGCATATTCGTTCCATACACCTTGTCTTTCTGATTTTCTTCTTTGTTTTTCACTGCATTCTTACTCTCAATCAAAGATCTAGATGGAATCACTATTGTAGCATAAAGAAATTAACTCTGATTTTAGTTTTTATTCACTCTCAACTCACATACTCACTGATGTAGATGTTCTCTTCTCTCGTATAATTAGACGAAAAATTGTTGACCCGTCTCTTCTCATTACCCTCAGCTTACACTGTAGGAGCTATTTTGTAACCTACCATTGAATAAATTATTGAATTCAATTAATTTCTGATATGAAAAACTACGGAATGGAAAAAAAGTCTTATTTATTAGTCTTATCAATCAGCTTCTCTCAATTTGTGAGAGAAAAGAATAAAATTATTTGTGTATTACGTCTTTCTAAATATACCAATAGAATTCATTGAATCTTTCATATTCTGTTAATGATAGATCACTATCAGTTTTTTGAAAGATTAAACAGTGTTAATAATTAATTATTCTTTCTCTATCTATCCTTCAAACATCGTTCACTGAATTCTGTTCTACGTAAGAAACACTCAAAGCTCCCTACGGCTTACGTGATCTACATCCCAGTCAGGGATAAAATTCCTCCAGGAACCTTCGACCGCTTAGAGCACCGGTACACGAAAGAGATGGGTTTACGGGGGCTTATTTAGAGAGTGCTTGACGGGTCTGTCGGACGATTAGAACGCCAATGACGAGGGGTAGGTAGGCAATATCCTGGCATCCCCGAGTTTTACAATAGCCATTTCTGGAAACTGATAAATCTCTGTGAGAAAACTAAGAGCAGACTCGCAGAGAACAAAACGTGCAGCGATTCTGTATGGATCGAAGTTTACGAACATGGAAGCCTGCGGGACATCACTGTGTGATTTGTGCGCTCAGAGGGACGTTAAAGATTTATTATGTTCGACTTATATTTGAGTTAGTTGGAATCGGGTACTCTTTGCTGCTTTGAATACTACTTTTTGGATATGCTAATATCGATATTCTCGTGATTTTTTTTTGCTTTTTATTCCATCAAATAAAATAAGGAGATGGAAACGAAATGCTACTAGACCAAAACAAAACCCATCTTAGGTAATCCAGTATATAATAAATTAAAACTCATCCATCTACTACTCACGTACGAAGAGGTACGAGTTCCAAAAATTTACTGAGTAACATATTTTTGTTATAGGAAAACCTAACATAAATCAATACAAATTTGAAATACGGTTCTGATAAAGTAAAAGAAGAAGGTGTTTGTAAAAATCTTCCCAAATCAATTTTTTTTCGGCAAAGATGACACCATATCTTCGAAAATTCTGATAAGAACAATCATAGCTCAACGTTGATTAACTTCAAATGAGACAAATCCTAATAGAAAATGTTCGAAAATGGATGCTCTTTAATAGAAGAAATTAAAACGTATACCATGCTATTTGAAATAGCAAAGTTGTAGTCGATGTCCAATATGACCTGAAATGCTTCCGTTCTAAAAAAAATTGCAATTGCAAATTCATGTACTCAAATCTCAAAGTTTGAATTTGATCCCCAGACTCTTTTAATAGGCCCTTTAGCGCGGACTTTCTGTATATATTGTAGTTGTGCCTACATATACAGGGTGATTCACGAGTGAGAGTACATAGCTTAACTAAAGTTGGATTACATTTAGGAGAGTTTTAATCGGCACTCAGAATACAAGTTAACGCTAATTGTTTTCAATATACAGACTGTTTTATGGATTGGTGCCAAATTTTCTGATCGCAATAACTCTTGGACTCATAGTCCAATAACATGGATATTATTTACAATAATGTTTGTCAATTAAAATCAAATTCCATTGCCGTACTGAAAAAATAGGTCTTTTACTCGAAATAACTGAACAAACATCCTGTACATTACATTTCGGGAATTCTTGAACATGATCTTGATCAGCAGGAACTACTCCGAAAATTGGGCTCATTGCGAAAGCTGTCGCATTTCACTAAACTTTTTATTGAGGTATGATTGAGGATAACTCATCACGCGATCACCAAATGTAATTCACCTTCCTTCTGACAATTACAGCATTGGATATTTATCGTTTTCTCCCGAGAATAATTCAGCTGATTCTGTCCCCACAGAATGAAGTCGGGAAAGAATTACATAAGCGTATTCCGAACATTATTGAATGAAATGAGTTATCCTTATAATCATACATCAATGAAAAAGTTTAGTGGAATGTGACAGTTTTGTCAGTAGGCTCATTTTTTAGAAAAATTTTCGCTGATTAAGATCGTATGCAAGAGTTCTCGAAAATATCATGTACAAGGTGTTTGTTTAGAAGAGAGAAGAGAAAAAACTCATTTTTTCAGTCCGGAAATTTGATTTTCGTCTAAAACCAGTATTGTTAACATCAGCCATGTTATTTGTGGTACGAAATATCAAAGAAATCGGTATATACGTTCAAGAGTTATTGCGAACCATATCTATAAAACAGCCTATATATCGAAAACGAATAGCGTTAACTTGTATTCAAAGTGCTGATTCGAAATCCCCTAGGTGTACTTTAACAACAGTTAAGCTATGTACTCGTAAATCACCCTGTATAACCTTGAAAAGGGTACAAACAGATAGATCAATCTAGGGGAACCATCAATTCAGCTAAATATCAGCCGAGTCGATGTTTCTTTGGTGACATGAGAAATGAAAAAAGTTTGAAGAAATCGAATGGAAGGTAATGAAAAAAAAGTTTTGTTTTTCATGTTTTCAGCCAATGGGTAATTATAAGCATTCCTGAAGGCTCTTCGTTTCAGTAAGTAAGAATTTATTATACTTTGGTTATCGTCTACAGTAATTTTTGTATTACTCAATTGCGGCATCTAATAACAAATCGAGAGGTATCGAATATCTAATCATTTGTGTCAAGTGTTATAATTTGGCGAATGCGCAGGGTATAATAATAATAAACCCAGTAGGCTTTTGATTTTATAAGGAAAATGATGCCGTATTATTTTTTTACCGAAGTAGGTTTGTGAGAAATACTAACTATTGCCTTATATTTTGACCATAAATGTAAAACCAATTATTAACACTACCTAATTCAAAACAATTAATCTTGTCCATTCATTTCTTTACTCACACTGTCTTTACGCTATCTAACCAATTTCAGGATCATTCAGATTTTAAAATCTGAATATAAATTCGTACATACGTGTATTGTGTGTCAGTTACACAAACCAATATTGATATATTTTTATTCGTATTGAATATTAGTTAACGTACATAGGTCGTGTATGCGTGCATATTCATATTTTCGATGTTTGACATCGCGATATGTCAGAAATACGGTCAAAACTGTATGGAAATAACATTTGTAGAAAATCGCATGATATACATTTTCTGTTTTACCTATTTTAACCATTACGCTTGCCATATAGGAAAAAATGCCAAGACCACATTTCATTCTGAATATTTTTCCTCGCTGGAAAATTTCTGAAATTTTATTTGATAGCGAATCGTTGATAGATAACCATTATATTTTGTCTTTTCTGGAGTTCTAATCACGGAAACTATTTTGCATCACATTGTAGAATTGTAAGGCTGTAACTTCGGTGCATGTGCAATTTTCGAAATTTTGAGTAACTACATAGATACATTGAATTAAGCTTCCACCTTTTCAATGTATAACGAATATGTATACCACACAGTGGCTCACCACATTCGTGACGTAAGATTAGGAATAATTTACGATCGATTATGAAATTTTCCATTTGGAAAATTGTTCAAAATGTCCAAAATGGAGGCCATTTTGAACATCGTAAGTAAAAATGATATGAAAAGTCTTTCTATGTTTATTTTGCAAACCATTCGTTTTAAATATTAGGTTTGAAGTATGAATTAATGTAAAGTTTTCGTCAATTTTTTCACGCAATAGTTGTTGAATTCATGACAATTAAACACAGGAATGATTTCATCTAATTCGGTTATTTATTCTGGAGCAACAGTCGGTTCACAAATTGAAGTGAAAATTGGAATATTTCTTAATATTCGATAAAAATTGACTAAACTTTCAAATACCATTTCAGAAAATCTCAAATATTTTGGAAACTATTTAAGATAGGTATAGGAATTTCGAAAGAACTCACCTTCATTTTTCCTCACAAACTCAGAAAATAAAACAAAATATAGACTGTTCTATATGAAAATTAAAAACTTCGTTGTGTAACTTTATTATGATAAACCCTGTGTAGGCTAAAATATTTTTCAATTGTAGTCACTACAGCACTTCATATTACTGCGCAAAAAAAATTTGAAAATCGGCCGTAAAATATGCCTAATTTTCCGTCGCGAATGAGACTAGGTTAAGTTAGATCACCCGGTATAATCATTGGTTAAAGTTTGAATTTGATACTGTTGGAGCCACATATTCTAAGGATGTTATTCGGTAGAAGTCTTTCGAAGAAGGATTTTGAAATCATATCATAGTCAGTTTCTCCATCGATATGCAAATTGAAACTTTTTCAATAACAGAGAGAGTGAGAAAAATAAAATGATAAATATAATTTAATAAAAAATAAATATAAAATCTTGAGTGTTTCCTGTGTTGAATTTCTATTTAGTAAAACAAAATGTCAAGTATATTTTCCTGAAGACATTAAAATCAATATAAATCGCCAATTTTCCATGCGTTTAAAAATCATATATTGTTGATTGCAACATATTCTTTTAGCACAAGTAACTATATTGAGATGCAGTTGACAAATAAATATTTTGAATATTACATATCCCTGTAATAAGAATAGGATTAAGGAAATATATTTCTTCGTCCCCACCTTTTCCATAATAGGTGTAATTTGTTCATAGATGATTTTCTCATATCCACACATACTTGGAATTTTCATCATAATCGAGGAATTCAAACGTCATTAATTGTAACGTATCATCTCTGCTCCACAATTCGATGATATTTTCTTTGGCGTAGAATAGATTAGGATAATATAATCTAATATTTTCCAACTTTTTTTTTAATTTGAGAAAAGTTGATCTTCCCTTAGAGACATCGAGTATGATATTTTTTTTTCGTCTGGGAAATGTCGTTTCAGACCCACTAATCCAATTTTGCTTGACTTGATCCGAATATGATTTCCTTTCGGGAAAATGTGGCAGTGAATGCTGGTTGAGGGAGTTTGTAATTGCTTTTTTAAATACTCCCACTTGAAGTTCCTTTATAGGACAGCAAAAATCTAATAGCTTACTCTCCTTTTGACAGAACTGACAGTTTTCGACTGTCTCGAAATCTAAGGATGAAAGAGATTTCATTGAGCGGTTGTACGAATCGTATCATCAATCGGAAATTGAATTTGAAGACTCTCAAAGTAGAAAACGTTAGGCACTTACCTAATGAAGAAAAGAAATTTAATCTAAAGTGAAGGAAAAAAGTAATAATAGTCCATAAAACCAATTCGTTTTCGTGACCATTATCGAGAAATATCCAGAAAACTCACCAGTTCTAGAAACGAACTTGGAATTTGAATCGCATATATCCTTGACATCTGTATTATCAACTAGATTATCCAAACATAATTTCACAACTGCTACTGATAGTGAATGCTCAACATCCTGTTCATCAGCCGTCATTTCTTGCCTTTTTTGAAAAATTGAGTACCAGTGTTTATATCTTGCACTTGAAGCTAAATAAGTGGAAAACCTACGTTTTTCTTTCACATCCTTGCTACTTGAAAAACATAAAAAACTTTTAATTTTGACAGATATTGAATTGAGATTCATTTTGTCAAAAGTCAATTGACAATGGATCTGTTGATTTTCCAATAGGAACCTAAACTGAAATGTGAACTTTATTCACTTTTTCTATAATAAATGCTTTCGAGCTTGAAATATTTATTTCTATAATTTTATTTCAACTCAATAATGTTGGCACAATTTACAGAAATATGGAACTCCTAAATTCTTTGAAATAACTCATCAAATTTGCTTTTATGTCTTTTAGAGGGTCAAGATATGATTGTAAAACTGTGACTACTTTGAAATAATTCAATTTTCGTCATCAAGAACAAACTTAATGAATATAAAAGAGATGGAAACAAAATGTTTGTAGTTCCACGTCGAAATACGGATGAAGAAAAACTCAGCATTTTTTGATGAAAATAACGATTGTGTGGAAAATCAATGAACAGAATAAGCAAAAGTAATTGTGTGCCTACTACAATGAAATGCATGTATTTCAAAGGTTTTCTGAGTGAATTATCAGAAAAAATCGAAAGGTGGCCCACAAAAAAAGATACTATCATATTCCACTCAATGGCAAGAGCCTCGCAGGTACGTACTGATTAAATCTTCCAAGGTCAGTATTCATCTCGGCCTCATTACAGATAGACGGTCTTAGTATTATTTTTGTCTTTGATATTATAGTGAAGCAAGAACCAGACCAATAAGTCTTAGTTTAAGGAAATGCAAGAATAACACCATAACCACAAGACCGAGGCCGATTTTGTAAAATCAATTACAGTAATTCATGGATCAATTGTCATATTCAATTTTTTTAATGCGAGTTCGAATGCATTGATAAGCTTGACTTCAATATGAATCTCCATTTAAATAAATATAAACCAAATTGCGATATACAGAGTCTAAATGATTAAGAGTCAAACATTTTGCGAGATGATTCCTCAAGCCATCTTATGACGAAAAGTTCCCATAAACATATCTCCGTAAACGCTTCGTTACCGATCTACAAGGTGTTGAAATTTTCAGATTTTTTTCTTATGATTACTGAAAATTTTCAAATACAAATTCGGTACATAGCTGCCTTTTTGAAATCATCATAATCAGATCACAGAAACAACTATAAAATTCCCAAGTAGAAAGTCTATTGGATTCAGATCAGGTGAACGAGTTGGTCAAAATTGAGGTTCACCTTGGCCTATCCAGTGATCTGGATATGTTCCGTTCGAATGTTGACGTGCTCTTTTACTAAAATGAGCAGAAGCGTTACCATCCATGTTCCACATTTCCACCCTGTCACCAATAAGACAAGGATCAAGTAGATCTTCTTCGGTTTGAAACTGATTATATAAATCTTCATTCAATCTAGGTGAAAGGAAATGTGGACAATTGGGTGATCTACAATCATTTCAATCCACACGTCCAAAGAAAATTGTCTCTGGTGATGAGCTTTAATGAAAGCACGAGGGTTTCCTTCCACCCATATGTAGATGTTGTCGTTGTTAATAATGGCATCTATCGAAGCTAAGTCCGTGAATAAAATGTGCTCGAAGAATTCAGATTGTTGTCTGATCATATCTAGCATCCAAAGCGAAAATGCAAGACGATTAGGAAAATCACAAGGTAACGATGTCTGGATTTATTGCACATGATATGGATGTAAGAGCTGTCCTTTAAGATGGCAAATACCGTCATATGATTAACATGTAGCTGTAAATCAATTATCCTAGTACTTATATCGGGTTGCTCCTCAATTAAATTAAATACAGCTCCTTCAAAATTGGTGTTCTATAATTCTGATGGCGACCACAATCATATTTTCTACTTTTGAAGCTACCTGTTTCTCGAAGTCGTGCATCAAGCCATCAAAAAGAGATATGACGAGGAGCTACACATTACATTAAGGGACGCTAAATTACCTACATTCTCGACGCTTTTAATGAATTACCTTTCCAACTATCAGTGAAATATCCACGAAAGTAGTAAATTAATAACAATAAATTTTGAGTTAATATTATGTTTTCAACGTATAAAATACAAGAAATACAAAAGATAAGAAACTAATTGATTTATGAAGAATTGTTTCATTTTCTGGGGCGTATTGAAGAAAGTTGTAGGGGTAGAAAGGACATGTGACCTCTTATAAAGATTCAGCCTGTAGATTTTCGCTATTGTTTCCACGATCTGAGTATGTAGATTTTATAGAGACACCTGTTTGCCGAATTTGAACTGACTTTCTGAAAAATTGTAGTAATCATAAGAAAAGACGGAAAAAATCTTCAACAGCCTGTAATTCGGTAAGGAAGCCTTACCGGACATATGTTCATGCGAACTCTCGTCATAAAATGGCTTGAGAAATCACCTCGCGAAATAACTTTTTCACTTCATTTTAAACTTGTATACTTTACGAGAAACGTTCTCTTAACAGTGCAGAATGGAATTCGAATGTCTGCAAACAAAATGTACCATTCGATCGAGTATATAGAATAATTATTATTTCGTTTTCGTTTCATATGTAAATTATTAATTCTATTTATATTACATTCACATTAGAGAGAAGTTTTCATACCCCGAATATAAATGAGTAATGTTTTACAGACATTCTTATTGAGCAATACAAATTGGATCGAGAACAGAAGAATAGAAAGCATCAGAAGAATAGAAAACATTTGCTACTTCTAACGAAAAGTTGCACCATTAAATAAATAAGGGTAGAAACTTTGATGTGATATGTGCCTTCTTCAAGATCGATACGCCGAGTCGAGCAGGACGATCTCTCTCTTCTATACGCTTTTCAATTAAGCTATCCTGAATACAAACATTGGTTACAAAGTTCACATTTGAAAGAAAACTGATTCGATTCCGGCAAAAAGTCAAAGAAAACTGTAGAACGAAGCAGCTATTGAACTTATCCGATAAAACTGAGGCCTGAACAAAAAAGTACGGTTTGAAAGAAAGTAATTACACTGATATCTGGCATGACTCACGATACGATGCTTATCCCTGGATCAATACAAATATTCTTCCACTGCAGAAATAAAAAAGAAAAAACTGCGAACGATTTCGCAATAGCTGGGGGCGGCGTTTTCATTTGTTTGACTTTTGCTCGTGCTCTGCAAAGTTTGCAACCACTTCAGTTCGGAGATATCTACACAGAAATTATTTCGAGTAAGTGCATGATGCACTAACTGAAACTAGTTTCAAAAAGAAATAAAGAAAACAGTTTTTCCTCAAATTGTTTTAGCTAGGATTCGGAAATAGCTGACAGTGGAATAAATAAAGTAATCTGTTATTTACCAAATTCTTTTAGCATAAACATCGAGATAAAAGGATATTTCTGATTGCTGGACAACTATAGCAAGAAATTTAGATTCATTCTATTCTAAAGATTGAGAAAGAAATTGATAGAATTCGTATATCGATGGCACATGACTTAATTCCGATATCTAGTCATCTGTTCATCTGACTCTAATGATTTTCATATGAAATATTCATCGATGTTCGAATAAAGTCAACTCGCTACGAAGGACTTAGAAAATAAAAGACGGTGCTCAAGCAGACAAAAAGATTTACATTTCTCCAACGGCTAGTAAGAATCTGATGAAGGTAGCCAAAGTTATTTGCTAGTCAAATAGGGACATACCATAAATATTTGAACAGGAAACAAGACCATTTGCATCAGTGAAAATGCCAATTTCATATGAAAATATGAAAAATTTATGACTATGATCAGAAATCGTATTTCAGGATAGTATTCGGTGCGGCGAACATCGATGTAACGAGGCCTCGGGGATGGCCCATAAGAAACAACAAGAGAGAGTTCCCGTTTCCCGCCGCAACCACGATAATAAAACAGATCCATTATTTCACTACTAAAATTTTAATACCAATCTCTATCTCCCTTGGCTTTTACCCTATGTTATTGTGTAGATTCTGAGTATGTATCTGCTTCTTTTTATTTTGTTGTTTTGTTCCTTCTACCTTCATATTTTACAACGGACGAATGTTGTTATGAATTCAATTCTATCTTCAATGTTGAAATTGTTCGTTTGCAGTTCGGACGCTCGTTGATTCTAATTAACTTTCATGGTAGATACATTTTTTTAACGACTAATCCTCAACATCCCATAAAATAACATTAGTAATAATTAATTCATGGCAATAATTCTTTTTCATATCTCTTCATCATTATTATTTATAGACATCAATTGTTAATCAAATGATAGTAGCAGCTGTCTTGCTTTTTAAATCATTCCTACAATTCATCAATAATTTTGTTAATAGTTCTGGTGGATTGATTTCGCAGATAGTCTTGAACGCGACATGCCTGTCAACTATTTTACTTATAATGTATCTTACTGTATCATAATTTCACAGAAACGAAGATAGTTTAGTTTTATTCGTAGCAAAGCTCCATTAAAAAACAGACCGAATATACACTTACGAGTCAGAAAATCGACCTACTTGATGTTTTATTTTTATTCGAATAAAAATGTTTCAAATAATGAATACCCTCATAATAAAATCAATATTTCTTACTGCTATTTGAATATTTAACAATCACAAATCATCAAC
This sequence comes from Cryptolaemus montrouzieri, assembly GCA_013387265.2. Taxonomy (NCBI): domain Eukaryota; kingdom Metazoa; phylum Arthropoda; class Insecta; order Coleoptera; family Coccinellidae; genus Cryptolaemus; species Cryptolaemus montrouzieri. Next base: position 63,703,227 of record JABFTP020000165.1, on the reverse strand, counting down.
ATTTCATTTATTTTCATCTATTGGAATAAAAACGTTTAGTTCGTTGAAAGTCTATTCAATATGTATTCACCTTTCGAAGTTCAAATAGCCAACGACTTTGTGTTTTAAATTATTAGCAGCCAGCTAGAAAATTGTACTATAGTAACTTGAATAAACTTAATAATGGTTAATTTATTACGCCCCTACTACGTGATAGTTTATAGTAATTTTAATAAGAAATTGAACTATGTTTTATAATATCACAAGAGATTTCAATTTCGGTCTCTCGACCATCTTCCTCTGATAACAAGTATTGAACTATAGTTGACATATATACATAAAAAATTTATAAGGGTGCAAACAAGAAGTAATAGACGAATTATGTTGAAAACAATCATTTTTTAGGGAAATCAAACATCGACCAATGAGCAGGGCCATTCTGATCGTTCAGAAGATTACTTCTCTATAAGGAATTTCGATATTTTCTAAGAAATCCAACATTCGTCCTTGAAATATTCTAGGAATACTTTGAAGTTGATCTATGAATGGAAAATGATGCCAATTTTCGATACAATGTAAAGCGAAAGAAGATTCGACGGCTTTCTGGTTATTGTTATCTGAATGATGCTCTTTGTACCTTGTTTTGAATGAACGACTAGTCTTACCTATAATCATACAAATCTAGTATTATCAAATCACATCAGTTTTCATCCTATTGGAAAGTATATCTTTCGAAGGAAAAGTATATCATTCGATATAAACAAACAAGACATTAGGTTAAATGCCAAAAAACTAGCTATTAGTAGCTTTCTAATTTGGAATTGACATAATTCAAATAAGAGTCGCGAATAGTGATTCACAAAAAATCAAATTCATATGTGGATTTCGTACGGTGAAAATTCGCACATTTGAATCAAATTCGTCTGTTTCAAAAATTGGGTCTCAGCAGTAGTGTGTTGATTTTAACTGCTAACTCTACCCAGTGTTGCTATAATAATAGTTATTGAGTAACCCTGGTGAATCTGAAAATCTGGCGATATCACTTTTCATTGAAAATAATTCTTCAATGATGTACTAAACTTCCTGAATGATGATATTTTTTTCACTTAAAGTTTTTTGAAAAGATCTCTATGGATGTGAGCTATCAGAAATTTATTGAATCGTTTTCAATGTAGGTCCTTTCTAAAATAACACATTTACGCCAACGTATCATCCAATCATCAAAACATTTTTTAAACGCTTTTTCCGGGGTCGACCAGGTAAATACGGTAGTTATTCGATGCTATTTTACCGTCTGGTCTTCTGGCAAGAATTCTGAGTGCACAGCACCGCGATAATCAAACTCATAAGCTCATGTCTCATCACCAGTTACAATGTATTTTATGAATGTAGGGTTAGAATTGACTCGTTCTGGCATGTCTTCGGCGACCTTTACGCGATTCAATTTTTGAAGAAAATTGAGGTCATTTGAAAAAGACGAGCGGCAACGCGTTTCATGCCGAAACAATCGTTTAAAATGGTACGAATTCACTCGTGCGACCCAGAAAGTTTTTTGTCAATCTCTTCCAAACTTACGTGACTATTTTCAATCGACTTCAGTTGAAGATGTTGATGGCAGACCAAAGCGAGGCAAATCTTCGACCACATCTCAGTCGCTGTTGAACGCACTGTACCACTCATATGTACGTTTTTGATGAATCGATTCACCATAAGTCTTCTGTAACATTTTCAGCGATTTGGCACACGTAATTTCATTTGCAATGTATATTTCATTGTGTTTTCTCATCTGTCATTAATGGGAAATTAAAATATTATCTGTCATTTCGTGGAAAACATTACGTAATTGACAATTTATTCTCCAACTGTATAATTCGATAAAATTTAGGAGTGATTCATGAAATCGAAATATTCGGGGCGGGGTAAAAGGTGCCACTTCCACAGCAGCTCAGTATATCCTCGCCAAGTCGTCACGTTGGCCTGTGCACGTTCTGAATGCATAAAAGAGAATGAGGAATTTAATCAAAGGAGGATGAACGGATTTGAATTAATTAAATATTTGAATGGAATTGAGAGGCAGAGAGAAATTGTGGGTTATTATTATGTTTTCTTATTACCAAGAATACCAACTTTAGAACTTGGTAATTGGAGATAACAGATAATCGGTAACTGAATTCATTATTAGCAAGTTACTTATTCTGCGACCGACAATTTCCTTTACCTTTCCGTTAATCCAGGCATGCATGTCTCTGTGTTTATATTGAATTAATATGGGTTTCTTCCCCTGCTTCACTATATACATTTACATATTTCACTCAGAATTATATTCGACTCCTATTTGGAAAGCAAACAAGATGATTGTACTTAATAATTGAAACTTTCTGGCTTGGTACATGAATTTAACTTTGAAATGGATGGTATGCCACTTTCTACGCCTACTCAAATAAATTTATCAGATATGATGAATAATCTAACGCTAAAAGGCAAATCAAAAATCAATATTTTAATCAACGCAAAACTTCAAAGTTTTGAAGTAAATTTTTTTTAGAATAAAGAAACGATATTTCAAGAAACTGATGTTGATAATTGTTCAGAAATTTGAGGCTATAACATTTTCAAACCGTTATTATTATATAATTTTTTTATTACTTATCGTTTTTTTTTCTGAGGCACAAAATAAATCTTTAATCTCATCTGTCTTCTGATTCCTGGAAGTGAATGTGCTATTTCTCAGTTGGAGATATCATCAATGAATAATTCTACATCAGAGAAAAAGCAAGAATTTCCTGCTGTAAGAACTTGTTTCGTCTTCCACAATCCACAAATCCTGGTACAAATCGCCCACTTAACGTTAAGTTATAGCAAGAGACTACAATTTGTCGGATGTTATCCCTTATGCACGATGAGAACCTGCGGCGAGGCACTCAAAGTTCTCTGGAATAACAGAACAGTGTATGTCCATATCAGATATCTTTGAAAGGGGCACTGGATTAATATTTACGAAATGGATGTTGCTTCAGCAAATAAAATACGGCTGCAATAATAGACATGCGAATGTGCTTCATCCTTCTCGAGAGGTAATATAAAATAAAGTTGAAGGAGACAGTGTCGTAGATAAAATGATACATATTTATAAAGGGATAAATATCCACTTAAAATCGTATGACTAATTTTGGCAACACGAGGTTTGAAATTGGGATAATAGTTAGCTCTAAAAGTAGAAATTCCATTTTTCTTTGTAAAGTTTTTTTGGCTCCATTAGTTGCTTCTTAGTGATTCAGGCTTTAGTCAATCTGCATCGAAGCAATTTTCATTTATATAAAGTGTAACAAAACTCCAGAGCACTATATTAAACATCCAATCTCGATTTGGCAATTCATTCGGAAAAATTCCAAAAACGGTTTACATTCTACCGAAAAACTACCATGTATTGGTCAATCGCCTATTCCGAAATAATACATCAAAACACTTGTCAAACGCTTTCTCCGTTCTCGTCACGAATTCTGTTTCATATCTTCTATCGATTCTAAGAGAGAACCTTTGAAGTGGTAATTTGAGTCTTGGAAAAAGAAAAAAATCGGCCGTAGCCATATCAGTTGAATACAGTGGTTGTTCGAGGGTATTTCTTGAGTTTTTTGTCACAAATTCATTCACAATGAGAAGGTGTACAATCGTAGTTCAAAATCCAAGAGTTTTCTTTTTATAAATTTGAACTTTTTTCAACGAATTTGCTCTCTCAAACGCCGCATAACGCTCAGGTGAATCTTAATTTGCCTTTTGGCAGGAATCTTTAAATAATACCTGTTTTTAACATAATTCGTTTATTACCTTTTGTTTGCACCGTTATAAATTTTTTATGTATTACTTCTTAAGTTCAGTACTTGTTGTCAGTTGAAGAAATTGTAATACTGATTTTCAATAAATCTCTAATGATGGTATAATACATAGTTTAATTATCTTATTATGAAAACAACATAGGATATACATTTTGTGGCAAACTACTTTCTACATATTTCTATTAACTATTCTCATGCGAAGTAAAATCAACATAATTAACTATTCGAAATTACATAGTTGGTTGCTTTGAATACTTTGAAGGGAGAATGGTCTGGTTAGAGGCCTTATCTCTCCAACTATCTCTGTAAAGCTACCCTGAGAATTATCCCGTCATCCTAATTTAAAGTTCTTCCCTGGAGAAAATCAAGGTGAAACTGTGAAACACAAACGAACTAATTCGTTATTTCACAGTAAAATTTTCGACGCCTCTGTTATATGAACTTAAAACACATCTCGATCCTCGTTAAACTAAGAGATGAGAAAATAATATCAGCTTTGAGAAACTGTAGATTCAATCAACGATAATTTAGTTGGGTAGCTAATTCAGTTCGTTCATTTACATTACTGATTATAACTAGATGTTGTTGGTTTGCCCCAATTTGATCCGACATTGCTTTGTGAAAAGCTCCAACCCAAAGATAAGAGAAATAGACACAATTGAGTTATATCCGGCAAGTCTTTGAGAAGTGTGTTTGGATTACAATGTATATTGATTTTATATCTACTCTTGTGAGATTAATCAATTCTGTTTCAAAAACTTATTTCATATGAAGATTATAAAGAGTATTCTACTTTACTTGTTTTCGAGATGATTGTAATTGTGGGACTGACTAATCCAATACGACATAGTACGTATTCAATCATAATGTAATAATTGAAATTGAAATTACGAGTCACGAATTTATTTGCTTATTTCGACAAATATTTTTTCTTTGAACATATGAATTGGAACGGTTGGAGTTCACCTACTTCAATCTGATATAAAGATCTTTGTGTTGATGTCTAGGCTCCTGTATAGTGGCTGAAGAAGGCCATTTCCAGCAATTACGATGACCGCTTCATTAACATTATGTTTTCATCGAACACTATTGATCAATTCATTACACAAAACTTGTGATAGATACGTAAAATACAAGAAATGAAAGAAATTAAAAATTGATTGAAACTTTATAAAACCATTTCTTAAATTTCCCGTGCGCACTGAAATAAATTGTGGGGATAGAAAGAATCCGTGGCCTCTGAAAAATTACCACCCTTTAGATTTTTATAATTGTTTCTAAGATTTGATTATGTGAATTCTAAAAAGGCACACATGTGCGTGAAAACTGGATATCCCAAAAGCTGTAATAATCATAAGAAAAAATTGAATATTTCAACAGCCTGTATTTCGGTAACAAAACATATGTTCATCGAAACAACATGAGCTAAAAAGACTTGAGGAATCACCTCGCGAAATCTTTCGCCCTCAATCACATACACCCTGTATAAGCGCAAGAAATTTTGTTGTTAAGTTGAATTGAACTTGAATGAAAATAAATTTTTGAAGCAACAATTGGTGGTTTGGTTGAAGTAGAACTCACTCATTGTCTGCTCGGTCAAAAAATATTGACTATTTGAGAAATCCAATAGTTTCAAGATATAATGAAATTGGAAATAAATCTGAAATTCTATAGCGTACAGTCGTCAATATGGAGAGCATATCTGCTTCGCAAAGCATTTCTCTGCAAATGTAATTAGCACTTTTGCCGCATATTTGAAAAAACACTTTGTATATATTGTGAGCCACTTTTATTTCAAACTTAATTCCATTGCATACAAATTAAAAAGGAAAAAAACACCTTTTCTTAGGTCAGAAGCATGCGCTTCAACAAAGTTCGTTACTATGTCTAATTTTGGGTGCTTCCCTTGGAAAGTCACAAAAGAATAGGAATTTTATCCTCTCCCCAAACTAAAAGAAACTTTGTAACTTGATAATTCATCCATTTGAACATAGGACCGATGCTTTAAGAGGGCTACAAAAGACTTAACTTTCTTTTGTCTTTGGCCAGTCATTTGTCATAGATCTTCCTTTATTTTTTCTGGGAGATACGGCTCGAAAGCGTAGCGGTAATTTACCGTTTTTGTAAGATTTCGTTTATTTTCCTATCAGTTCCATTGTTTCCTCTCCTCTGGTGTCAGGTTGCAGAGAACGAGATAAATGAGTAATCGGGAAAAATCAGAAATTAATTTATTACGTTATCTCTGTGTTTTGTTATCGAGCCAGCTAATCTTTTTAATCAATCTAGCCAGCGTGACAGACAATGCGCCAGCCTTACAGTAACCTGTAATTTGTCAGATCGTGCTACACCATCTGTGATGGTTCAGATAGCAGAAGCGTAGTGTTTACTCCAACCCCTTATTTACTTTTTAAACGATTTCCTATCATCCAATACGCTAGGGGTTACATGCATCTTTTGTATCGAAAATTGAACTTTTAATGAATCCTTGACTAACTCTTTCAGTGAATCGACATGTTTTTTTACGAAGAAAGGAGGAATTTTTAATTTTTGAACACGAAACAGTTTGTTCTGGGTTACTGATCGAACTTGATGCTATTAATCTGTGTTTGATCGATTTCTCGACATAATCATCTTCATTTAATAATTTTCCATTTTTGATTTGAATTATTAACGAATTGCATGATATAGCATACGATGCATTAGCTGGATTTAGGATGATTACTTCGACGATAAAGTGAGTGATCATTATTTATTCATTTATATGCAACATTCGTTGTTGTCGAAAAAGCCTTTAGTATGTCATCGAATAAAGTTGTCATTTATTTCAGTCATGCAGGTTGATATTATCATATAAAAGCCATGTGATAGATAAACATGCCAAATCATTTTCGCTTTATCTGTCGCAATATTTACGGGAAAAAGTATTTCCAGGCTATCTCTTTTATGAGTGAAATTGATAATTTATTTGTTTTATAGAAATTCATTCAACGAATGGAGTAAATTATATTTTATGCTTTCCACAATTTTATTTTTACATACACGACCGGTTTCGTCAAGTCATTCACAAATGATTAACTGTAGGAAATTAACTTATATATAGGTACTAACCTAATTTCATATTAATTAGTGGAAATATATTAATATCTAGCTGACTATTTAAGATGATTTCGCTTGGGTTTTTACAAAGTTTATTGATTTCCAAACATTCCAACAGCTTCATTTTCTTTCCATTGTCGAAATTATGAACTATTTTGATATTATCTAATATTATTGAGTTTTCTGTAGTTTTTATTTGTTCACATATTGGAGATTTATTATCAGAGGATAAAGATTCTTTCAATCTGGTTTCGAAATTCTAACCCAACATAAGCTACCGTACTCTCATTGCAATCCATTTTGTAAACTCTTGATTTTTTGAATTCGTCTGTTTTTTGTTTAGCATTGCCACCACTTGAGAAAGAGGTTTATTCTAAGTTAAGTTGAGTTAAGAAAATATTGCTCTAGTTATTGGAGAGTAAACCAGTGTAGTATAAACTAGCGTGTTTTTTCAAACAAGTTTTTTTTATGAAATATAATTATTGTGTTATTTGATTTCATTACGTTGGATACTTTTGTCGATAAAAACCGAGGGAATTTTGTTATTTGAGGCAATTTTTCCGATAGATTTTATTTCAATTTTGAATCTGTCGATGACAGTGGAATGGAAAATGCCCTATTCATCATTGAATCATATATAGATACATCTTCAGGTAAGTTAATAAATCAGATTGATTTCACAAAATTCTGTTCCATTCTGAACTCTGTTGATCTTGTACAGAAACTTATTACGCTCGAAAACACAAATTCTTAAATTATTTACATTTGATATTAAGAACATTTATCCAAATATTCCTAGAGCTTAATGCCCTGTGATAGATAGTAAGAGACATATATAACAAAAATGCTGCCACACATTGCTAATAAGTTTTGTATCCTTTTAAAACCTACCTATCTCAAAATATTCAATTTTATATCAAAATTTCACTAACAAAGATCAGAACTTCCCATATAATCATCTCTTACCTCGTTTTTAGCCGATATATTCGGGAAAAACTTAGAAGAAGAGTTATATTAAATAGCCACTTTGCGGAAAAATATATAGTGTTCTGGTACCGATATGTAGATCACATTTTGGTAGAACCGGTCGTGTTTGTGAAAATAAAATTGCAGAAACTATGAAATATAATTTACTCCATCTTTGTTCATTTTTTTTCTGTGGCTCTCAATTGTAGGAATTACAGGCTTAAAAAGTTTCGGATTTTTTGTGGATTTCTCTGTGGATTCAGAATCTATTTGTATGAATAAAAAAATATATTTCCGCACATATCATATCAGGTGAACCATATTTAAGCTGAACCATTCGATCAAATATTCTAGAATTGTAGAGAAAGAATATTTTTCGTGAGTAGGTATTCCTTTTAACCCGATACGTTGAAAGAATGAAGAATCTACCGCTATAAAATATATTACATTCTTTTGAGTGAACTTTGAAGCTGCTCTGACCCCCGACCTGTTTTTCTATTACATCAGTTCCGCAGGCATTAAAGTAAACAATTGGCTAATTCCGAATTCCCCAAGCTCCACTAGGTTCAGTAAAGAGAATCAGATACAACGAAGGTAGGAACCGATATTCTTTCATCAAAGACTTCTCTTCCATGCCGTTGCCATCGTATCACCCTAAAATTGATGAGAGTCGGTGACATTTCGCTTCAAAGGTCAAATCTATATCCTAATGGTCAGTTCATTTCATTGTATATTTTACTTTGTTTTCTACATACGAAGTAGGTGATATTACGGATTTTCCAGTTTTTGATTTCGTATTCGTAGTCTGCTTTGCTACAATAATTCCTTCTATCTCCTCAGCGAACGCCTCATTAACATTCTCTTCTTCTTCTTCGTTCTTTGTATCTATTTTACAGTTTTTCGTCAATATTTATGGTAATACTCACGTAGGTTATCAAAGCATTGTGATAAGACCCCACATCTGGATAGGTTGTTGTTTCGAGAATGGTAAATTGAAATTCACATAGTTTCGACAATAATTACATCTGTTTATCAAAAAGTTCAATACTATCGATATAACATTCAATAAATCGGAGAACTCGATTGAATCATAAAACTATGCACTAGTAGATAGCAATTTTGTTCATCTGGAAGCAACATGGTTCTTATAAACATCATTGCTGTGAATAATTCAAAAATATAAAGCTTTTAGCAGACAACAAAAAAGAAAATAGTGATCCCATAACAACTGTGTACCGCCACCTTGAGCATTAATAAATCAGACCGGTCCCGGGACTCATATCGCATTAAAATTTATTATTAACATCTTCCGGAGGAACAACGTTTGCTTTAGGTGACTTCGTAAATTTAACAGATAAAAAACGTAGAAACAAGCAGCAGTAAGCTTGCCAAGCGGGCCACTATAAAATATATTACATTTCTCGTCCTGAATTTAAAGCTTCTTTGACCTCGGGAACGGTTTTTTTCATTATATCAACACTTTCTACCCTCCCCTAAGAATTGGCAACAATAATCATGTCTGAAAGTAAACATTGAACTGTTTCTAAAGTTTCATACTCGCCTTTATCTACTCAACGTTCTAAATTCTGAGCTGGAAGCTGAAAATAAAGAGCAATTAGATTGAAATTCGAATGTTTAATCATTTTACTATTTACACGGTGAATTAATTCCGAGTAAAGAGCCACTTATCGTCCCAAAAAGGATACGAGCGTTGAAAAAATACGCTCGAAAACTTTGCAGCTGTAGAAATTGTTGAAAGGAAAAAAATTGAATTATAAAAACATCGTTACGTGGTTCCTTGAAGCGATAATATCAGACGCTTCGTGAAGTGTTCTCGGCAAAACGACCGCAAATATTTGAATTTTATTTCACCAGGTTGAACACGTTTACCTTCGTCCTCAACTTAAATATTTCGGGAGTTAAAAACATAAATATTTTCATCGCTTTTGCTATCTTGGAAAATTGAAAGGATACAACTCGGCCGATTTTCACTTCGGAGAGCAATTTCTGCCTTGAGACAACGAAAACATTGAACGCATTGAGATTTGAACTAGTTATATATCATTGCGCAGTTTACGGGGAAGCGCGGGAAAATTCACGAATACACCACTTCAATTTCAGTCAATTGTAGCTTTGAGTAACAAATTTTTATGAACCTCAACATTTATATATGTTTCATTCTTATTCAAATAGTTACTCGAATCAACCGTTCCTACGTTATAGTTGATCATTATGATTATAAGAAATTAAACTATGTATTAAAATATCACAACAGTTTCTTGAAATTCATTTCGGTCTCTCGATCATCTTCACCCGAAAGTATTGAACTAAAGTTGAAATACATACATAAATAAACAGGTAGCCACAAAATTAATAAGAGTGCAAACAAGAGGTAATAAACGAATTACGTTGAAAACAGGTATTATTTGGAGATATCAAATATGCATGAATAAGCCGGCCATTCTCTATTGAGAGTATGTTGGAGTTTGAAAATTTCGATTGGTTCCAAGGAATCTAACCTTCGTTCCTTTGGTATTCTGTGAATAATTTGAAGTTGATTTATGGGTGGAAAATGATGGCCATTTTCGATACAATGTGAAGCGAAAGTAGATTCATCGGTTCTCCTATTATTGTAACTTGTTTTGAAATAACAACCAGTCTGATCTATAGAAACGCCTTCACTATCTATACCTGACAACTAGTAAACTGCAGTATTGTCAAATCTATCAGTTTTATTTCTACTATTTTAAAATCCCTGGGAGAGTTTCATGTGGGTTTTGAACGCTACTTTTCATGCTGTTTTGAGATGGAATTCGCAGTCTTTTCGCTGATAGGGCCAAAATATGTTGATGAAATATTTTCATCTGTATTAGCTGATTCCATTTATGGCTAGATATTATGATATGAAATCTAACCTAACCGAGATATCCTCGATTGACGATTTATCCAAAATACGAGTAATTTTGGATAACTCAAAAATGTTTGCATCACTATTTTCTTCTCTACTATAATATTTTACCTAGCTGCCTCTATGAAACATCGAAATTTGCTCACCCAGTATAATGTGGACTTTTACTTCTAGATATTTAGGCAATTGTACTTGTTCCCTCAACTAAGTTGAACATCCTTAATCTCAAATATCGAAAAATTCATCCTATCAGAAGAGTATTGGGAATTGGTAAATGAAACACAAAATAATTATTTTTACTCAGATTTATTGTATCTTCCTCAAAGTAGGCCCCTTTCGAAATAATTCATTTACGCCAACCAATAATTCTTTTTTCAAACGCTTCAGTTCTGGCCACGAATTCTCTTTTATCTCTTCTATCGATTCAAAATGGGTACCTCGAAATAGTAGCAATATCAATTGAGTGCGGGGCTGTTCGATGGAACTTGTTGAGTTTTTCGTCAGAAATTCATTGAAAATGAGTCTTGTGTGGTGCACTATCGTGGTACAAATTTTCTTTTCACAAATCTGGCCCTCTCAAACGCCACATAACGCCCAGGTAATATTTTTCAATTCTCACCTTTTGACAAGATCTCTTAGAGAAGAACACCGAGATAATCAAGGAAAACAGTCTACAGTACTTTTGATCGACTCTGACGTGATTTTTTTTTATTTCGGTTCAGTTGGAAGGCACCTTTCCGAAGCTTGTTTACTGGTTTGCATGTCAAACTCATGAACCCATGTCTCGTCACTAGTTACAATGCGTTTTATGAATGTGGGGTCGGAATTGACAACATTTATGCGATTCAATTTTGAAGAAAATTCAGATATTTTGGAACTAGTCGAGCGCCAACGCTTTCATGCCCAAACAATTACTCAAAATGGTACGAATTGATTCGTAAGACGGAGACAGTTCATTGCCTATCTGTCTCAAAGTTGAATGACTATTTTCAATTATCATTTTCTTCACTTAAATGATATCTTCAGTAGAAAATATTGAAGTCGGATCAGAGTAAGACAAATCGGCCGCTATTGAATGAACTGTACCACTCATATGCATGTGTTTTGATAGAGCCGATCCATCGTAAACCTTTTGTAATATTTTCAGCAATTTGGCACGTTAAATTATATTTGAAATACAAAGTTTGAGACGAATACTTTGATCGATATTTTTATCCATTGCAGAAATCGTAAAACACACTTGTGAAAACTGACAAAATCAAGCACTATGAATAAACTAGATGACAGATCGCGTTCATTTCCCAGTACTCTTATGACAGAATGTATATATACATATCAAGGTTCACTCAAATATTGGAATAAACGATATCTATTACACAGAAGGTCATTCAATTTTCTTGATGTTTCACACCAGCCATATATTTCCGCAATTCAGCATTTATCTTCATACATTTATAAAGTACGTGACTAAATTTGAAGCGAATATAATGAAACTTTCGTGAACATGACAAATCATGTTTGCTATGTTCCAGGAAATAACGGAAAAAGGCGGGGTGAAAATTGAATTAGCAAGATTGAGAACACGATACTACGATGACTGGAGGATTCCCTTCATATTTTAGACATGTAATTTTACCAAGCAAATAATGTTCATCAACGTGTTCATTTATCACTACGGTAAACGCGATTGCTTCTACAGTTTTTCGGTTTAGTTTTGTTGATTCGTTTTTTTTTTCATGTAAAACAAAAGATCTCTTCCGATGTATCAACCAAATATCATCATATTTTTATATAGGTCCTGTATACCAATATAAATATAGATATATAGGAATTTCTAGAAGAATGACGATCGCATTAACTACTCTGTTTCTTATCCAATTGAAAAATGCAGGGTGAAATGGGTTGTGTATAAATTAAACATTATGGCAAAAAATTATGTGTGAGGACTTTTTTAAAAAGACTAAGAACAAGAGTTTTCAACGAATCTACTATCATTGAGTAGAAAAATAATAATAAGAATAAAGAAAAAGAATAATAAGACCTCATTTTATTCGAAAATATGAATCCAGCACTATCAAGGTTGCTTTGAGTCAATTATGGGACATTTGCAATACTTTTAGAGGAGCTAGTATTTTTGTATTTTTGATAACTAAATCGCTTTAGATACCAAACAAAATATGGTACATTTGCAATCTTTCCACTGATAAGGCCAAAATATGTTAATGAAATATATTTATCTGTATTAGTTGATTCTATATGTGGTTAAATATTAGATATGCTATTTTTGTTTGTTTTTTCGAATCATTTTGTTTATTATATTTGATAGATAACGATTGGTCTTAGCTATTTCTTTTATAGGTGATACTTTACTGGACATATTTTCTTAGGATAATGGCAGAGAAAGCCCTATGAATCACTGAATTTAATTCAGCTTATTTATGAGATTGTCTCATAAGGGATGCAAATATCATAAATACGATGCATTTAATTCAATGATCCATAGGGCTTTCTCTGCCATTATCCGAAGAAAATATATCTACTTGCAGTGTCAACTTTTGAACAAATAGCTTAGTACAATGGTCAAATATAATAAACAAAATGATTCGAAAAAACTAACACAAATAGCATATCATAATATTCAACCATGTATAGAATCAACTGATATAGATAAATATATTTCATTTGCCTATTTTGGCCCTATCACCGAAAAGATTGCAAATTTCAAAACTGAATAAAAAAGTAATTTTCAAAACCCACATGAAACTCTCCCAGGAATTTTTTAACAGTAAAGATAAAACTGATAAATTTGACAATACTGGATCTTATAAGTTGTCCTGTATGGATTTTGAAGGCGTCTATATAGGTCAAAGTGGTCGTTCATTCAAAACAAGATATAAGACGCATCAGTCAGATTAGAATAACCAGAGAACAGAAGAATCTACTTTTGCTTTATATTTTATGGAAAATGGCCATTATTTTCCACCCATAGATCAACTCAAAATTATTCATAGAATAGCTAAAGGACGAAAGTTAGATTTCTTTGAATCAATCGAAATTTTGAAACTACAACAAACCCCATAGAGATAATCTTCTGAACGACCAGTATGGCCGGCTTATTCGTCTCTACTTAAAATATTTGAATGATACCTGCTTTTATCATAATTATTTTATTGCTTCTTGTTTGCAACCTTATTAATTTTCTATCTACCTATTTATATACGTATGTGTTTCCAACTTGAGTTCAATACTTGTTTTCAGGTGAAGATGGTCGAGAGACCGAAATTGCAATCCTTATTTTCAATAAAATCTCTTGTGATAGTATAATACATAGTTTTAATTTCGTATCATCATCATGATCACCATTTACGAAGAGTAAAAGCAATATCTATTTTGATTGTCAAGGAATTTAGAAAAAATATTCCTATTCTAAACAATCAATTTTTGTTGAGTTTTCAATTTTTCAACTGGCTTGTGAATTTTAGGTTCAAACTTGAGAATTCAAATAACTTGACATTTAATTTCTTTTTGTTTTCACTGCTATGAATAAATGTGGTAGTTTATATGAAGAAGTCCTTGAATATTAATAATGAATTTCAGAGAAATATCTTGTTTCTTTCTAAGCCTATATCACTTTGTGAGGCTGCCCTAACCACGTTTCAAAAAAAATGAGAACAAATAAGGATCACCCAAAATAGTCATATTTGTTCTAAAATTGGTTCACAATAACTGCACTGATAATCTCACGAGGCTGATTATTTCAGGTTTTGAATACACGGTTGCAGAAGAAATGTTTCCTAACGGAGGACTTAATGTTCTCTTTTCCCAGTGACCATGCAGACGCTGATCCGTATTACGTTCGATAAGGACGGGATTCTTCCTTGTTATCTTTTTGCAGGACACTGCCGCCTGTAGATTGTGTGCATTGAGAATTTCTATGTTCTATAGACTTATAGTTTGTAGTGGACTCCAGACCACTCACCTAAACGTGTAATGAAAACTGTCATCTCTGAGGATTACCAGCTATCTGGCCTTCAATAGTTTTATGGACTCAGCTCTAGGCTATGTATTTAAAGTAAATAATGTTATCTTAGTGAAATTAACTTTTTTGTTCAAGGACGACATCCATGACTCGATCCCAGATTGGAACCGACCACCAGGGCTTAGTATATTCCTACATGCTTGCGCACTAACCGTGCGTCGTCATGTACAGTGAAACAGTATTTGAAAAGTGTCAGAGGCTGACATTCAAAGAAAAAAAACTTCCTAGAAGAGCCCATAGGCATCTTTACAAAATTTTATCTGTCATCCAGTTGAACCATTTGAATACACACATGTGTGATATGGGCCATAGAGCACAGTAAATCTAAATAAAACAGGACCATTCATGATTATATATTCGAGCAAATTTTTAACACTCGTAACTAGGTCGAGATCGAGATAGAAAATCGTTATACTATACTCCGTTTTAAGAATGCCAAGAATCTGTCTAACTCTTCATCGTATCATAACCTCATTAAGTTTTTTGTAAAATAAAATCGAAGGTGCTGAAGTCAAGTATGGATAACTTATTTCGTCCCCTTATAAATGGCAAAGAAATAACCCAATTATTAATTAAATTTTGGTCGAAGAAACAAACTCACACAAAGATAATTACTTCATTAATTATTACTTAGGCTGAGAACTGAAATGTTTCATCAAATGGTAGAGGGACCCGGATCTTCTAATTGAATAATTTATTCCGAAAAGTCAATAAGTTCGTCGTAAACAGTCAGTTCCTTTATATCGTGTTATTTATTCAAGCTATCATTAAGGTCTACATACTGTAACACAGTGACAACTGATACAATGTTGTGGCTATTACTGCTTAATAGACAGACGGTCACTTTAATTGTATGTTTCGGTACTCAAACAATCTTTATGGTTGTGATTTCTATGTAATAACAACTTTGAAATATTATTTGGTATCTATAATATATTTAGATGAATCAACATGCCAATTAATAGTATTCGAATGAAGGAATTTCATAAGTAACGCTCATTCGAAGAAAACATTTTTTTTTGGAAAATGAGTTTTCTCTTACCTACGAGGTCCGTTTTGCGAAAGGAAGATAAACGAGGGCGGTGCTACAGTCCTTGGAGAAAATAAAAAAAGGGCGTCCCGACGACACAGAGTAGAATTACGACGAATTTCGTCCGAAAAACGAAAATTCAATCCTTCCCGACGAGAAACACACATTTTACCGAATTAAAAAATTAAAAAAACAAAAAGCGTCTCTGAAACATTAAAAAATTTGTCTCCACGACCATTACTAAATGTAATAGTTCTGAAATCAATTTTATGATCGAATTCAAACATTGCCACTGATTGTTTGAATATTTATTTACGAAATGAATATTTCGTAATTGAATCAAACATCATCGATTGTCATTAATTCCAAAACAGCGTCAATGTCAGATGTAAATATCAACACCATAATGATTATCTTCAAAAAGTTAGTGTTTCAATGAGATTATGAGTGAAAAATCGAATGCATTAGATATAGAATTTGAAAATTTTCCACCTGAAATTATAAATTTTTGCAAATAATATAATGGAAAACCTGCTGCCGCAAACTCAAAATATGAATACAAAAAGTTTTATGCACTGTTAAAAATTGGAAAGAAAAAGAACTCTTTTTCTGAAAATGTTTCACTTGCATTTTTTGGTGATTTTCAAAAAAACTGCCCAACTCTGTGGAAAATTTATTTGATCCTAAAAACAACAATACATGTGGACTCGATACCCATATTTCAAAATATGAAAAATTGAAATTTTTGTTAAAACGATTTTTCGAAAATTACATAGCAGAGAAATCGAAAATTTCTACAGAAGACAATTTCAATCATTAATTAGAAAGTGCTCCGGATGAGATATATTCAGCTATAGAATAAATTACTCGTTTGATTATTTTTCATATTTAATATGTTCATTTTTCATTTATATTATACAGTCGTGGAGAAAATACAGTCTGTTACTCAGTAAGAATGAAAAAATTCTATACTTATGATTCCACTCGTATCGAATTTTTTCATTCTTACTTAGTTACAGAATATATTCTGTCAAAAAAATACTGGGAATTGCCACCCAAACTCAAATTACTACTTCGAAGTACATATAAAAGAGAATTCGCGGCGAGAACAGAAGTCGATTCGGGAAAAAGTTTTTGAAGAATGGTTTGATGATCGGATTATTCGTTTGCGTAAATATATTATTTCGAAAGGAGCCTATTTTTGAAGACGATACAGTAAATTGGGATAACAAATAAATATTTTGTGTTCCATTGGCCAATTCCCGGTACAGAATGTGTGACACATTATCAGTTCGATGTGTTGATAAAATCTGGGTAAATCAAGTTGATGTAGCAAATAACTAATTTTGAATGCCATCAGCAAAACATTCTCTGTTAGGCATTTAGATGCATGTAATTTAATATTGTTCCCTAGAAGATATATTTTTTTTAATAAATTGTGGTTCTAGTGTTACACGTTAAATGTCAGCAATCAGGATGAAAATTTCGAAATTTCACTTTTTTATGGATACACATTCTATCCCTGTTTAACATTCTGTAGTACAAAAATTACCCTTTAAAAGTCAACTATCAGGGTAAAATTTCCAGAACATTATTTCCTCATTACAATACACATTCTGACATATTTTCTTTGAAATTTGTTGGATAACGTACGTGTGAGTACAGAAGTACAATTGGTCAACACAGATTCGTTTTAGGTAAGTATTGTTAGTACTAAGTATTTGAACTCATGGTAAAAATAAAGGAATATCTAGTATTTCTCAGCATCATTTTCCTTATAGTCACAAGCTTACTGTGGTTTATTATTATTATACCCGGCGCATTCGCCAAATTGTATCACGTGGCTAAAATGATTAGATATTCGATACTTCTCTATTGGTTATCAATTTACGGTGTTGAGTGATGGAAAATTACTATGGACGATGAACCAAAGTATAATGTATTCACTTGTTGAAAAAATAGTTTTTAGGAATACTAATAATTACACCTTGGCTGAAAACAACAAACAATACTATTTTCATTAGTTATAATTCAATTATTTCCACCTTTTTCTCATTTCTCATGTTACCAAAGAAACATCAATTCGGATGGTACTCGTGTTTGTGTCCAGTTCTTAATTTGAGGATGAACAACAACTGCGGAATTGAGGTCAATTGTTTTGATTATAATCCTGTCAATTCTGATTCGACTATTGCATCTTTCATGTGATTATATAAAAAAAGAGCACTCAGCTCGTACTTAAAAACCTCGATTACGGTATCGCACGGCACTGGATAGCAATCTTTGTCGCGTGCTAACGAGATACTGTTTTTACATCACGAAACAACACCCTCGTATTCGCACGCTTCTATCCATTATATTTTTTATTTTAAACAGATTTCCTCTATATCCTCAGATTTGACGCCGATTCTTCGGGCCATGCCTGAGCGATTTTATCTTGAAATTTGTTTTCTAAAAATAATTCGGCTCAGTTTTTCCATTAAGTAGGGAGACTTCGGTCTTATCTGTAATTTTCTTTTTTCTCTATTCTCATTTGTCGTCAAGTTTAAACATAATTATTTATTCGAGTGATATCTCTTCTACTCTCTTTATCTTCCATTGTTTTAATTCAGAGTCAGGAAGCCAAATGTTATCCGTTTCTCGGTATCATCTTCTGACTCGTCCTTAATGAAAATACCTGTTTCAGCGAGAAAAGTAAATATACGTTTATCGAGTTACATTATTTTCTATGAAAAATTCGATCTTTCAATGAAGAAAAAGTGATACAATGAATAATCGAAAAGAAACCCTCACAAAATGATACAAATCTTCTTTTCAGGTTAGATAGGTATAAGTATATTCTGATAAAATATTCACTTTCATTTGAAAATCTCCTTAAATACTAAATCATTCCTCAAAATATCGATAGACATCGCATTTTCATATTTTATGCTCAATGCTCCTCGTTCAAGTTCGAGGAATTCTGGCTCGGTATAATAGAAGTAAAGTTTCAACAGTAAGGTAGGAATTTCTTGTAGGCGCATAGCTCGTATCTGATAACATTCCTCCGAATTCTCCGGGATGCCACATATCTTGTTGACATACGAGTTGCCAACTTAATAACGTATAATTTTCATGACATAATTCCACCGTTAAAACGTTAGCCTTTATCATCCCCAAATTGAGCCTCAAACTTACATGACCATACCGAGGATACATAGTTTATTTGAACCCGTTACTAGATTTGAAAGGATTATGAATTTACAGGTAATCTGGGCAAAGCTTTAATTCCTATTGAGAGAATTATTTCTCAGTTCAAATCAGAGATGAATATCCTGCGAAAGTTGCAGGCCCAGTAATGAGCCCGACAAGTGTAAATCTGTTGAAAGCCAAGTGAAGTTTCTTCTCCTCTTTAGACGGGGAATATAGAAACAAGTTCCTCACAAATTTTCTAATATTCGTAACGATTCGACTTTACTAAACTATGTGAGCAAATTAACCTTTGAAATACCGAAGTTGTAGCTTCTCAATTTGAATATGAAATGGACATCCTTTGAGGATTAAATGAAAATGTTTTTCGTGAGAAATATTTCGTATATAAATGG
The DNA here is from genome assembly GCA_013387265.2 of Cryptolaemus montrouzieri. Classification (NCBI taxonomy): domain Eukaryota; kingdom Metazoa; phylum Arthropoda; class Insecta; order Coleoptera; family Coccinellidae; genus Cryptolaemus; species Cryptolaemus montrouzieri. The sequence goes on along the minus strand of JABFTP020000165.1, from coordinate 63,683,792 downwards.
GAATAAACACAGTACGCAATACTATGAAGAATTTTACAACACTCAAACAGTAGGCTACTTCATTCAGAGGAAATATCAGTAGTTTGACTTTTTACTGAAAACAATATTATTGAGATAGCAAAATGTATATATTGACCTTTAGATCTTATAAGAAATCACAACCTAAGTTAACCTCGAATTTTCTTAGGCATACAAGATGCGGAAAGATTTAATCCTAAAGAGTAATGAGTAGAAACAATGAGTATTCAAATCTAGACTCTGGGATATAATGTATGATCGAGTAATACGTCGAGATCCTAAACATATTACCATCACATTTGATAAATTACGAATTATCGAAAAATGAAAGATATGATTCTGAAAGAAGTGTGATATTTGAACACAGTGCTCGTCAAGTATCAGTATTTCTCCATTTGAAATAAAATTATGAGAAAATATCCACTCATTTTATTCTAATTTTGCTATAGCCTACATTATACATTATCTATGAGCATCAAAATTATAATAATTAAAATAAAACACCAACGAAACTACGAATAATGCTGTCTAAAAATCAGTTAAACACAATAGAAATTTTTTTAACAAATTTAAGAAAAATATATATTACGGACTTAATCAGTTAGTTAGAATATATTCTCATAAATTAGTTCGAATTTGAGTAAGTTACTTCAAAATTAATAAAAGCACGATGGTATACAGGGTGGAACGATTACATGCGTGAGTATTCACGAGGTGATTTTTCAAGTGTTAGGACAAAAAGTTCCCATGAACATATGTCTGTACACGCGTCGTTGCCGAAATAGAGAATGTTAAAATCCACAGATTTTTAATTTTTTTTCTTATTATTAATAGAGTTCTTCAGATACTCTGTTCAAATTCTTTCAGAATCATGTGTAATTTTTACTCTACCACATTTTCTTAGTGTACGAAAGGAATGTAAAGAACCTATCATAATTAGTGGTGAAAGTGGCTTCGTTCAGCCATTACACAGGAATTTAGTACGTCGACATATATCCGATTTAAGATCCCAGGAGTATCGTGAATGATTCTACAAGAAATGATAATGCGTCTTGTACAAAAGTCCTGTAAACCAACGTTTTCGAATGTTTCAAGAAGAAAAGTCTGTTGAATTCATATCAGATGAATGAGCTGGACAAAGTTGAAGTCCATCTCGGCTTATCCTGCGATCTAGATATATTTTTTGACGAGCTCTTCTATACTGATATGATTAGGAGTTCCATCGTGCATGGACAACATTTCCGCCCTGTCACCTAAATGACTAGGATCAAGCAGATCTCCGGTTAGAAATTGAGTGTATGAATTTTCATTCAATCTAGATGGAAGAAGATATGGACCATTTAGAGATGATCTCTGATCATGCCAATCCACACGTTGATAGGAAATTGTTCCTCGTGATGAGCTCCATTGAAAGTATGTACATAAAAACGTACCAATGTACCGAGTTTGAACTGAGTATCTGGAAAATTGTTGTAATCCTAAGAAAAAACTGAAAAAATCCCCTGTTTTTCAGTATCAAAACGCTGGAAGACATATGATCATGGGAATTTTTCGTCATAAAATAGCTGAAGAAATTACATCGTGAAGTATTTTGCTCTTATTCAATCACATCTGTATTAACGTGATAAATAATTTAATTTTTAATCTTTAAAAACGGGCGTTAAAAATTCATTCAGTTTTGTTTGTCATAGATGAAACTATTATTAGTAGATTATAATGTTCAGATAATAACATAAAGACTGAGTTTTAGTAATCAGGTTTCATTGATTTTATACTTTTATATCGATTGTATCGGTTTCGAACAGCACTTGTCCATATCCATAAAATATAATTCTTCACTCCTGAACATCTAAGCTAATTCAATGATACAATTTGTTGCACAATTCCAATAATTGAAAAAAGGTTATTGGATTTTTTTCATTTTATTAAACTGGTCATTGAACTGTTTATTCTCATCACTGAATGCCAGATTATATGTAAATTACATATTTTTACAAATTTCATAATTTTCACCGAATTTAAACAAAGAGCCATATTTCACGGTGTTGTTACTTATTTCTACATATTTTCTGATTTACCCATAGATCACATTCCTTGCAATGATTTTGCATCAAACAATTAATCTTGTGAAGAGCTGTAGGTTGAAAATTTTCATTAGGACATTTGTGTCTTGAATAGGAATGATTGATAAACTATAATTCAATTATCGGCCATACCTTTTTCTTCAATTCGAATGACTTGATACGTCGTATTAGATTAAGCGGGCATATTCAAGCTTTTCTTAATTTTCAGAACAAGTATTTCGAATCATTCAGGGTTGAAATCAAGTAGTGTAATGCCTCATATTGAACCAACGGGTTTTCAAGATAATTGTATTTCTGTGATTTTTTAACAGGGGTTATGTTCTGACAAAATGGAAGATATCTTTTACCACAATAATTTAAAGGAAATCATGGTCAATTTGCGGAACAAGTGCTGACTTTTCATTAATATCCATTTATTCAAAGAAAACTTTGATCAAATTCAATGAAAAAATTCATGAATATCTCAATTTGTTCCATACGTTGCGTGTGCCGGCTTATTCATAGCAACGACATTATCTTTACGAAGGTATGGGTGAAATGTGCGGAAAAGACAATTAGCAAGTCTAATTCGGATTTGTCGATAAAACTTGAATATAACTTTGATGCTGTTTCCGCGCTAAACCGCTTTCTGATTTAGCAACGCCCTACGTGAGCCAAAAGAATGAATTTCAAGTAGAAGAGACTTTTAAATTAATAAAGTTAATTTTCCGGCACATTACAGCTATTCTTGCTTGCATTTTTCATTCACCTCGCGCATCGAAATCTCTTTGAAGAAGCCTTTATCTGAAATCCCGTTTCTCATCCATATTATATAAGACCATTCATTCAATCTTTCGGTTCTTTGTAAGGTTTTGGAGCTTCCATAATATTCGTAACAATATAGAAGAGAACAATGCCTGATTTAACGATCTGATATATGCGCCAGGATTGCTTGATACCTTATGGAACTGGTTAGACAGTGATCAGTGCTATACATTCTGCCAAAAAGTACCGAGAATACCTCAATGAAACACGAAATATTTATTCCTTCATCTAAATTTATTGTATCGCCTTCAAAGTAGGACCCTTCCGAAATAATACATTCACGCCAACGAATAATGCAATCATCAAAACATTTTGCAAACGCTTCTTCCAGAATCGACATCAGTTCATGCCGCAAATTCTCTTTTATGTCTTCTATTGAAGTGGTAGTTTGAGTTTTGGAGAAAGAAAAAGTCGGCCGGAGCCATATCAGGTGGATACGGTGGTTGTTCGATGATATTTGTTGAGTTTTTGGTCAACATTTCATTCATAATGATAGCGTTGTGAGATGGTGCATTATCGTAGTGTAAAATCCATGAATTTAGTTTCCACAAACGTGGCATTTTTCGACGGATTTGTTCTCTCAAGGGCTGCTTAACGTTCAAGTAATATTCTTCATTCACAGTCTGTCCTTCTGGCAATGATTCCGAATGCAAAACATCATGATAATCAAAAAAAATAATCAACATTACTTTTGATCGATGCTGACATGGTTTTTTCAGTTTCGGTTCAGTTGAAAGGCGTCATTCCGAAGCTTGTTGGCTGGTTCATATGTCAAACTCCTAAAACCCATGTCCCATCACCAGTTACAATGCGTTTTATGAATGTGAGATTGGAATTGACTTGTTGTAGGATGTCTTCAGCGACCTTTATGCGAATCAATTTTGATGAAAATTCAGGTCTTTTAGAAAACAATCGTTTAAAATGTTACGAATTCATGTGAGACACAGAAAGTTCATTACCTATATCTCTCAAACTTAAATGACGATTTTCATTGACAATTTCCTTCACTTTTTCGGTGTTATCTTCAGTTGAAGATGCTGATCTCAGCCGCTGTTGAACGCACTGTACCACTCATGCACTTGTTTTTGATCAAGTCGATTCACCGTACCCTTCTGTAATATTTTCAGCGATTCGGCACACAAAATTTCATTTGCAATACAATTTGAGACAAATTTTTTCTTCCATATTTTCATCCATTGTAAAAATCGCAAAACATACTTGTGAGATCTGACAAAATCAAGCACTGTAAACAAACTAAATCAGGTCAGTATAAAAAATAGTTGTGCCAACTTAACAACAAAAGTTTTCACAATCGTTTTATGCAGATTTTTATGAAAACCAATTCCAGGTACTCTTTTGAAAAAATGTTTCATCCGAGTCGATGTTTCTTTGGTTACATGAGAAATAGAAAAGTTTGAAATGATTGAATTATAGTTAATGAAAAAAATTTGGTTTTTCATGTTTTCAGCCAATGTGAAATTATTTGCATTCCTAGAAGCTCTTTGCTTCAGTAGGTGAGAATATATTATAGTTTGGTTCATCATCTACAGTAATTTTTCCATCACTCAACACGGTCAATTGATAACCAATCGAGAAGTATCGAATATCTAACCATTTTTGCCACGTAATGCAATTTGGCGAATGCGCCGGGTATACTAATGATAAACCACAGTAGACTTGAGACTCTATAAGGAAAATGATGCAGTATTATTTCTTAAAAATGCCGAAGTAGATTCATGAGAAACACAAAGAATTTTCATTTTAACCATAAGTGTAATTACCTATTATTTACAATACTCAAAAACAATCGATCTTGACCATTTGTACTTCACTAGTCGCACTGTTTTTACGCTATCCAACCAATTTCAATGAAATTTTGTCAGAATGTGTATTTCAAAGAAGAAATAATGTTCTGAAAATTTCACTCTGATAGGTGACTCTTAAAGAGTAACTTTTATACTACAGAAAGTTGAGAATGTGTATTCCATGAAAAAGTGTACCACTAGAACTACAATTTATTGAAAGAATATTTCAAGCAAATATTTTCAAATAAGCAATTCCCGATACTTTCTGAAACAATGTATGACTGAAAACCATACTTCTATGGTTTGATTATATTCAAAACGTAGTGATAATTTGTGGTCTTAGAGTTTGACAATAACTTAAGATTTCAGTATTGAATTATATCAATGTTTCCTAAATACCATAATTGAACCTCTTCCTCTTTTTGTTATTCCAAAGAATTAAATACTGTTGTTCTTTGATCATTTATTTTCGAATATAAGATAATGTAGATGAAATGATATCATAGATAACTTCAAAATCCGAATTCGAATGAAGTAACACTGAAGAGATTGATTTCTTCACGGGAACGATAAACGGAGAATTGCTTTTCCGACTTGCTGTTCACATCCCTACAAGCAACTCGGAAGCGTTTGAATATTAATAGTATCACGTGACAGTTGGAAGTGAAAACATCCTGGAAAGAGATTCGACAATACAGCTTGTTAAATAATATCTTGCAAATAACCCCATTCCACGAAATAAGCCTTTTGATGTCTACAAAATGGAATCGGAAATCCAAATTCATATTATGGTAATTTGCTTTCCGAATTGTGATATTCAAATGCTCTTTGAATGCTCCAGAACGAAATGCCTGTGCATGTCATAACACATTTTCGCGGTCTGATCGTTGACGAGTATGGAGGAAAGGGAAAATGATAAATATGTGATTGTTGAAAATCTTTAGCAGTCTTTCATCTGGCTAGAGTTTTAACTGAACCACTAATTTAGCATTTAGTGAATAATCTACACAATTATGTACATTACACTGCCCACTGGGGTGGTACCCGTCGAAAGTCTTTAAAACGTGAATTCAAAACTAATTTACTCTGCAAAAACAATCTTGTTAAGTAATTTTTCCATTGGCTTGTGTTTTCATGTATAAACTTGACTATTCAAATAATTTGCCATTTAATTCTTTTGTTTCCACTGCTATGAATAAATGTGGTAATTTATATAGAAAAAAAGTCTTCACTTTTTAACTTCTCGTTTTGGAAGCCCATCAATAATAAATTTTAAAAAAATATCATGTTTTTTCTAAACCAATACATGTATTACTTTGCGGGATGTCCGAACAAAATTCAAAAAAAATAAAATTCGTGAACAAATAGGGACTACCCTACTGTCCAAGCAATATCTACTTCTTATAATTTTCGAAGAATATTATTATCAATGTCCCCATTGAAACGGTAGACGCAAGTTAAGAAACTTTACTAAACAATTTTAATCTATCGATTCAAAATAATTAGATGAAATATTTCCTAAGATTCCCGAAACGAATGACAATCCTTGGCGTTCAACTATAAGGAATAAATTTACATCTTCATATTTTGAAATGAGTGAATGCAAATTCCGGAGATTTATATCAGGGAGTTTAATTAATTTATAATGTAGACAGAGAAAAGCGATTGTCTTATTTTCGAGTAACAAACTCGTAATACTTGACAAATGAAAAATAAAATAACGAGACGTCGTGTAGCTTCAGCTATTGTGAGAATCTCGAACGCAATAACTTAATTAGGGAGTTTTATGTAGACATTATTTCAAAACAACTCTTTTGTATGACTTTTTCTTATTACTTCGTTTATTCCTCGACAATTTTATTTACTTTATAAGTTTTCTAAATTATTTCGTGACTTTTTCATTATAATGAGAAAGAGTTGTTAAGAATATTTTTTCAACTCATTTTTGTACTTTGGAATACTGCTATTATTCAATATTTCTATCATGGCATTCAACGAATTGGAACGTTCATGCTTTGCTGCAGTATTTGTGCCCAAAATAATTGAAGTAATTCCACCAGTTGCTCGATATTTTCTGATTTATTGAATTAAATTTGAAATAGGTTTGTTCAAGACAAGTTTAGAAGAGATTGTGCATTTCTGAGTAAACTAATGGATTTATATTACTATTGTTAAAAATTTTTTTTACAACGTGAAGTCTTTCATCTCCTCTAGTGTTTGGCTACGTATTTTTAATGTCAAAAGACACCAATTTGAAGGGGTCATATCACAAATACAAATCGTATTATTAACTCTCAAAACCTATAAAGACTACAAATTTGTAATAAAGGAAAGGAATTTAAACTCCTGGAGTGTTGAAACATTAAAAAAAATCAGAAAAATCCACATTACAATCTCATTGGTTGGAAATAATTGCCCATTACTTAATCTATAATGACATCACCCCCTGCTGAGCCTGAGTATCAACAAATGTCGAGAACGACATGATATATCACTGTGGTGAAAACACAAATAACTGGTCATCTCCAGAGGAAGAAAGAAATATAGAAAATCAAAAATTTTAGAGCGACTTTTCCTTTGGTAAATTCATTTATTTTACAATGTTTCTGTTTTGAATTATTGATATTATCTCCTATAATAGCAATTTTATTATAGAATTAACTGTTTACTTATAACGTTGAAAACATCTAATATCGCCCCAATTTCCTCATAAATTCAATTACCTCAAAAAAACTGCTGATAGAAACTGAATTCAATTTTCAACTTTTCAAAGAAGCTCGGCGAATTCTGAGATGATATTTTTAAAAGAAGTTCGAAGAAAATCTATGAATAATGTATCAAGAATGTCCTACAGTTCGCAATTAAAATACGGATAATTCATAACTTTAGAAAGCAAGGAACTCCAAGTTAAATTTGGTATATGTTTACACTGAACCTTTCAAATTCACTATCGAAGCATTCTGTATGATAATTTTGTTCCACTTAAAGAGAGGTTCAGACAGAAATATTCATAAATTTTATTTTATTCTCTTTTTCTTTCGAATTTGAGGAAGGGTTGTCGAATACATGGATGAATAATAAATGGGTTGAAGTAAAATGCATGCAGTTGTTTATGGTGTTATTTATAAAATGTATTGTACACACACTTATTTAGATTGATAATAAGCCTCCATTCACCAAACTTGTAGAGTTTTCTTACATCAGAACGGCATGAGATGTCACTGTGTTGAATAATACAAGTAAATGAGCCTAAAATGGCTTGAGGAATCACCTCACGAAATCTTTTACACTTATTCATTTACATCCTGTATGCGTTATATAGTCAAACGCTTCCTAGTGAAAAAATTCACTCTACTTCAACATATTCCAATTTTTTTCAACCCTTTCTGCACATAATGGAATAATGGATGAACCCAGATCGATGTAATATGAGATTAATATTCAATTTCAATCAGATGCGGAACTCTAGCTAAACAGATTAATATATATATTTCCGGATTAAATTGTAAATTGAATAGTACAAAGGGAAGAGGACAATAACGCAAGCAAGAAGTAGGGATCGGTTGTAGTAAATTCTCTGCAATATTCATTTTACGCTTGAACATACTACGTTGTTAACAGAAATAGTTCTGTGAAGGTTTTGGAATGATATAGTTATGTAACGTTACGTGGATTTCGAGACAACGGTGAGAACAGTGACAGATTCCGATTTGTATTAATATAGATGTAACTGCTACTTAATATATACCAGGAAACAGATATGAATAGAAATTAGATTAAATGTGATGAAATATATTAGATAGGGTATAATGCTTTGAGCTGTTTGTATCAATTGTAGATATTTGCGTAATGTGCACACAAATGTTATCAACAAATTAATGATGATAATGAGTCTTATAACGAAAAGAGTATCAAACTTTAGATAGATTTTTAACATCTCATTCGGCCAATGCATTTCGCCGTGTTGGATTCACCAACGAAAATGTGAAATATCGTGGTAGCTATGAATTTTCAACATATAACATTCTGTTGTTCTAAACAACGAGATATTTGTGTTTTCAGATTAGAAATATATGGAGTTTGGGTGGGATGATTCTGCGCAAAAGATTCATTTCAAATTCTTTTATAAATAATAATATTTTGAATGAAAGAAAATGAGTAGTTAGATTGAGGCATATTTGAAATTTTCCACCTGAAGAATTTATGAATTATTATGAAAGTGTGTGTTTGAAGAAAAATAATTTATGAAATTCATATTTTCGGTAAGTACATGTGATTATGTTCTGTGAAAATTTGTTGTGAATTTTAAATATATAAATTTTTTCAAATAGTTTTGTCATTCGATAGATTTGTTGCATGAAATCTAACAAAAATTCTGTTTGAAAATTGTCGTTTATCTTCGAAATATTTCTATATGAAACGTAGCCATTCACAAGAACCCATAACCATTCATGTCAATCTTATTTTGTCCACATTTTGATATATGTGGATTTGAAAAATAATTGAATTTTTAATACTACATTCAGAGGAGACATATTGTAATGATGAATTAACATCTACCGGTTTGCACGAAAGTCCTTAATAAGACTCATTATTCATTGATCGTCGGTTTTTAACAAAAACGTTCGTCAATTTTTGATTTTTAATACCTAACTTTTGATGATAAAGTAACCAGTTTAACCCCAACCCCCTCAAATGCAAATTATATTTACTTTGAACGAAAAGGATATATAGTTACACCATGTCTCTCCACTGCTTTTTTCATTCATTCGAATAAATAAGTAGGTAAATAAATTGAAATAAATAATGATTCTAGGCAGCCCAAATGAAAAATATCTCGTTTCGAATATAAGATAAAATGTTATGTTATTCCAACACTTAGTCAATATCTTAAAAATGTTTAATGCTCTACAGTAGAAATATGTCAATTTTGCGTTTCAATGATTAATGCCCATGTTTTCAAATGGTCAGCCATCCAAGCTTATAAGACCGTACGTAAGTTTCCTGGAAACATGATAATCGGACATGGATCGATTCAAATTTACACCTTCATCCGTTCAGACCTCAATTCGACACATATTATGTTCCCTTATCCCTATAGCTTTCGCCTAAGTTCATAGTTCAGACCAATCACACTGACTGAAATCGATCATGGGAATCCCATTGTTAATAGACCTATATCTGAATATAGTTCAATTACGAAGTCAGCTCGGCTCATACTCAATATTTGGAATAACTCTGATTGTTCACAAAATACGCTGCTTCAACATGGTTATGTATTAATTTGTAAATGAATTTACTGAATCGAAAAACAATTCGAAGAATTCATTCGCTATGCAATATCAGCAAAACAAAAATATGTTTGTTAGGCTTTGGATATGATTTTAATATTTTTGGTGATTCCATTCGCCCATACATAGCTGATGGGGCGGATTAAGATTCTATATTAAAACCTTCTATTGTTGGTAGTTTTACAGGGTGTTTTTCGAAATTGCCGAAAAGCCTCTTAAATCCTGAATAATTAATAGAATAAAATGATTTGTGAGACATTTTTGGCATTAATCGCATCGAAATATTGCCGAAAAAAATTCAGAAATTCCAGGACCGGACTGGTATAACTCATTTTTAGAGTTCAGGCAGAAATATCACCCTGTTTATTGAATTTTCAACACATACTTTTTTTTAAGGAAAAACACATCGAAAAGTTGAATAATCAATAGTAAAATCTCATCTACACATTTTTTTATCGATTTTTCCCCTTAATTTTTTGTCCGGAAATTGGGAAAATATTCCTGGAATCGAATGAAAACAGAAAAACACCTTTACAATTAACGTCGTTTAACATCGTACGTTGAACTCTTCATCAATTTCGTCTAGAAAGATCTGGTCCGAAAATATGCAGGGTCGGACTCAGATTTTCTGCAAATCTGGCGTCGAAACATAAGGAGCGTTATATTCCTGCTTTTTTAGATTATCTTACGAATTCGCAAGAAGAAATGAACATTTTGACCTTCATTTCATTTAGAATTTATATTTATTCCAATTTCCTCTTCAAAAACGAGCGGGTATGGCAGCTAATTCATCGATGAAGTAATTAAGATCACATCCGTGTATTACTTTATACTCACGAAACAAATGAAATTCTGGTTGAACTCAGAACATTTTAAAACAATATATTCTTGAGAGAAAGAGAAGAGAAAGTAATTGAGAAAAAAATTTTAAAAATGACATAAAATTATACTAATGTAGAAAATTCAAACCAGAAAAAAAACAATTTTCAAATTTTACAATAAATGTTCAATCTGTCCTCCATCAGAATCAACACATTTCCTAGCCTAATCAAGAAGTGGTTAGGTTAGATTTCCTGATAACGTCAAACCGATTTCGCACCTCATCGCAAGCTTTGCGAATTCTGGCATCCAATTGCTAATTCAAATTACTTTCCATTTTATGAACTAAATCCCTTATATTCCCATAAAAATTAAACTAGAACCGATCAATTAGTCCCTTTATAGAACACACCACGTATTCAATGAAAATTATTACTGGTAGTGTTTCATGAATTTTTCTGCGAAAATATGAAGATGCTTGTGGATTGAAATTTATGGAATAATTATGTGTTCTATTCCGAAATCACAGATCTGTATTGTATTTGTCAGAACTACTGATAGGTCTGAATTTATTTTTATTGCTTCTTCTTCGGTTTTCCAAAGTGTTTTCAGGAATTGAAAATGCCGATTTGTTTCTCGAACGAAGAATACGCAAATATTATATTCGATTATGGGTATTGTAATGGTAATGGAAGAGCTTCTACAAGTGAATACCGGGAAAGTTATCCAAGTTATTCCAAGAATATGGAAGATTCCCCTTTGGGAAATGAGAAACAGATAATTCATTGACTGTCGGTTTATAGCAAAAACGCTCGCACAGGTCGATTGTTTATTTATAAAAGCTAACTTTCTATGATAAATTGAGGAGTTTACCCCAACCCCTCAACCCCTAGCTATCCTTACTTTTTATTTTCAAATGGCAACCTCCATCTTCTCATCGCTCTTCATAAAGCTCTATGAAGTTTTTAGATACCTGTGCATAAAATTCTAAAAAAAGATTGCTCTCCTAAATACAGGGTGTTAAAATACCTATTATTCTCGTCACACCACCTCATTTCCTCATAAATTTTGTTTCGAGTTGGGGGTTGAAACTTAGCTCGGGATTAATTTGAAACACCTCAAAATCTTTTTCGAAGTAACATACTCATCAATATTATGCAAGAATTTCGATATTCTAACACCTTGTATTTAAGAGAACAATAGTTTTTTTTTGGAATTGTTGCACAGTTATTTAGAAATTGTATAGAGCTTTTAAAAGAGCAATCACAAGATGGTGGTTGCAGTTGGAAAATAAAAAGTTAGTTAATTTCAAAAGTACTAACACAACAAGCTGTTTTTTTTGAGTAATGATATCCGAATGAAAAGGAGTATAACATAATTGACAATATAAAGCACGCTTCCAGTGTTGTCGTTACTTGTCTGAATAATAATAATAATATCAGCAGTAATACCAAACGAGATATTTCGAAAGATTACTGAAACAATTATTTTAAACCAGAAATTACTTCAATATGAGCACTTGCCGTAAAGAATCGACCACCTAGTGTAATTGTAGTAAAGATAAAAGCTCGATTTCCTGAAAATATGTCGCAGTTAATTAATGAAAATTCAAAATCATTTTCTCTCCGTTCCTCGGCCAAAGCTCGCAATACAGAATTGAAATGTTATAAAATTAATGGGCAAAGTTGATGCGAATTGTTTCAGGCTTCGGGAATGAGATTCCACCCCGGGCGAATTTTTAACAGTGCGAGACCCGCTCGGTGTCCCTTACCGGAACGATGAGTTAATTAACCATTTGTAACAGATTTTCCTAACTTCGAAATTTATATTCTCTCGAAACTAATGAGAAGTCTTCTTTTTGCTTCGTTATTAATTCGGCTGCAGGACGATAAAATCGGTCTTGAAAGATGGCACTTCTGGGACAAATGAACGGGGTTTTGATATCTGCTCATTTTAGAGACAATTCAATTCATGCTTTTAACTTTTCACATAAATATAAAATGACAAGTTACTTCTATTTTCGTCTTTTGTGTACGCCTAAATACTCTATTTCTCAAGAGTTATTTTTAGTTAAACTATTCAATTTCATGATTTTTATGTTTTCACGATCTAAATAATCAATCCTAATTTTAGGAATAGTTAATGTTATGAAAAAAGTGTAAGGACAATTTTTCTTGATGATTGCAAAATCTATAACGTATTTTTTTATACAGTGTGTTCCAACGAAAATTTGACCCCCCCTATAACTCCGAAATGAGTAACATTAGCGAAAAACACCAAGACACGTCGATTTTTGTTTCGAGGGGGAGCATTTTTCGAAATAATTCGAAACTTGTCAGATCAACCCCCTACCCCCAGCAACCCAAATTTCGAAATTCATCATAGGGAATAAGGGTCGAGTGGCACCTTACTGTAAAGGTCTGTCAATTCTCCATTCTGATTTGTCATTTTTAGAATTTTAAATTAATATACAGGGTGTCCCAACCGAGGGTAAAGTTGAATTCCTGCAAATCCCAAATACTAAATGAAATCGATTTATTTTGGCATAATGCAAGCGCAGGTTTATGCTCGGTCTAGAAAAACGACCTACACTTGTGAATTTGGAGTTGGTGCAATCAACCCCTATTTCCAGCATCCCCAACTCAAAAATCATTCGATCGAAAATAGGTCAAGTGGCACCTCGTTGGAAAGGTATTTCAATTTTCTCTTCGAATTTGGTATTTTCGAAATTCAGAATCAGCATACAGGGTGTCCCGGAGCAGGAACACTGAAAACCCAAATAACTTTTTGAAACTGGTTCATTTCGGTATAATACGAGAACATGTTTATGTTTGATTCGAGAATAAGACTCTCTTGCGTGAATATGGAATTTTGCAATCAATCTCTTCCATTCAGCATCCCCAACTCAAAAATCATACAAGTGATTACAGGTTGAGTGGCAAAGTTCCAGAAAAATTTTTCTATTTTCTGAATCACTGAGGCATTGGTTTCAGTTTGGCAATCGAGGTTTTCTGGCGTGAGGATCAGGATGAGGGATGATGGAGAAACTGATTGGATGCTCATCTAAACAGGAAAACGAGATTTATTGAACTTGTATTCAATTGAAAACAAAAACTAACTTGATTATTACAACAATTGTTCAAAATGACCTCCGCCCACCTCCATACAGTTATACAGACGATTTTCGAACTCTCTTCTCACATTAGCGAAAACTTCAGGAGTCAAAAGTCGGCATTCTGTGATAATCCTCATCCGCAGCTCCTCCAGGTTTTCTGGTCTTGTGGCATAAACTTTAGATTTTAGATGGCCCCACAAAAAAAAATCTAGGGGATTTAAATCTGGTGACCTGGCTGGCCACTCAACAGGTCCTCTTCTACCAATCCACCTTCCTGGGAAATTTTCGTCTAAATATTGACGCACCCGAGCATCATAATGCGGAGGAGCACCGTCTTGTTGAAAACGCATTTCGTCCTCAGAAAGAGTTGGATCGTTCTGTAAAATTTCTGTCAATCTAGGATGTATGTGTTCCTCTAACAACTGTAGGTAGCCATTTCCATTCAGATTACCCTCAATAAAGAAAGGCCCAACTAGATGATTGCCAAAATTCCTGCCCAAACGTTCAACTTCTGAGGCCTTTGCGTGTGGGCCTCTCTAAACCAATGAGGATTCTGTGTGTCCCAATATCGACAATTATGTCTATTCACTTCACCACTGAGCATAAAGGTGCTTTCATCAGAAAAACAGATGTTATTCAGAAAATTTGGATTAGCGTTTAGGTTTTCACTTAGATTTTCACAAAACTGTAAACGACGATCTGGATCATCTTCGTTTATTTCATGCACTAATTTTACCTTGTAGGGGTGAAATTTGTGATGTTTCACGATTCTATGGACAGTTGTAGCTGATACACCAGTCAGACGAGATAGTTTTCTGATCGAAGTAGTATTCTCCATTTGTAGATGACCCACTACTGCCACTTCCGTTGCCTCATTTCTGACAGGACATGCCACTTCATGTTTTTGTTTGCCACCGAACCCGTAGCTAGGAATTTGTCAACCAAATATTTAACGTACTGGTGACTGACTCCTTTCTCTTTCAGGATGGTTCCTATCGAATATCCTTGCCGTTTCTTTGGCACAACTGTTATTTCGAAAATACGTCGATACAATTTCGACCCTTTCCTCAGTGGAATAAACCATTTTCAGATTAATTTCAACTGACGAACAACAACAATAATGAGGAACTGATCTGAATAATAATAATATTTCATTGCAAAATGAGAAATAACAGATGACTGCACGCCAGATGGAAATGAAAAAATGTGAACATTTTCAATGCAGAAATCAGCTTTATTTCTTCGTAATTGATGCTCAACACATCGTACCCCAATACTTTTAACAGTTTCGAATTAATTTTAGTTGATAATTTCAAATGACGATATTGAATTTTTCGAAAGCGACATCCTGTATGGAGAGCCGAACTGAATGAAATGCTTTAATCATTCTGGAATTCAAAAACCTTTCTGAAGATATGCCACTTGAATTATTTGTATGATTTTCAAGTTGGGGATGCTGAATGGAAGGGGTTGATTGCAAAAATTCTATAACCACACAAGAAAGTCCTATTCTCGGATCAAACATGTTCTCGTATACCGAAATGAACCAGTTTCAAAAGTTATTTGGATTTTCAATGTTCCTGCTTCGGGACACCCTGTATGATGATTCTGAATTTCGAAAATACCAAATTCGAAGAGAAAATTGCAGTACCTTTCCAACGAGGTGCCACTTGACCTATTATCGATCGAATGATTTTTGAGTTGGGGATGCTGGAAATAGGGGTTGATTGCACCAACTCCAAATTCACAAGTGTAGGTCGTTTTTCTAGACCGAGCATAAACCTGCGCTTGCATTATGCCAAAATAAATCTATTTCATTTAGTATTTGGGATTTCCAGAATTCAACTTCACCCTTGGTTGGGACACCCTGTATGTTAATTTAAAATTCTAAAATGACAAATCAAGGTGGAGAATTGACAGACCTTTTCAGTAAGGTGCCACTCGACCCTTATTCCCTATGATGAATTTCAAAGTTAGGGTTGCTGGGGGTAGGGGGTTGATCTGAGAAGTTTCGAATTATTTCGAAAAATGCTCCCCCTCGAAACAAAAATCGACGTGTCTTGGTGTTTTTCGCTAATGTTACTCATTTCGGAGTTAGAGGGGGGGTCAAATTTTCGTTGGAACACACTGTATTAACCGTTTCATTGAGAAATCGAACAAAATCATTTTTGCAAACTTTCACCTCAATTTTTTTTTCCACAGATTAGTTCAATGAGGTAGCAGTTTCATTACAGTGGTGAACCAATGTTCATGGAAATTCTTCAGCTTGGTGGTGGTCGATGTGTGAAGAAAACTCGTATCATTTGGTTCAGAGAAATGCTGCCACCATAGCATTATAACAACATAGAACGGTCAATTCTGAATGGTATACAATCATTTGTTTGCCTCGAGTGTTGGATGAGTTGACAAAATCAAATCGAAGAACTAAAATTATTCTGCATTATGACGATGCAAGCTCAGAATTTCAGCGCATACTAATTTAAACACCCAAAACATTTCATTAATGGGCCATCCACCTCATAGTCCCGTATCTCATTCAGAGTGGCAAAAGTGTTTCGAAAATTGGCTTAAGCGCATATAAAAGTGTATCAATCTTCATGGAGAATAAATTGAAGAACAATAATATTTTTTTTTAAGTTATTGTTTTTATTGTCAGACGTGAATTTAAAAGGCAACTTAGGTTGAGATATATTCTCCAACAAACCGAATATAATTGTTAAAAATAAAAAATGTTGACGTGTATAGTTATAAATGTGACAAAGACAAACAGAAGAAACAATAATGGAACAGGAGGTAGTGGTACTAATTGTCATCGGAATAACGGAATTAGCAACTAAAACCTCCTATGAAGTCATTAAGGAAATTCCTGAAAACATATATAGGTTGTTACATAATAGTACGTCACATCTCGAGGGGGTAAATCTACGTGTAATTTTAAGAAAAAAAGTTTTATAAACATAGGTCCGCAAAATCTTCGTTACGGTGCTACAGGGTGTTGAAATTTCCGGTAAAAATTGTTTTTTTCTCCAAAACCCATGCAGTTTTTGAGATATTCAGCCTAAATTTGGAATGCAAGCTATTTTTTCTAGTATCAAGACATACTATTATGTAACACCTTCTATAGACATAAAGCAAAACACAGTTTTGTTGAATATAACACCAATAATAAAAAACAGGTACTGTGTTTTAAGGAATTTTACTTAATAATTGCGATTCGTAACGCGTTTCACTACACCGTAGCTTCTTCAGACGAATGATTATGCAGAAAAATGTAAATGAGAATATAACTATAAATGTTCTTGAGTAATTAAAAGCTTATTGGTCACCTCCTCCTAAGTGGTTATTTATGACAGGTATATCCAATAAAATTAAGGAATAGATTGCTCCCCGAAAAGATTCAATAGAGGTGAAGGGCTTAAATCGACTTGTTCATTGATGAGTCTACCTGAGTGTTTGTATTTATTTATTTCTAAAGTTTCCCAAAGATTTACCTTCCAATATTTATTATCTGTATGCAAAATTTCAAACTGTGGGTCGAAAGAATGATTATTTTCTAAGAGATGATTCGCGTAATTTGAATCTGATTTTTATTTGAAAAACTGCGTTTATGTTCCGATATTCTTCATGAAGAATTATTAGAAAGGAATCATGTCAATACTATCATTAAATCAGATATTCTTTCATTATTAAAAATTTGTTTAGATCAAAATTATTTCCATTTCAATTACAAATATTATACTATTGAAGACGGCTTGATTATGGGCAATCCGTTGAGTCCTTTGTTAGCAGAAATTTTCATGAATAACTTAGAGAAAGTAATTCATAATCATCCACTCAGTAAATATTGTTTATACTGGTATCGCTATGTAGACGATATCATTATTTGCTTCACAGGAACAGATAGACAGTTGAAAATTTTCGAAAATCATATAAATTCATTACATCCAAAAATTGCATTCACAACCGAAATAGAAAGCAATAATTCGATAAATTTCTTAGACGTAACAATTTCGAATGAAAATGGAAAACATGTTTTCGCAATTTACCATAAGCCGTCACATACAGATATTATAATACATAACTCGTCGTGTCATCCATATCAACATAAAATGTCAGCATTCAATAGTTTTATTCATAGATTGATTAACATCCCGCTATCACCAGAAAATTTCAACAAAGAACTAAATTTGATTAAACAAATAGCCAAAAATAATGGTTACAATCCCAAACTAATAAATAATATTTTAAATAAAAACAAAGTAGAATCGCATTGAATGAAGTTTACCCTGTCGATAAATTGAAACAAAAATTCAACACCTTAACCTACGTTGGCATTACAAGTGAGAAACTGAAATCATTCTTAAGTAGCAATAATTTCAACATAGCTTTCCAAACTAATAATAATTTAGGCAAATATATAAAAATAATAAAACCAAACCAGGTAAAAACAATAAATCAGGTGTTTATAGATTGAATTGCAATGACTGTGATAATTTCTACATTGGTAGAACACATAGAAATTTTAATATTAGAATATCGGAACATAAACGCAGTTTTTCAAATAAAAAATCAGATTCAAATTACGCGAATCATCTCTTAGAAAATAATCATTCTTTCGACCCACAGTTTGAAATTTTGCATACAGATAATAAATATTGGAAGGTAAATCTTTGGGAAACTTTAGAAATAAATAAATACAAACACTCAGGTAGACTCATCAATGAACAAGTCGATTTAAGCCCTTCACCTCTATTGAATCTTTTCGGGGAGCAATCTATTCCTTAATTTTATCGGATATACCTGTCATAAATAACCACTTAGGAGGAGGTGACCAATAAGCTTTTAATTACTCAAGAACATTTATAGTTATATTCTCATTTATATTTTTCTGCATAATCATTCATCTGAAGAAGCTACGGTGTAGTGAAACGCGTTACGAATCGCAATTATTAAGTAAAATTCCTTAAAACACAGTACTTGTTTTTATTATTGATAATGGAATTTTACCAAGTAAAAGCCTCCCAAATTCAAATGAATATAACACCTTTTGTTGGAAAATGTTATGAAGATTTTTTTAAACAAGATACGCCTTTGATGCTAAGTGTCTATCTGATGTTTTCACATGTATTGAATAAACTACTATGTCATAACAGAGAAAATAATAATAATATGGAAGTTGTTCCAAAACATCAAGCTTTTTCCACCGATTTGTCCAATTCGACTGGGTTACCAGTTCCAGAAGGATCTACACAATTTATGAGATAATTTTTCAGATAGGTTAATTTCATTTTTGGACGAAAAATTTCATAAAAATCCTCTGACGACCATTTTCGGCATGTGACCATAAGACATAAAAACCAACAAACATCTAAATTTTGGAAATAGAATTAAATTAAATAATTAAATTCTCCGCCTTACGAGAGACACACAACTTGCTAAATGTTAATAGTTCAGTCTGGCCACAAATAACGAATAATTATCAGATCTATTAAGTCATGTGACATATTGCAGAAATGGGCAATTAGACAGTCCCTTCTGTCGTTTCTTCGGAAAGTTTGTCGTCGATTTCGAAAACTTTTTAGATTGTCAGCATAACATATATTTCCCAAGTTTCCACACATAGCGCCACTCGGGGTTTCCCCATCCCTCGAAGACCGGAACACATGTGGCTGTAACGAACCGCATGCAATTTCAGGACAATTGTTTACGTCTGAATTTCCATTTGTTTTCAGAGAAACATACATTCACGAGGGACGGAAAAGAATCACAGTTTCATAGTTGTGAGAATTCGGTAACAAGTGGCTTTCGATTTTCGTATGAATATTTGCTTTAACTATTGAATTTGAATATTATTGTATGAATGTAGATAAACAATGGCGGAGCAAGACTGAAATTACAAGATGATTCAGTCAGAAGGCTTTTAATTAAAATTGGCAAACTTGAAAACTATTGGAAAAGGCAACTTACGTATATTTAACATTTCTGCTTGAAAAATCAAACAGAAAAAACAATCAAATTGTGATTTATTCCGATTGACGAATTTTTTACTAAATGGATGGGTTTACGATTCAATAATATTCATATCCATTAAGTCTTTTCACCATCATTCCAAATATCATTTTTGAAAAAGCATTAGAGCCGATAAAAGGAAATATTTATTATGAATGTAATGATAGAGAATCAATATATCCACTCAATGAAATGAACAATTTGATTATTTCATGTTGTGAACTGTAATCAGAATACAATTAGAGACTATTTGTGTTTGGGAACTGAAAGATTCATATATTGAATCAGTCAGTCGTATTCTTTTATTATCAAAACATTTCAATCTTATTATTATCTCAAGGTGTTAATATTCTTAAAATTGTACTCGAAAGTTACGTCAAAATAAACAAGGTATTGCGTCTCCATTCTGCTTATAGTACCTTGGCTAATTATAGGTAAATATGGATGTTTCTAGAAGTAACCGAACTTCGAAGAGCGAGTGATCACACAAATTAAATCATCTTGGACGGCTGCACCTGTGGTATGACAAGCCTCGCCTACTCCCAACAGTTTAGAATAAAAAAATTGTGAGAATAAGTTTAGGACATGCAGCAAATCATCTTCTAACTTCTTCCTGTACAAACATTCTGTCAGAAAAGTATCGAAAATTGTTCACTGAAACGGAAAATATTTATTCTTCATCCAAATTCATTTTACCGTCTTCAAAGTTGGCACCTTCCGAAATAACATGTTTCCAGCGTTCTTTCTGGAATAGACTTCGCTTCTCGCTGCGAATTCTCTTTTATGTCTTCTATCTATTCAAAACGGGTACCTCGAAGTGATAATTTGAGTTTTGGAAAAAGAAAAAAGTCTGCTGGAGCCATATCAGGAAAATATGGTGGTTATTGGAAGGTATTTGTTGAGTTTTCGGTCAGAAATTCATTCAAATGATAGCCTTGTTTGATGGTGTATTATCGTGGTACGGAATCCATGAATTTTCTTTCCACAAATCTGGCCTTTTTGAGGAATTTATCGTCTCAAACGCCGAATAACGCTCGGGTAATATTCTTTATTTATCGTCTGACCTTCCGGCAAGAACTATGAGTGCACAACACCGCGATAATCGAAGAAAACAGTCAACATGACCTTGACTTTTTATCGACATTGACGTGATTTTTTTCGGCTTCGATTCAGTTGGAAGGCGTCATTCCGAAGCTTGTTCACTGGTTTACATGCCAAACTCATGTCTCATCACCCAGTACAATGCGTTTTATGAGTGTTTGGTTGGAATTGACTCGTTCTAGCATGTCTTTAGCGACTTTCACGCGATTCAATTTTTGAAGAAAATTCAGGACTTTTGAAAATAGTTGAGCGGCAACGCGTTTCATGCCGAAACAATCGTATAAAATGGTACGAATTAATTAATGAGACGAAGAAGTTCATTGCTTATCTCTCTCTAACTTAAATGGCGATTTTCAATTACCATTTCCTTCACTTTATCGATGTTACCTTCAGTTGAAGATATTGATGGTCGACTAGAACGAGGCAAATCTTTCACCGCATCTCGACCGATGTTGAATATCCTGTACCACTCACATGCACGTGTTTTCAATAAAACCGATTGAACGTAAGCCTTCTGTAACATTTTCAGCGATTTGGCACACGAAATTCCATTTGCAATACAAAATATGAGATAAATTCTTTGTTCGATATTTCATCCATTGTAAAAATCGTAAAACACACTTGTTAGAATTGGCAAAATCAAGCACTGTATACAAATTAAATGACAAATCGCCTACAAACTCCGCGTCAGTATAAAAACTTAGCAACAACAAATACAAAAACAATCGTTCTGAGCAAGCTCTTTATATAATCAATTTCCAGTATAGAATGTATATAAACAAAAATCACACTCACATAAGAAAATACAAAGTAGAATACATTTTCTCATAACATTTTATTCCTCCAGACAAAGCAATTTAAATGTATCCGCGAGTAAGTAACACGAGCGAAGCTAATATACTTTCAATTTTATTATTCATACGATGCGGATGAATCACCAAAAAATTCATATGTGTCTACGATACACAGACAGAAAAAGGTATGAGATTTTTATTAAATGCGAACATAAAAAATTCTGTACGTACGCCAGGTATATCAGCATTTAAAAAAAGAATTTACTTTTATTGCCGAATGCTCTTATTTTATCCAACTCGGATTTAATATTCTATGCGAGCTTGGGACCTTCGCTCTGACAGGCCTACAGTTCGATTTAATTCGAAAAATGGCGGAGGAAAGAAAATGTGGATATATTGGTTTCAAAAAATACTTGACGACAAAATTATACGTGACAGGTTATTTCATTTATTCACATATGTCAACGGCTTCCAAAATTATATGAAAATGAGTTTGAGGAATATGATATATTTATTTATGGTAAATTTTCAGCTATATCAAGAAAATAAGTGAATCCGGATTAGAAAGTATTGGAATTGTTAGAACATGAATGGCATACCATGTATACCGGGTGTCCATTAAAAGCGTGATCAGTCCATAACATTATTCGTGTTGAATATATTGAAGAAGTACATAATTATAGATTTTCATTGAAGCGTCCATAGATCCTCATCATACGATAAGACGGATCCATTCGTACAAATTAGTAATCAAGAAAATACAGGTGATATAGCCCAACAGATAATTTATTGTTCATAGGAAAAACATTTCCCACTCAAGTCGATGATACCAACCTGCCAACTCATCTATTTGCAAACCGCGCACAACACCAAATAGAACTTCATGAATTTTTAGAATTAATTCTGTAACTTCAGAGATGACTTCACACAAACAAACACAAAAATATACATCTTTTGAATAATAGCTTAGTGAATTTTGATATTTAATAATAGTCTATATATTAAATATGAAACGTGAGATTAGTGAATTTTGAAAATCCCTTGCGACAAGTTTTGTATATATTGAAATTAATCTTCAAGCTGTCAGACATACTCTGACAAAAGTAAATGTCTAAATCGCATAGTTTCACTTTGACAGTTGAAAAAATCAACCTCACGGTGCAGTTAAACATAATCGGCAATAGGATTAAACGAAATGAATTGTTATCCCTATCAGTTCAGTGAACCGAGGTCGAAGAGATTTATATTTTTCGTCCGAATCACTTGTTTGGACGCTGGGAACAGAGCTATCTATTAATTATTGAACTAGTCCATTAATAAACGGCGTAAAAATTGGAGAAAATCGATACGAATATATTTCATTCAGGTTTGATTGCTTCGGAAGCGGCGGTGCATGCATGAAGCTGACTCTGAAATATTATCCGAGGAATGTGAGATTTCATATTCTGGAGCTGTATTAATCCCATCGAATTAGCTGAAAATCCTGTTAATTTGGATACACGCCAGATTAATTACTTAATAAAAGTAGTCCATATCAAAACTGTAAGCAATTAAAAATTGAACATGGTTGTCCCAATCAAACACCATATCGATTCAGTAATTTCGAGCATATTGCTAGTCTCGTTGTTGCAGTGAGTTTCGAATATTAATAACTCCTGTTATAAGCAACATTGTTCTCTAAAATTACTTTTTCATATTCTGCTAACGAGTGCGTCGATATACTAATTGTGTCTTAGTTTAAAAGATTTTTGCCATACCTATAAACCATTTTAATATCACACAATTGGATCATGTATATATATAAAATACATTTTATACTTTCCACAATTTTATTCTTTCAAACATCCGATATCGACCGTTTATTTTCGAGTGGTTAACAACAGGAGATAAATATATTTTACTTCATCTTCGTTGAAAATTAATTTCCAAAAAATATATAAATGATCAATATTACTCATGTATGTATCCTCAGAGTAAACTACCGACTAGGTCAAAGATCGTTCCCATTCTACCTGCATAAAACCGTGAATCTGTCAGATCCAAGTATGAAAACTAAATCCTCTGAACAATTTTATTGAGCACATCATAAATTGGATAGTATCAAATAACCATATAATAAATAGACATTTCATAACATTTTTAATATTTGACAATGAATATTATAAATTACTTTACTTTCTTATGTTTTATGAGCTTCAAAGAAGATTCTTCCTTCTAAGCTTTTTTTATTAATATGTTATTTCGTTGGCATGTATTCATTCCAATAAAATTCTATAACACTATTGATGAACTTGTTAGGCATCAACATCTTTTCCAAGATTAAGTTCTGGGATGTGCTATAGCTTGTTCAGTTTAAGTTTTTCATATAGAATACGGTATTGGTGCCTTTAGATTCATTAAATCTTATGGTAATGCATAACTCTGCCTCAGGGACCATTTTTACTCATACAAGTATAAGACAAAAACATGTCCAATTTCCTAGGGCAAGGAAGAACAAGAAGCTTATCTAAGGATAAAGCAGAGGTTCCAGTGTTCAGTCCAGGCGATAGAATAACCTGAAGAAAATTGGACTGACCAAATGTCCTGCACTGTCTAGGAACAAGACGGAGCTTAAGAATCCTTTCTTATATGATCAAAGGAGTTTAAGCATATTCCGACGTTTTCCATACGTATTAAGGAAATACTCTGCGCCCACCAAGATAGGAATGTATACAATAGACCCAAAAGGTCACAGTGCAATGCCTCAACTATTGCCATACCGGTAGCAATCTGCTTCATTCACAATATACCTACATAATTTGGATAAGATAAAAATTCTATAATCATACAATGCTATTACACATTCTAATTTCATTAATATAACATCACGAAATACCAAGTACTATTTAATGATGAATAAGTTAATAACAATTCCCTTTGCAGATATCTTTGATGTTTATTTCTCAAATGGTCGCTGGTACTCTCTATATAAATGAGAGTCAGGAAACAATGATATGTGTGAATAGAGATTCTACTTCAATAGTGAAATTATCATTTAGAGTATTCAATCCATCGAATTTGCTTCTTTGAGTAGATTTCTTTAATAAATTAAATCTACTTTCACTGAAAAAATAAAGCATTTCACCAATAAATTCATGAATGAAACATATGCATTCTGTCAAAATCGTATCGTGAATTGATTATTTAAAAAATCTGCTCAAAACAGTTGTCAAAATTTTTGTTATTGCTAAGTTGGCATAACTGATTTCTATACTGACTCCGGGTTCAAACGCGATTTGTCATTCAGTTCGTTTACAGTGCTTGATTTTTCAGTTCTCACAAGTGAATTTTGTGATTTTTACAATGGATAAGAATATCGAACAAAGAATTTGTCTAAAATTTTGTATCGCAGATGGAATTTTTGTGTGAATCCACTTTATCAAAAGCGCATGCATGATTGTTACAGTGCATTCAACAGAGGCCGAGATGTAGTGGATAATTTACCTCGCTCTAGTCGGCCATTTAAGTTTGAGAGAGAAAGGCAATGAACTTTCTGTGTCTCACGCTTAAATTCTTACCATTTTTTGGGAATGAAACGCGTTGCCGCTCGATAGATTCCAAAAGACCTGAATTGAATCGCATAAAGGTCGCTGAAGACATGCTGGAACGAGTCAATTCCGACCCCACATTCATAAAACGCATTGTAAATGGTAGAGAGATATGGGTTTATGAGTTTGGCATGCAAACCAGTTAACAAGCTTAGGAATGACCGCCTGTCAACTGAACCGAAACCGAAAAACCACGTCAAAGTCAAGGTAATGTTGACTGTTTTCTCTGATTATCGCGGTGTTGTGCACTCAGAGTTAATGCTAGAAGGTCAGACGGTAAATAAGGAATATTGCCTGAGAGTTAGGTGGCGTTAGAGAAAGTAATTTCGTCGAAAAGGTTCAAATTTGTGGAAAGAAATGTCATGGATTTTGCACCACGATAAAGCACCATCTCACACGGCTTTCATGGTGAATGCATTTCTGACCAAAAAGTCAACAAATACCATCAAACAACACCGTACTCACTTGGTATGACTCCGGCTGCCTTTTTTATTTTTCCAAAACTCAAATTATCATTTCAAGGTACCCGTTTTGAATCGATAGAAGACAAAAGAATTCGAAACAACGTTTTGTTGATTGGATTATTTGTTGGCGAGAATATATTATTTCCGAAGGCACCTACTTTGAAGGCGATACAATAAATTTGAATGGAAAATAAATATTTTGTGTTTCATTGACCAATTCCCGGTACTTTTCCGACAGAATGTATATATTAAATTATTAGGAGTTAGAAAATGGATTTGCTAAATCTGAATATTATCATACAAAACAAAACACAAAAAAATTGAATCACTTCATTCGTAGTAACTATTGGTTCAGCTCTAATTCAAAATTGGTTTGAAATTGCACAATGCAAACAAAGCTAGTTAAAACTACAGAGTGGTTACAAAGTAATCTGAAATATTGCGTGGACGTTTTGTTATTCAATTTTCAGGCATGAAGTATGAGAACACATAGGCCTAGAGATTGTTTCTTCTTATTATACTGAAAAACATTTAAAGAAATTGACTTTTCTTTTATATTATCTTAATTGATTTAATTTGATAAGGTTATATAAAGTGATAAGAAATGGAAGCTAATTTAGCCCTGACTAGTTGAAAGTTAGTCTAGTGGCCTCAGGGAAGAAATCCTAAACAATATTGTCGAAAAATTGTATGTTGTAAACTTCTATCAATTTTTGTATATTATTCCATACTAAGCAACAAACAAAAATTGTTTCTCGATTATTTTTGTATCCAGATTTGTTTTCGATATATTAATTAAATATCAATTCGCTGCAACATCTTGAACAACGTATTAATATCCCAATAGGTCATTTAGAATGAATAAGTGATGAGTCAGTAACATCATGAAGCGGTTGAAATGAATTTCACTTACAGATAGTGCTTGTTTAGTACAAAAAATTCACCATCCTGTAGAATTAATGAGAAAATTGATCACACATGTATATAGAACTTTTGCCTTGAAATTGACAGATGAATCACCATCAGTTATATTTCAGATTACTTTTGGAATACCTTGTAAAGGAAATCACCTTGTTTTTCTATTTTTCTTATGAAGAAGCATTGTATATTTACTTATTGAGGGACAAAACCTGCATGGTATCAATCCATGTTCAATCAGCCTCCTGAAAAATAAAAATTGTTACAAGAAAAATGTATGTAGTACAAAGAATAATGTCATATAATGTATGTATGTATGTAAGTTTTTTTTAGAATTTTCGAATCTATCTTATATAGAAGACGCCAATTGGTCTTAGATATAATACGGAAGTCTCAAACAAGTAAATTAATTTAACAGTCTGTTCTACTCACTTATATAAATCATCGTCTTCTCCACCCCAACCTTCAAACAAATTTGACATTCCATTAATTGTCTTGAATTGTTCAGATAAAATAGCCACGGCACCACCAAATATCGTGAGATATGGTAAGTTGTATCTGAAATATATATTCTAGATAATGTGGTGCCTAATTCAATTTAAATTTACCCACCTAAAAGTATCCAAACTGCTTGACATATGCCTTGGTGTATTTGAACATGCGTAAATATTTGCATAATTCAAAGGTATCAAATCAATATCATGTAAAACTAGACAAGGGAAACCATATTTCATTGCTAACTTCGCCCCAATGTTCAATAGCTTTGCTCTGTTGAAGAGGTTTTCATTCTTCTGATCCACGATAAATATTCGGTAATGGAGTTTTTGCTTTTGTAAAAAATGATGCATATAATTCAAAAATGTCTTTAGTTGTTTGGGTCTATCTCGATATGGTACAATTATAGCAGATTTCAGTAGAGGACTGCATTGAGTAGGAAGATATTCTCCACCTAAAACATTTTGGGAATCGTTTCAAGGCTCCACATTTTGACAGTAACTGGTCTAAATTTATACTGTGGCTACTACTGCCAATTATATGGAAATCGAACACAGAAAGGTTAAGATTTTATCTGAATACAAGGAGAAAAGGAATTATTTAATCATTCTCAATATCAATAATGAATTATTAAATTCCATGACGTGATAACTAATGACCTTTGCTCTCAACACAAACTAAGACCATTTAATAGACTAACTCCTTCAGACAAATAATTTTTTTCAACCCAACTGATGTATCATATAAATGAGGTAGAAATTACCTGGCAAAGGTTTCAAATAAATTTTTTCATCACTCACATCTTCTATTGAGATATCATTTCCTGGCATGAAGACTACATCCTCATAATTACAGTTTTTTAGGTTATGATGTGCCATTTTCTGTTCATAATATAAACTGTCGAGTACATTTTCATTTTTCACACAGCTGTAATGTCTAGCATGCCTCGACGGAAAATAAATGCCAATTATTATAGCTGAAACAATAATAATCAACCCTGCATTTTTAAATTTCGAAGAAAAACATAATATAATCATAATTTTACCACGGTATCATACATTTTTCACGTTTAAAATTACCAAATCTGGTGTATAATCTGGGGACAAATACGTGGAAGTAACTAGGGCATGTGCAGTATAGCCTTACGTGGCACAAGACATACTGGTTACTTGTCCCTTGATCTGAAAGTTTTGTAATTTTCATTAGAAATAAGTTTGTTTGAAATAATATTTTTGTTGACCAGAGTAAATTTAATTTCCCATCAATTCTGCGCTGGGTCTTCAGAATAGGTACGTGAGTTTTTGTATAATAAATTAGTTGTGTTTGTGATGTGTCAAATGTAATTTTATTTGTTTAAATTTTGTTAAAGCCACGCAAGGTAAATGCATTTTTTATTGTGATATTGTAGTGTATCGACATTATGAATGGAAGGGCTAATAACCATAAGTACATTTAACATGATATTCCTTGAAGGAAACGTTATGTGGAGTTTCAACTTCACTACTGACTTTTATTATTTACGTTTACAGATCAATGAATCCTCAATATCTGCCTCAGCAACAATATGGTGCACCCCCTCAAGGCTATCAAAATAATCAAGGCTTTCAGAGTGTTCCACTAGCACCACCCAAAAGTGGGGCACCTTCAAATGTGCCACCAACATCTGTTACTTCACCAAATCAAGGAGCACAGCTCAACAATTTGCTAGGAAAAATGCCCAGTGGAAACTTAGGGCCTTTCACTGTGCTTCCTCAAGGACAAAACATAACTGGTTCAGACTCTCAAAATATGAGCGATCAAAACCAAGGTTCAAATAATAATATGGAATTTGGTGGTAATAATATTATGAATGGTCCTCCAAGAAGTTCACTTACTAATATACAAAATGGTCCATCACAGAATGGTGCCAGTATTGCTGGAAATTCCATTCCTACTAGTGAGTTAATTTTTATTATTTTGGCATTAATATAATTTATTGCTCACTTGAATTCATTCAACACTTGTTGAATGAAGTAAGTGTTATTGATATCATTAAAACTATTTTACCTAGAAATTACTCAGTCTTCAATACTTCCGTTTTTCAGTATTTGTTACAACTATTATTTAAATCTAATTAAATTATATATAAGTTATATAGTTAATTTTTGTCTTATAAAATTAGTGGTGAAAAGGTGAAAATATAGAATGAATATAATAAAGTAACTGAATATTTTGCAAATAATTAACCTAAAATAGATGAAGGACCACTTTGTAATGAAACCTACACAATTATGTCATAAGTTTACATTCATTAAGCTTATAAGAAATCTTGAATAGATTAATAGAAGTCTTATGAAGAAAGTCTATGAAATTTGAATTACAAGAAAATCTACTTTAGTCTTCAATTAAAACACCTTTAATTTTTGTAACAGTTCTAGGGCTCAACATTTTGTTTTAATTTCCTCAATACCAGAAACAAAACTGTCCAAACTCTAATCAAGGTTAAATGTTTTTAATATGATTGATTGCTCAAAATGTTTGTTGTTGCTAAGTTGGCACAACTGTTTTCTAAACTGACGCGGATTTTTAACGTGATCTGTCATTTAGTTTCTTTACAGTGCTTGATTTTGTCAGTTCTGATGGGTTTTACACCACGATTATGCACCATCTCTCAAAGCTATTGAACAACTACCGTAATCACCTGATATGGCTCCGGTCGACTTTTTTCTTTTTCTAAAATTCAAATCACCTCTTTGAGATACCCGTTTTTAATCGATAGAAGACAATAAATAAAATTCGCACCGAGAACTGAAGTCGATTCTGGAAAAAGCCTTCGAAAAATATTTTGATGATTAGATTATTCCTTGGCGTAAATGTATCATTTTGGAAGGGCTTACTATGAAGGCGAGACTATAAATTTGGATCTTTTCAACTTTTTGCTAAATTATTCCTGCAGATTCGTAAAACTTGAGTAACCTAAGATCAAATGTGAATAGTTTTAAGTAGAAATTTAATTTTATCTTTTGTGTTGTGTACAAAAACTATTGATTTCTGACTCACCTATCATGAAATCTAAAAGAATTAGCCAATCAACATGTATATATTTCTTATTATTGATCATACTTTTTTCAGGCCAACTTCCACCTGGTAATCTTCAATCAAAACCACCTGGCTCTTCACTTAGTCAGGCACCTTTTGGAATGCCTCCTTTATCCCAAGAAAGTAAATCTCCAAACTCACAACTACCTACCCGCCCTTCTCCCAGTTTCACCCCTTCATCGCAGCCTGGTCCACCACCTCAGTCTGTGCCAACATCACTTGGGTTTGCTCTACCACCGGGCCAAATTGGTGCACCATCTTCTATTAGCAGTCCATTCCAAAATCAATTTGGAGGAACTATATCAAATCAAAAACTTCCTCCTCTTACTAGTTTGGGTCAGAAACCACCAAATCAATTTGAAGCCTCTCCAAATACTCTTGATCAATCTCAGGCTTCTCAAATAAATCAAAGTTCCCTGCCCCTTCAACCTCCTCTTCCTGGACAAACAAGAATGGCACCACTTGGACAGCAGCAGCAATTTGGCGAACCTTTTCCAAATTCACATTCTTTACCGCCAGCTCAGAATATGCCTCCTAGGAATCTGATACAACCCCCTGGAACAGTGCCTCTACAAAGAGTTGGTAACTTGTTAAATCCCAATGGAAATCAAGGTTCTGCTAGTCCAAATCAGCAAGCATCATTACCAAGGCAACCACCTTTTCCTGGACAGCCACCATTACCTGGACAGCCACCCCAAATAAATCAGTCTCACTTTGAACAGCCAACATTGCCAGGTCAGGCTTCAGTGGCTAATAGGCCGCCTTTATCCCAGTCAGGGTTTGGACAGCCTCCTTTTATTGGCCAGGCAGTGAAACCTGGTCAACCACTGATTCCAGGTCAACCACCAATCCCAGGTCAACCGCCAATTCCTGGTCAACAACCAATTCCAGGTCAACCACCAATTCAAGGTCAACCACTAATTCCAGGTCAACCACAGATGCATGGTCAACCAAGGATCCCTGGTCAACCTCCCATGCTTAATCATTCACCCTTAGTTGGTGAACAATCTTCAAGTCCTTCTGTTAATTTCAACCAAAAGCCACCACCTCCTGCAGGTCCACTTGGTCAGAGTGGAATTTCATCCCCTCATTATCCAAACCAAATAGAGAATCAGATGCAAAATATGAACTTATCAAGCCCAAGACAGTATCCTGGGATGCCTCAAAAAGGTCCCATGAATGGTGAAAATGGTCCTCATATGCCGCCTCCACTAAATGGTCAACAAATGAGAAGTTCCGGTGGATTCCCGCCGATGCCTGGTCAGCAACCTCCCATGCCGTCTGGACCTGGGGGCTATATGGCACAATCTGGATACCCACAACAACCGGGTTACCCACAACAACCAGGTTATCCGCAACAACCAGGGTATCCACAACAACCAGGGTATCCTCAGCAGTCTGGATTTCAACAACAGAATCAACAGAGAAGATTGGATCCTGATCAGATGCCAAGTCCTGTAAGTTAATATTTTCAATTCCCCATTCTATTTAGGCAGGAAAATTTGAAAAAAAGAATTGATGCTCTTTTAGTTACTTATGAAGATTTTTTGTTTATGGAAGAACAATATTTTCAAATAAACCAAACACTCTTACAGAATCAGCAAATAGATTCACTACTTCTGAATGGAAGGAAGGTGATTCAGAAAAAGTTTCGCCCTCTAGAAAAATGAAAATAGATATTGTGTCATAGAAAAGAATTTCCCCTAAAGAATTACAGATTCACAGAATAGAAATAGCTGAAGTTTAAAAATGGATGTTTCCCCGAATCTAAACCATTCCTGGCAACCAATGAAATTCCCCTAGCGAACAGAACTGTACATGCCCGTGACACCAGTTCTTGATTGGTTTAGTTCTAATTCAGAATTGCACCAACAATTTCATTCCTATTAGTCCGGTCAAATTAAGCCAAAAAATGAGAGTAAGCTACAGAAATTCCAAGCAAACTTTAACTCAGTAAGATTGTTTAAAATATGACTAAAAATGAAATTTAATAGTTCCCCATTTTTCCCCTGTATGGAAAAAATTTTATTCAAGGTCAAAGGTAAAAAAAAATTTTTTTCGCTATTTTCAGCAAAACGATAAGTTTTATCATAGGATATTTGACAAAACTTGTAGATCATAAAATTATCTACAAAAATGTATTAATACTTTTTCCGATGAGCTGCTATTTTGAGATATAACAAGTCAAAAGTTGTAATCATCACAATATGCTTAAGGAGGACACATATATACATCTCTATAGTTGTAATACATATTCGGTCATTGTAACTTATACTTATAAAATAATTTTTCTTGTTTCTTTTTGTTAGATGTAAAATATTTCTGTATTACAGGTTGTTCATTAGGATCCTATTTTCCTATTTTCAATAAAGTTACTATTATTAAATATCCATACCGGGGAAAAATAGGGATCTTTCGAATTTTATTTTATATTGTATATTAAACAATCTCATTGATCTCCAGCTTGCTGGGAATTTATGTAGCTTCGAATGTCTAAACTGACCGGACTATATATCTTATATTCTTTTCAGATACAAGTAACCACTGATGATCAGAACAATAGATCTGGGATTTTTGTCACTAATCAGAAGGGTTTGGTACCTCCTTTGGTAACGACAAATTTCACAGTTCAGGACCAAGGTAACACCAGTCCTAGATTCATCCGTTCGACTATGTACAACGTTCCTATCAGTCACGATATAATGAAACAGACCGCTGTACCATTCAGTTTGGTTATAAGTCCCATGGCTAGATTGGCTGAAGGGGAATATCCTCCGCCAATTGTTAGTTTTGGAGATTTAGGGCCAGTCCGTTGTGTCAGGTGCAAGGCCTACATGTGTCCCTACATGAACTTTGTAGATTCTGGAAGGAGGTTTCAATGTGCTTTCTGTAAAGCAACAACTGATGGTAAGTGTAATCAAAGTTATCAAATAAGCATCTCAATACTTTATTTTCCTTTTTCTATTATCCGTGTTAGAGGCAAATTCGACATCAAAATTCTAGTTCTTACTAGAGGGCGCCACTCGTATACATATACTAAGAGGATCATTCCAAATGAAACATATCTCAATTTAATTTAACAGCATGGTACAACTTTGATGAGTTCATTATGTAATTGAAGTTCAATACTGTTCATCTTGTATATCAATCTTGACAACTATTTTCCTTTGAAGAGAGGATGTATTTGATGACTAACAAATTATTTAATATATTTTTCTGTTACGTTTCATTTTATACTTGCGTGTTTTTTATTTTAGTGCATACTAACTTGATATCGTTTTCAGTTCCCGCCGAATATTTTCAGCATCTGGATCATACTGGTCAGAGAATGGACCGGTTCGAGCGACCGGAACTCGTCCTAGGAACCTACGAATTCATCGCCACCGCTGATTATTGCAGGAATAACACTCTGCCCAAACCTCCCGCAATTGTTTTCATCATAGACGTTTCCTACAATAGCATCAAGTCCGGCTTGGTTCATCTGTTGTGCTCCCAAATGAAACAGATCATTCAGAATTTGCCAGTTGATCAGGGCTTGGAAAGCAGCAATATGAGAGTTGGGTTCATAACTTACAATAGCTCTGTTCACTTTTATAATATCAAGGTAAATCAGGTAGATTACGTTTTATTGATTGTCTAGAATTTTGCAATTATACATTCTGTCAACATTTTTCAAACGCTTTTACCGGTATCGACTTCACTTCGCGTCGCGAATTCTCTTTTATTTCTTCTATCGATTCAAAACTGATACCTTGAAGTGGTAATTTGAGTGTTGGAAAAAGTTAACCGGAGCTATATCAGGTGTATATGGTGGTTGTTTTATGGTATTTGTTGAGTTTTTAGTCGGAAAACCATTTACAATGATAGCCTTGTGAGATGGTGCAAAATCCATGTCCATGAGTTTTCTTTCCACAAATCTGACCTTTTTTGACGAATTTGCTCTCTCAAACGCCGCATAACGCTCAGGTACTAATCCTTATTTACCGTCTGTCCTTCTGGCAGGAATTCCGAGTGCACAACATCACGATTATCAAAGAAAACAGTCAAGATTACCTTGACTTTTGATCGACTTGGACGTGGTGTTTTTTCGAATTCGATTCAGTTGGAAGGCACCATTCTGAAGCTTGTTGACTGGTTTGCATGTCAAATTCATAAACCCATGCCTCATCACCAGTTACAATGCGGAATTGACTCGTTCTAGCATGTCTTCAGCGACCTTTACGCAATTCAATTTTTCAAGAAAATTCAGGTCTTTTGAAACTAGTAGAGCGGCAACGCGTTTCATGCCCAAACAATCGTTTAAAATGGTACGAATTGATTCGTGAGACACATAAAGTTCATTGTCTATCTCTCTCAAACTTGAATGATGATTTTCAATTACTATTCCCTTCACTAATTAAATAATTAACTGTGATTTCAAAAGGAATAAATTGTTGGCCCAATTTTTATTCAACTTGACTAGAATGGTAAAATGGTCTTAATGATTAACAATTTTGAGCTCTGAGTGCAAAAAATTCAGAATTTCAAGCAAACAACCTTTTTTCAATTTCTAGGGTACTTTAGCAGCTCCTCAAATGCTAGTGGTAGGAGACACACACGAAATGTTCATGCCTCTCTTGGACGGCTTCCTCGCCACCCCACAGGAATCGGAGACAATCATCGACACTCTAATGGAACAAATCCCAATTATGTTTGGTGATACAAAAGAAACTGAAACTGTTTTACTTCCCGCAATATTAGCTGGTGTGGAAGCACTCAAGGTAAGAAAACAAATATGATTGATCATTATGTTTTTATTATTAACTCTATTATCTTCATAGGCGTCCGACTGCGCCGGAAAACTAATGGTTTTCAATTCGAATCTACCAAGTGCAGAAGCTCCTGGCAAATTGAAGAATAGAGATGATCGTAAACTACTGGGAACCGACAAAGAAAGAACTATTCTGACGCCCCAAAATCAAGCTTACAATCAACTGGGACAGGATTGCGTTCAAGTCGGTTGTTCCGTGGATCTGTTTATTTTCAACAATTCTTACATCGATATTGCAACTATTGGACAGGTTTCCAGACTATCAGGGGGAGAAGTATTCAAATATACATATTTTCAAGTGAGTTTTTCAAGTCATCGTTGTTCTAAATTATCTGCCATATTGGAAATTACTTGTTTTTCATTTCTAAAGAGATCATAGTGTTGAAGCATTTGACGAATGCAAAAGTCTTTTGTGTTTCATTTGTGAGGAGGAGATTGTGAAGCAGGCACACAAATGATCTCCTGTTTCTAGCAAAACTAAAGTACAAATGATGCACTAAAAAAGTTTTTTTTTTCTATTTCCTTTTTACTGTACCACTCATTAATAGAAGTCTTAAATAATTAATACAAAGTGTTCACTTTAAAGGGTCCGTTAGAAGTATGTAGGGAACGAATCTATACATCAATTTCAAATTTTGGCATTAAACTCAATTGATAATAATCGATTTGCAATATTGATTTTCGATGTAGCCTACAACTTTGATATTTCTAATGACATGGTGCACTTTTCAATCTCTTTTATTAAAGGGCATCGTTTTTCAATCATATCTTTAAGAGTTGTCGTATATAAAATTAACCATCATTGAGCTATACTTTGTTTTATCAGAATTTTCGGAATTATAGTATCTTTTGCCCAAAAATTGAGTCAGATAAGATAACTCCGTTTTAGTTTATTAAAAAAATATTATTTCTTAGGGCAACATATTTTCGGATGCTATTTTATATACAAGATACTCATAAATCACTTGTATTGACATTGAATTATCAATGAAACTGAATTGTCAAAAAGAAAAACGCGAATCTAATTTTTTTTATTTTATTAAAACCATTGGTATTGCTTGAATTAGGTTTCCCTATACCTAAAATGGGTCGTTTTCATTTTATTAGCGAGTAGGTCGTGGAACATAGAAACAAACAGACTGGATTTAGTTCTGACGCCACCATATCAGGTGAATACGGTGGTTGTTGGATTGTATTTGTTAAGTTTTTGATCAGAAATTAATTTCTTCACTTTATCGATGTTAATTTCAGTTGAAGATGTTGACCAGAGCGAGGTTGAATGCACTGTACCACTCATATGCACGTGCTTTTGATAAAGTTAATTCACCATAAGTTTTCTGTAACATTTTCAGCGATTCGGCACACGAAATTCCATTTGCAATACAAATTTTCAGACATATTTTGTGTTCGATATTTTTATCGATTGTAAAAATCGCATAACACTTGTGAGAATTGACGAAATCGGGCACTATATACAATGTAAATGACAGATCGCGTTCAAATTCCGCTTCAATATATGAAATCATTTGTGCCAACCTAGTAACAACAAAAATTTTGACAGATTTTAAGATTTTTTAAATAATCAATTCCCGGACAGAATGTATTTTTTTCTATTTGGCGAAAAATACTCAAATGAAAGTATGAATTTTTTTATTATTCATGGTCAATTTCAACATAAGTCGAACTTGCAGAACATTCAATAAAAGTAATCCGAATTTACGACCAATTATTTGCAGAAAACAATTTAGAAAATTTCAATCAAATTGGTCGTAAATTTCGGTACTTTTCGTTGAATGTTCTACAAGTTCGACTTATTTTTTATTGACATTGACCACAAAAATAAAAAA
Source organism: Cryptolaemus montrouzieri (assembly GCA_013387265.2). Classification (NCBI taxonomy): domain Eukaryota; kingdom Metazoa; phylum Arthropoda; class Insecta; order Coleoptera; family Coccinellidae; genus Cryptolaemus; species Cryptolaemus montrouzieri. Next base: position 63,646,753 of record JABFTP020000165.1, on the reverse strand, counting down.
TTCATAATATCCTCGTTTGTATATTCATTTAATATTATATTGAACAAAAAAAACTATACACAAACAAAGCTATGATTATTGCTATCTTGAGTTTCCAGATGTCAAACTGAAGCTGAGATTCATAGAACTGAACATTGAACATTATGTAACATAGAAATTGATATTGAAATTAAATCCACACTGTCCGTTTCTATGTTCCACGGCCCAATGATTTAATTTTTCGATGGAAATGCTGGTTTTCGATAAAATCGCGTATAAAATGAAAACAAGGCATTTTAGGTGTGGAAAACTTGATACCAATTAATACTAATTTAAAACACACTTCTGACTAAGTAAAAAATAGGTACTCGTATTTGAAAGAAAATGTTCTTGACTATTTAGTTTTATTGGGGACTCAAGTGATTTTTATAGATAAAATTGGATCGGAAAGTTCGTTGCTCTAAAATATATAGTTTGTATCATTTCAAATGGTCACTCATCGCCAACTTAATCAATTTTTTTCGCAATAATTCAGTCCGACGTATGTCCTACATACTACATGATTTCGTAGAAGAAAGATTATTTGTCATACACTTCTCTGGTGCTGCTGGCTATTATATTATAACCTCAAAAATTTACATCCACTTCGTTGAAGAATGCGTAGATTTCCAATGATTTCATTGTGAAAAATAACGATAAAAGATAAAATAACTTACTACCAAATACAGCCAGACATAAAATAGGAAATTGTACAATTTCTTATTTGATCCCTTAATTCTCGGTTCCTAAGAGCATAAGGAATTACAGAATTATGTTATTTCGAAACTGAAGTATCCTTTTTCGCTATAATGTTTCGGCATGCCGAATTATCTTAAAACACTGATGAAAAAAAATTCAATTTAATAATCGCAAACTCAAATTTGAACGAATATGAATAGTCTATGTTCCAGCGCAAGAGCACAACGGATGCAGTTTCTATGCTCACAGAGTTGTATGAGCCGAGTTTCGACGTGCCGTGTGACGTCAAATATTTCTTTCATTTTATTTGGTAGGAGAGAGTGAGATGTACTGAGTGGCCATTTGAAATGATACAAAGTATAACACTTTATTGATTGAACTAAAAAAGTTTGAATCTTACTTGAATCTGAGTTAACTTTTTAGTGCAAAAATGACACTATAATTCCGAAAATGCTTATAAAAAAATCACAGCAGAATGGTGGTTAATTTTAAATAGGACAAATCTTAACAAAAGGACCTTGAAAAAGGATACCTTTTAATAAAGGATATTAAAATGTTCACCTTGTCAGTTGAAATGGCAAAGTTGTACCGGAAGTAGTACAATTGAACAATTGAAAATTGTAGTTCAGTATCCATTTATCTTATGCCAACATTTGAAATTGATTGATAAACTTGTTCTCAATATACTTCTAATGGGCATTTTAGTAGGGACATCCTGTATGTGTAATAAAATGTAATTATCATTAAAATTGTCAGAATATCCTTTCCTAATCAATTCTATTAATTTCCAGGCTGACATCGATGGCGAAAGATTAATTGGAGATATAATAATGGATATTAGTAGGCCTATAGCATTTGATGCTATAATGAGAGTTAGGACATCGACTGGAATCAGGCCCACCGACTTCTATGGTCACTTCTTCATGTCAAATACCACTGATATGGAATTAGCATCTATTGGTTAGTATATTCTACATGCTGTAAAAAAAGGAATCTGCTTGAAATGATCGTCAAAATTTTCATTTTTGCGCTTTCTACATCAACGTGGAGTTTGAACGCGATCCGTCATTTAGTTTGTTTACAGTGCTCGATTTTGTCGGTTCCCAAATGTGTGTTCTGCGATTGTTACAATATCGAACAAAGAATTTGTGTACTGAATCGCTGAAAATGTTACAGAAGATTTACAGGGAATCGACTTTATCAAAAACACGTGCATAGAAGTGGTACAGTGATCAAGATGTGGAGGAAGATTTGCTACGTTCTGGTCGGCCATCAACATCTTTATTTCAAGTTAACATCGATAAAGTGATGGAAATAATAATTAGAAATCGTCAATTTTCTGTGTCTCACGAATCAATTCGTACCATTTTAAACGACTGTTTGGGCATGAAAGGCGTTGCCTCTCGACTAGTTCCAAACGACTTGAATTTTCTTAAAAAATTTAGTCGCTGAAGATATGCTAGAATGAGCCAATTCTTAGCCCACATTCATAAAACGCATTGTAATTGGTGGTGAGACATGAGTTTGAGTTTGGCATGTAAACCAGTCAGCAAGCTTCGGGATGGCGCCTACCAATTGTAACTGAAACTGAAAAAACCACATGAAAGTCGATGTGAAGTATTGTAGACTCCGATTATCATATCTCAACAATGATAATATGCGAAATTATTGCTATGTGTAGACACTTTGAATGTTAAATATCTTTCCCTGAAGAAAGGATTTTTAACATTTTACCTGGTTGACAGCCAGACAAGAATAAGGAGCGTTAGTCTTTCGACTGATCGCTTTCTCGCAGACACGCGGTGGCGGTGGCGATGGTGAGTGGCCTCTGTGTCAGTTCATTGTAGGGTGCAATAACATTTACATGTTTTGTTGCGCTCCAATGGATTGATATGTGTTGTGAATGGGAATGCAATACTTACGAGGTCAAATGAGACCGAAACTACAGTCTATTGCTCCTATTCATGATATCCGACCGGGCTGTACCACTGCTGGGTGGCCCTGGTTGACGATGATTATGAAGGGTGGATCAGAAAACCAGTTCCTTCAGGGAAGGATATTTAACATTCTACAGAAGGTTGAATATTGTTCCTAGAATAAAATTCTTCAATGTTCTCTTTGATTATCGCGGTGTTGTGCACTCGAAATTCTTGCCAGAAGGTTAGACGGTAAATAAAGTGTATTACTTGAGCCTTATGCTGCGTTTAAGACCTCATATTCGTCGAGAAAAATGCCAGATTTGTGGAAAGAAAGCTCATAGATTTTGTACCACGTTAATACACCATCTAAGGCTATCATTGTGATTGAATTTCTGACCAAAAACTCAACAGATACCATCGAACAAGCACCGTATTCACCTGATAGGGTTCCGGTCCTTTTTCAAAACTCAACTCAAATTATTACTTCGATTTGATAGAATACATAAATGAGAATTCGTTGGGAGAACTGAAGTTGATTCTGGAAAATTGTTTTGATGATTGGATTATTCGTTTGCGAAAGTATATTATTTCGGGACATATTTAATCCTGAAAGCCAAGTTCAATATGTGTTACAGTATGCGGATGACACTCTTTTGATATCGCACGAGAAGAACTTAACGAAATGTATAGAACAACTTCAAGAACTAATGGGGAAGATAGAAGTGTGGTTCCGTACTTGGAGATTGAAGCCGAATCCAACAAAATCTCAGTTCATAATCTTCAATCATAGAATATCAAGTAGCTCTCCAACAATATCCATATGTAACGAGCAAAAAAATCCACAGCAGGCAATAAAATACCTTGGAGTCTATGTAGACAATAAAATGAATTTCAATCTGCATACAAGTCAAATGAAGAAGAAAACAACATCCCGAGCAAAACACTTCTCGAAGCTAGTTATTGGAAACCAAGGCTTATCAGTGGAGAATGCAGCCAAAATCTACAAGACCATATGCAAACCAATCTTGAGTATGCCCACCCAATTTTGATCAATTGCAGGAACCCAGCAGTCCAAAATATACAAAAAGCAGAAAGAATAGCACTGAGGACCATATCAAGAATTAGACATCCATGCAACAGACTGCACAATCCTCCCAATGTATTACTATACGAAAAACTATGATTCAACCTATTTCAGACAGATTTCAAAAATTAAATTCAAAATTCTACAGCAGATTGGAGGGTATGGCAGATGTCATCAAGCTGTACCATGAGGACCCCAACAACAACAACCCAACAAGGAAGTATCCATCAAAATCACTACTCCAAAAACTCAGGGAGGAATATAGAAGTAATAGATAACTTAAGCATACTTTACATAAATAGTTTTTTTTTTTTGTTAAATAATGATATTTAATTTACTGAGCTGAAGGACCGAAGGTCGATGGCTCTTGTTGTATGTGTATGACAATAAATGACAGTTCTCTCTCTCTCTCATTATTTCGGAAGGGGCGATACAATAAATTTGGATGAAGAATGAATAATTCGTGTTTCGTTGACCAATTTCCAATACTTTATTGATAGAATGTACATGTCAATAGCATTGAAAATCTATTAAAATATTACTATGCATACATAGAAATCGTTAAAGTGTAAACATCGGTGAATCCCCGGGTCTAAACATCTCGAACCAAACTTGACAGGCGTGTTACAAGCACTTTAGGACTGGTTCAGTTTTAATTCAGAATCGGTTCGCAATTGCACTTGTGAGCAGAGCTATTATATCATTGGCGACGGAGATTTTATATAAAATATAATATTTATTACAGATTGTGACAAAGCCATAGCTCTAGAAATAAAGCATGATGATAAATTGCAAGAAGAGGATGGCGTTTATATCCAAGCTGCTCTGCTGTATACTTCTTGTTCGGGACAGAGGCGATTGAGAATCTGCAATCTATCCCTGAAAACTTGCTCGCAGATGGCCGATCTATATAGGAGCTGTGATCTGGACACGGTCATCAATTATATTTCAAACAGTCCATTTTCAAGTTGATGGATAACAATCCCAAGGCCGTGAAAGATGCCATCGTCACTAGAGCGGCTCAGGTCTTGGCCACATATAGGTACGTTTACCTAGGTCAAAATAGATGCACTAACGCAAGTGAATATAGGTAGGTTGTTGAAAGCATTAAGCAACTACATTGTAGACTTTGCGGATAAAATTAGTAACCTTGTATGAATTGGTGAGTCTTTTCTCCTTTCGAATTATTTTATGTTCATTATTTGACATTTTAACGAATATTTTGTGTCAAATTTCCACTTGAAATGGATCGTTATACAAGATAGTCCACGCTATATGGCACAGAATATTGTGGCCTAAATACGGGACTATAAGATTATTTGTCTTTTGGGATATATAAAGAGTTATAATAGATATTTTAAAAATTATTTTTACATTATACAGAGTGTCCCAAAAGCAATTATCAACGTTGTTTTTTACATTGAACACCCTGTATATTATTGCATATTTGGATTGAGTTTTCCAAAAAAAGTAAAGTTCCATCAGAAATTACTACATTTAAACATCAAGCTTTTGCAGATAATTCGATTTTTCCAAATTTTTTCCTCAAAATACTCGAAAAGTATTCAAGGTAATTCAGCGAAATTGCCAACGACGCGAGAAAATAGATCGTAATTGATATTACAATTACTCCGAGTTGCATATGCTATACAGGTGTGCAAAAATCAAAACGTATCAAATGGGAAATTCAAAGCGCAATAACTTGATTTATTCTAATATGATGCCATATTTTTTCATTTACCCAAAAATTCTCTTTTTTTATCCTATTGAACAGTGTAACAATTTCTCTGCTCACTTATTCTGTTATTGGGACTATTTTGTTTTCGTTGCAGCTCGTCGTATATCTTGTTTCGAGAAATTTGAAAATTTCCTTATAACTCGAAAATTTAAGTATCCCGGTTAAATTAGTAGGTTACATTTTTCATTTTTTTCTTAAAGGGAAACTTTTTAGGGGGCGATTTGATAACGGGTAGGTGGGCAAGAATTGAGAGTGACATTTTCAGGAAGCGTCATCTTACATGAAAGAAAAGATACATATTGATCCATTTTATTTTCCAGATTTCGATTGTGAAGAGTTCTTTGATCTTCGCATGACAAATTATGGTTTTTAACATCTTGTTTTCATTATTTCAGGAAAAATTGTGCGAGTCCAAGCAGCGCAGGCCAACTAATTCTTCCGGAATGCATGAAATTGCTTCCGCTGTACGTCAACTGTCTATTGAAGAGTGATGCGCTGTCCGGGGGTTCAGACATGACTGTAGATGACAGGTCTTTCGTGATGCAGGCAGTTATGACCATGGACGTTCCAACGTCCGTGCATTACTTTTATCCGAGATTAATGCCGATTCACGATTTAGATTCTAGTAAGGAACCTACTGTGCCTCTTCCAGTCAGGTGTACCATAGAAAAAATGACGGAACAAGGTGTTTATATTTTAGGTCAGTACCAGTTACATATATATTGCCTAATCTACTATGAATCGGACATAGTTTTATTTTATACTTTGTTAAAAAAGTACCGGGAATTGCTTATCTCTCTCAAACTTAAATAACGATTTTCAAGTACCATTTCCTTTTTTCTATCGATTTCAACATCAATTGAAGCAAATCTTTTATGACATCTCGGCCACTATAGAATCTACTGTACCACTCATATATATACACGTGCTTTTGATAAAGTCGATTCACCGTAAGGCTTCTGTAACATTTTTAGCGATTCGGCATACGAAATTTCATTTACAATACAAAATTTCCGACAAATTCTTTGTTCAATACTTTTATCTTGGAGAAGTGGCAAAATTGAGCACTGTAAATTAAATGACAGATCGCGTTCAAACTCCACGTCAGTATAGAAAATAGTTGTGCCAACTTAACAACAAGAAAAATATTGACGATCTTCCTAAGTAGAGTTTTTAAATAATCAATTCCCGGAACTTTTTTGACAATATATATAGAACAATTACGAAAAAATTATCAAAACTCGAATTCTTTTGTTTCAAGGCTATAATGAATTTCATTTTTCTCAAATCACTAAAACTAGTTAACCACTTACTCTTAAGGTGCATAGAGTGAAAAAAATAAGGGTCCAGTTTTTTTCGTATGTTGAGAAAGGATTATGTTTGGAGAGTAATATTCAAGCAATATTTTTTTGCAGAAAATGGTATTCACATGTTCTTATGGATAGGCTTAGGAGTAAATCCAGAATTTATACAGAAAGTGTTTGGAGTTCAGTCTGCTATTCAGGTCAATATTGAACAAATACGACTTCCCGAGCTGGATAATCCACTTTCTTTAACCATTAGAAGCATCATAGACGAAATTAGAATACAGAGACATCGACATATGAGGGTAAGTATATACTTTTGAGAAATTTCAATAATTTTCCTGTATTCCAACTATTGACTTGTAACACTTTTCAAATCAAGTTGATTGGACAAAAACGTGAGGTAATTTTACAAACAAGAAAAAATAATGACTTGTTCATTATGATTGGTACAAGAAAAAGCTTAATATTTGCTAGAATTTTGTGTTAATTTTGATTTGAAAATTCTTCTTTAGTTGCTTTGAAAAATAATTAATTGTTTATTTCAGCTGACACTGGTGAGACAACGGGAAAAAATAGAACCAGTTTTCAAACATTTCTTAGTTGAAGATAGAGGTGTGGACGGTTCTCCTAGTTATGTCGATTTCCTTTGCCATATGCACAAAGAAATAAGAAATCTATTAAGTTAGCAAAGCGAACATAAATAATTCTCTGTAAAAAAAAATTGGAAAATAAGGAGAATAGGTTTATCCTGGCATAACAATTTACTTTTTTCCATTTATTTTATTTTTCATATAGGTGGAATTAATCGAAGATATATTTTATTGTATGTTATATTTTACAGAGTTGCGAATATTTTGGATAGATCACTAAAAATTGTATTTATTAGGTTAAATCAAATTTGAACATACTACATTGTTTTATTATAATAAATTCTGTAAGTTTATGTATGTTATAATTTATATAAATAAAATGAATAAGTAAAATTTCGTTGTTGAACGATTCTTTCAAGCCGATCTTTGGAATATTTTTTAATTCTAATTGTCGTAGAACTCTGTGAATTTGCGTGCGGTATCTAGTTGTGATGAAAAATTCGTGGAAAATGTTTTCACATTTAATGTGGCCTTCATTTAACATTTGTTGCATCTTAAATTTACTAAAATTATCAGAATTTTATTATTACTTTGAAAACCTGCGCAGACGAAGAATGGTTCATTTGAAAAAAGTCAAAACTCTCGAGTGTTTACGATGCTTGAAAACTACTCGCCAAATCAACTAAGTTTCAACAACAAACACACCGTTTTTTCCAAATTTTTTTTTCGCATTGTTGAAATCCAATATAATATAACTGTTAGGTTTCTCTATGCCTAAAATAGCTTGTTCAGAAATTATTCATGTTTATTTCAAAAATCTTGTTACTAACGAGGAAGTGATCGTTTTCTGCCTTGCTTGTGAAATAGTATGAACATAAATAGATACTATTTATTTTTGTTTCCATTACTTGAGCGGATTATATAGCTCGGTCAAATTAGACCAATAAATAAGAATAAAGCTACATAAACTCTAAGCAAGCTAGAAATCAGTAAGATTGTTCAAAATATGATTAAAAATAAAATTTGAAAGTATGGAAAAAATTTTAATCAAGGTCAAATGTGAAAAAAAAAGAGTTTCGTAAAATTGTAGATCATAAAATTGACTACAAAAATATATTGATACTTTTTTCCCTCGAGCTACCTTTTTTGAGATATTACGATCCAAAAAGTTATAATCGTCAAAATATGCACGTTTCCACGCCATCTATGAAGTAGTGTACTTGGCTTGTTTTTATTAACGTGGTTTCCGTAGTAGGCCTATTCCACGGGTCAGTTGTGATCCTGTTTGATTTGAAACTATTGCAAAATAATGGATATTAGCAGGGATTGAAAAGATATAAGCAATTAAAGTTAATAAAAAGTAGTGAAATTGAATCGTCCCAGTCCATAGACTAATATATAATCATCTTTGCCCAGTCGTAACTTTCAAATTCTTCTTCTTCATATTCTTGTTCTTCTTCATCTTCATCCTGAGTGCATGTAAACTGCGTTTTATAGCGAAAAGCGATGTATCGCATGTCACCTCATTGGAATCAAACGGATCCTTCACGGTTGGTGATTCAATATTAGAGCACGACCGGCCTTGACAATGTGTACATGCCCAGAGAACAAAAAAGTCCGACTTTTTTCGTAACCACATTTATCACTGCATCCCTTTTTGCAATTGCAAAAAATTATCGATCAACGTCAAGGTAATGTTGACTGTTTCTTTTGATTTTCGCTATTATGAAGAATATTTTCTTCCAGTGCTCCAATGAGCAAATAACAATGTATTTTCCACAAGCACGTTGATACGTTCACAATAACATAAAAGTGATTTTCGCCTATAATTTCTCTGATTTCATTCATTGCTGTTCTGAAAATACATTCGACGTTTGTTTTTCTTAATGTGGATTCGTCCGAGAGATTAAATTTATAATATTTTTCTAAGAAAGATTTAGGAATATTGTTATTTATCTTTTTCAATGAAATATTTGAAGCAACCAACGCTCTACACAAATCTGTAGTGAACTGTTTCTTTTGAATTTGGGAGGCTTTTACTTGGTAAAATTCCATTATCAATAGTAAAAATTCGTCTGAAGAAGCTACGGTGTAGTGAAACGCGTTACGAATCGCAATTATTAAGTAAAATTCCTTAAAACACAGTACTTGTTTTTTATTATTGAACTGTTTCTTATTATTTGGCTCATTTTTATGAGAGATTGCTGCCCTTTTCCTCAGTTCCTTAATCTTTCAATACTCGAAATATGCTTGGCTATATATTGATATTCCAATACACTAAGCAGCGATTGAAAACTAACTTTTGCAACCAAAAGGGCTTTTCACCCCCACAATTAAGGAACACATAAAAAGAAAGAAGAGAGATATAATGAAGAGTATTCTTTTACCCTACTTATATAGGATAAAGATGAAAAATATTTCTATGAATACGCTGTACTTGCGATTTTGAAACATGCTTTGCAAAATAAACCTTCTCCATTCATCGTCATCTTTGGATGTGGTTCGATCCATTTCGCGTTAAACTTCACTTTCGCTATTTTTAAACTGTCTTTACACTACTTGATTTCAACATTGAATGATTTGAAATGCTTGTGGAAATTAGAAAAAGCTTGAATATGCCCGCTAATCTATTATCACCTATCGAGATTTTTGAATTGAAGAAAAAGGTATAGCATATAATCGAATCATAAACAATAATTTCTATTTACGACACAAATGTCCTGATGATTTTTTCATTTACGTAATGTACATATATTTAAGTACTAACAGAAAATTTCTAGTCAATCTGGAGATTATTTTCGAAATAACTATAGTTTGTAAAAACGTTTTTAAACCAAAGCTGAGACAGATGCAGAGCTTTTTAATGTATTTTTAGTAATTAGTCGAAAACTTTTTTCTAAGCGATAAATATTTCCTCTTATTTATAAAGAATATAAAATTTTGTCAAAAATCGATATTTTTGAGAAGAAAATATTTTGTTTTCCCATTCCTACGAATAATTACTAGATTATACATAACTTTAATGAAGTTTGTTTAATTTTCTTGATCCAGTCTAGAAATATCACCACAAGGCCTTTTTGAGAATACCTTCTGGCGAATAGCAATAGCAACTTTCAAAATTATTATTTTTTCAAATAAAAACTGTTACAATACAGTTAAAAATTACCATAACGTGAACAAATGTTTACAATAATAAATCCAAAAGCCTTTCCAGAAAATTTCGTTTTTTTTTATTCCTGACTGATTTCGCGAGGTGATTCCTCAAGCCATTTTATGATGAAAAGTTTCCATGAACATATCTCCGCAAATGCTACTTTATCGAAATACATAATGTTGAAATCTTCAGGTGTTACATTTTTTTTTACGATTACTAGTTTTTCAGATACTCACTTCAAATTCAGTACATAAAAAATCTACATAATCAGATTACAGAAACAATTATAAAAATCTACAGAGTGATTCAACCAAAGTGAACTAGTAACAATTAATTTAGAGTTGTCATTAAAAGAAATCAACATGACAGCCGTCTACTATGGTGAAATAATCACCGAGTGATTATGTTTCGACCATAGACTTGAAATTGATAAATTTTATACACAAAAACAGTGGCAGATATGGAAAGAATGCAGGATATAAAAATTATAAAATTAATTGACAATTTATAAAAAAATTTTTAAATTGCTGTTGAAGTAGAAAGAACATGTGACCTCTGAAAAGGTGGATTTTTATAATTGTTTCTGTGATCTGATTATGTAGATTTCAAAAAGGTGCCTAAATGCCGAATTTGAACTGAGTATCTGAAAAACTATAATAATCATAAGAAAAAAACTGAAGATATCAACAACCTGTATTTCGGTAACGAAGCGTTTGAGGAAACTTCGTCATAAAATGGCTTGAGAAATCACGTCATAAAATTTTTCGCACTTATTCACATCTTAATTTAGAACTGTAGAATCGGTACATATACTTTTTCCAAAAATCTTGGTTCCTCCCTCTTATTATTGAACTTTAGATTTAGATTGAATAGTTTACACTGAAACATGTTCAAATCTTATGAAGATAAAAGTAGTTTTAGAAATAAAAATAAAATTTGATTATGGCAATCATTTATTATAGGAAAATCATAGGTTCCATAAAATTTTTCATATTTTATATAAAGGTGGTTAAAGTTCCATATTTTTTGGTAAGTTTAATCCACACTAATTTCCTTTCCAAATTTATTGTACAAGTGCTGCATTTCAATTCCTACATGGTTAGAAGATGTTTTAACCAGATAAATATAATTTAAAATAATAAAGAAGTTGTTGTCTAAATTAACAATGGTTGCCCTCCTGAAATAAACGACACAGAACGTTTTATATTGGAATTCATAGAGCTCGGATAGAAATAAAAAACCTTGTTTCAAAATATTTTATTACTTTAGAAAATTAGATTCCATTGATGATTTAGATCTTTGTATATTATTTATATTAGATTTTATTCTCTGTGCTACACTACTTGTACTGCAGATTTCAAGAACTCATTCCTCATAAATTTTTCTGAATTCAATGTTATTGTTTCTGGTTTATTTTGTTCTTTCTTATAATTTTGTAATTTCTCTCGCTTTCTTTATTCCTTTCAACTGCATTATGCATCATACTTTTCCGTAGAGCTTCTTTTCTTCCTCTGATAATTTCTTTTTAACACTCTTGTACCTTTCATTATCATTACCTTTTTCCTTAATTTTACATTATCATAATCTTTTCTATTTTTATAGTTGCCTTCAGGAATTCGTTTTTATATAATTCACTTCGTTTACTTGATTCATTTTTGTGCTCATCACTCTTTTCAGTATCATTTGTTTTATTTAGGTTAAGTGATTTGAAATAACTATTTCTTTCCTCTTTGTCTGTTGTTGCATCTTCATTATCTGAGAAGTTACCTAATAAAATATTCTTCAAATCATCTTCTGATAGCTTACTTCTAAGCGAGTTAAATTTATGCATCAAAATAGTATCTAATATTTCTTCATCGCTTGTTTTCTCAGTACTAAGCCCCAATTTTTTATAGCCATCTTTCTGTTCAAGTTGCTTATTCAATAGTTTCAATTTTTTCTTCAACTTCTTATCGATTTTACTTTCGGAATTTTTGGATTTCTTGTTTTTTAATTGAGCTTGCATAGCTTCTTGCAATTTTTTCAGTTGAATAGGATTCTGGAGAAACTGTCGCCTTGTCTCATCTTCTTGTCGTTTTATAAGCATCAATGGATCTTCTTGAAGTTTAGCTTGTAAATCTACTTGTTCACTGTGTACTATTTTATTATAATCCCTGATAGATGGTGGTATGCATTCATGTTCCACATGATTTTTCGGTGGTGGAAGAAATTGGTTGGTTGCTTTATTTTTGTCCTCTTCGTTCAGATCCTCCAATGTTTTGTCGACCGTTCGTCCTAAGAGGTAATCTTCTCTGTCTACTAATGCATTTGGTCCTTTGTACATCCAATCCAGCTTTTTCTCTTCACTATCGGAAAACATTGTTTGCTAAACTTTTTCAGTTATATGTCAAAGGAAAAGTGTGTTTCAATTATTATTTATTCGTTTGATTTATTTTGTTTGGAACTTTTAACATCAAGCTTCTTGACTTGAAAGATTCACTGTATGTTTACAGATTTTGGATAACATAACCTGCAATTTCTACTGTCATTATTCAGGTGGCGAACATGAAAACCACAAATACAATGACAACTGCTGCGTTCGAAAATCAATTCTAAAATAGTGTAGTGTTGAAACATTACCAACTGTGTAATATTCTTTCATGTTATAAATTAATGTATTTTATTAATTACAATAGTATTAAAGATCAAGACTTGCGATAGTCTTGCTGCAAGATCAAGACCAAAACCAAGACTGAGAGCGCAATACCAAGACTAAGACCAAGTATATTGACTGTTTAAGTCTGTATTGCACTTGGCAACACTATTACAACCTTCAAAATATTTTTTAAATTAAAATTAATGTCTCCTTTTGATTACACGTCTCTATATAATAAAATTCATTTCATATTCTTTTAGTCTCTACAACTTCTCTTTGTTTCACAAATGGAATAGAGAGCAAATTGACGTTATTAAATGAAACAGGACATTGGATGATAGGTTTTATTGGTATAAATCTTCGAAAGGAATTCTCATATTGATCCTATTGTATCTACATCAGCAATGATGAGTTCCTGCCAATTATATTATTCTAAAGCTTCATTATCGAGCTACTGTATTAATTAATTTCAATATCTGTACTCCTCACCACGAACAGGTGTATCATTGTTTCTCATTTATCTGCTGCTGAATATTTCATTAATTACCTACGTTATTATTATGCTTCAATGTAGTTTGAATTATTCAGGAAAATGACTCTGTTAGATCGAATTTCTCATCGTGCAGTTATATTATTCAAGAATATCCATATTATTCTTAGGTAATAACGAACTTAATTCAAATGTAAATAAACATTTATTCATACTTCACAAATAAGAAACAAATTTTCCTGGTCGTAACAAACAATCAAATCTGTGGGCTTAGATGAAATGTTTTTAGTGTCATTGGAAAACGATATTTATTCTGGTTTAACAAATTTCAAAGAAAATGATGATGGTTATCGTCCAGCTGGAGTAATATATATTCAAGTTTGACCATACAGAAACCACAGGAGTCGCGTGGCGATTACTGTGGGGCAATTTCTGGATCAACTCATTGGATAAAGGGAAATGTTATACTGTTTTGTCGTTATTGAAATGACATTACAAATCGAAAATTATAGGCATGACTATCGAGTATTAATAAATGCGGAATGCTCCAAATTTTTCATTAGCATTCCAAACACTAATTTCGCAAGTGTATGGAGGTGGCAGGAAATTTTTCAACACCTACTACATTGACACAAGTGCTTATTTTTAGGTTTTTTCTTAATTTTTCCTCATAATTTTTTGGAAATACACACCCAATTTGAACAGGCAAGCTACCATAAAACAGGCAATTCAATACCCTTTGATATTATGATATCGACCTCCTTCCCTATTAAAATTATAAGGGTGAAAGTTACCCCATCGAAGGCATTGAGCTAGAGAATTGTAATAATCGAAAAAATATGCCGCTCTTAGAAATGAGAAATAAAAAAGATAATAATTTCGAATTTGATTTTTATATCAGAAGATTTTGAATACTCTTATGCTAAAAAATCATAAATAATGAGATTACAAAGAGAAGTTTATAAATGTATAAATTAGACAATATTATTGGATAAAGAAAGTATGAATCTTAATATTTGTATAAAGTATAATACACTCTGTAAAAAATACATTGTGAATGAATTTCTGACCTGAAACTCAACAAATACATCGAACAACCACCGTATTCACCTGATATGGCTCCGGCTCACTTTTTTCCAATACTCAAATTACCAATTCGAGGTACTCGTTTTGAATCGATAGAAGACATAAAAGAGAATTCGCTGTGAGTCCTGAAGTCCATTCCTGAAAAAGCGTTTGAAAATGTTTTGATGATTGGATTATTCGTTTTCATAAATGTATTAGTTCGGAAGGGGACTACTTTGAAGATGATACAATAAATTTGGATGAAAAATAAATGTTTTGTGTTTTATTGGCCAATTCCCGGTTCTTTTCGAAGATAATGTATTGCGCTGATTTTTTTCTGTTTTAATATATTTATTATTATTTTAATATAATTTAGTACTTATCACATCATCTGATATTTTATTGCTTCGTGAACCTGAAGTGTGGGGTAAATGATAATTTGTGTTCTTTTTTGAATGTAATGTTTTTAATATTCTAATTTCTTTTTCTGTGATTATTTCCATATTGAATTAGATCGTATCGCAATATGAATTTAAGAATTTCCAAATACTAAATATGTTATCAACATATCTTTTCCAGTAAAGAACGTTATTAATAAGAATTTCAATTAGGAATTAATCCTGAGCAACATTTTTTTAAATTTTAAAATAACCACCTCTTTCTCAAGTGGTCTGAACTTCAGCAAATAATTACACAATGTTAAACAAAAACCAAATTCGAAAAACCAAAATTGCTTGCAATGAATGTAAGGTAGCTTATGTTGGGCCGACAGGTAGAAATTTCGGAACCAAACTCAAAGAACATTTATCCTCTTACAATAATTCTACAATATGTGACCATATAAAACCACAAAACATTAGATAATATAAAAATTCTTCGTAATTGCGATAAAGAAAAGAAAATGCATCTGTTGGAATGTTTGGAAATCAATTAACTTTGTAAAAGTTACTAGCCTAATTCACATTAATAACTCTCCTTTACTTAATATCAAATTAGTCTAGTATCTATATAAGTTCATCTCCTGTAGTTGACCACTTGAAAATGACCTGACGAAAATTATGGAAAGTATAAAATTATTTTACTTCATCTTCGTTGAAAATAAATTTCCATAAAATAAACAAATGATCAATATTATTCATTTTGTATTTGAATATGTTCCGATAGACAATTGATTATCTTTTTAAAATATTCCTATTAATTATTCGAAATCAAAGTATAATACAGAGTGGAATGAATAAACTACAAAATTTTTGTTAGGGTAATTTAACAATTGAACTTGTGCTTTGATATTAAGGTATTCTGATGCAGTTAGTTGAACCTGTATACAAAATTTAATATTTAAAACTTAAAGCCGCAGATATAAATATGAAAATGTTGTCTAATAAATATTTTCATTACCAACAATAATGGAAAGGTTAACAAGTTGACACAGCAGCAATATTAGTATTCTTTGTAAACTTTTAAGGTTTACATTTATGTTGATAACATAAGTTAAAAAGCTCAAGGATGTGCTACAATTTGTAAGAAAAGTGCACTGACAAAAGAATAATGCCGCGTTTATTTCCTAAGCAACATAATACACTTGACGCGGTAAAACTGGCTGGGAGTCATCATCAAGATGTGTACATCAGTTCTATCAAACCCGACAGGTGGCTGCCGGTACCAAATAACAATTGTCAAAACGTATCCGACCGGAAGGACCATCGCTATTAGGGCACCTGCTAATAATATCAAGCGCATGTGTAAAAGTTGAGCAGGTTAGTGGAGTAGACGGAAGACATGAACGGACCATCCTATCGCAACGGGTCGCGCAGTGTTCCACCGATTATCAACGTTTCAGGATCTCGGAGCGTCGCGACGCCGACTCGCTACGCATATTCTCACGTGAATATTTCGCGAAATTCGACATGCCTCCTGCTAAAGCATGAGATTTTCAGTTCTTGTTCATGAGTTTGTGGAACTTAATCAGTTTTAGTTTGCATGTGTTTTTTATGTTCGGCTTTATTTTTAGAATCTGTGTTTATGTGAATGAATGTGAGAAAAATAAATATGAGTGACTCTGCCAAAAAGTTCGAACGCGTTGTACGAATCTGGCCAGAAGAATTTGTTATAAAAGTTTGTATAATTCACTAAAGTCGTCGTAAAGTTAAAATAATATAAGATTTTCGCCTTATTCAGTTTTTCGTTCAGTTATACGTCTTTTCGATTCATTTTAAACAACCAGTAACATCAAAATCATTGATAATGGTTTCACTGAAAATTGAACATGAACAATATATATTTCGTTGGACGTTTCCAGAATGTGACGATTTAATATGATTGTGCTTTAGGTTCTAGTTGCATGATTTAAATATTCTTGCTATATCTATTCTTTTTCTTTACTTAATGAAATAGAAGAATCACTGTTGAAGTATCTCGATATTGCTTGAGTAGATTGTATCAATTTCTTATGAAAATTCCTCTGGCTTGATTTTTCTTGTTTTTTCTCCTTTCAAAACTTTGACCTACTTAATAATTTGCCATGTTTTCAGCGTTTTCTATGACATTTTGTTTATTGCACACGCAAGCAGCTCAGTTTTATTTTCACTCAGTGTAGTCTGTTAAATTCTCAGCTTTATTTACCCAGCATTAACCCACGCGACTTCCGCAGTTTGAAACTTGACAAATTAAAATTTTCCAGCATATATTAGATCACTAAGAATTATAGAATAGTTGAGCACGGATCGCCGATTCCCAAGCTAAAATTAACGGAATTATAAATACGAACAGTTCGAAAATAGATCCACAGGCTGTAGACTCTTCTTTTTCTGTCGTTATCTTTCGCGCCTCAGGGTTTCGAAACTTAGCCAATAAAACCGAAGTTATAAGATCTTCGATTTTAAATTAGCAAAACTTGAGGTGCCGGTCTTCGAAACTTGGTTTAAACATGAAATAACAATGTGAAAAAGCGCTCGAACGACGAGTAACGTGTTTTAATGCAGAGAAAACTTTTCTGAGATAAAAAAGTCGTATAGTGGAAAAGTTATCTTATGGACAGCTCCTACCCAACATGGAGAGGCCAGAACAATTTCAGCAGCTACTTATGCTGATTTTCCTGATTCTAACTGTCACCATAGATTATACAGGTTAGTTTTATATTTTAAAATGAATATTTTATCGTTTGTTCTTTAATTATGGATTGATCTTTTAAATTCTAGCTAATAAATAATTGACCAATTTATGTTTACGATATAAAGGGGCTCATCGAAAACTATATCACCAGATTAATCATCCTGCGATTGAATTGATGGTGGTGTAATTCTAAAGCTCAAACTTTTCTCCCTTATAATCTACCTTAGGACGCAGATTGTGTGAAACCAATTACCTTTCGAATGGTACTATTTCAATATGAACGTAATTTATATTAATATAAATTACCAAAACACTAATCCTCCACACTCAAAAAAAATTCTTTTTGTGACATATACAAATCACAATGAAATGGGTCATATTATAAAATGAGAACATATGTCACTTTCAATGTGCTAAACTTTTCAAGCTTTTCACAAACTCTATTCACAGTTTACTACAATATTTTGGGGTGCTAATGATTAATGTAGATGATTTATTTATGTCATGAAAATACCTTTTGAACGAAGATGAAGTAAAATTATTTTACACGCTGCACGACCGATTTCGACCGTCAGGTCATTTTCAAGTGGCCAAATTCGGGAAATGAACTTACGTATATGATATTAGCCTAATTTGACATTAAGTAATGGAGATGTATTAATGTCTAGCGGGTTATTGGGGTTTTTTACAGAGTTTATTGATTTCCAAACATTCCAATAGATTTTTTTCTCCCTTTTGTCTCAATTATGAAGAAATGAATGAAAAATGAAAAAAAAATCATAGTTTATTCAATGTTGTGTGATTTTTTTATGCTCACATATTGGAGAATTATTGTCAGAGCATAAATGTTCTTTGAATTTGGTTTCGAAGTTCCTACCTGTCTTCCCAACATAAATAACCGTAAACTCATTGCAAGCAATTTTTTGAATTTGTCTGTTTTTGGTTAGCATTGGATGATGATATGCTCAAGTTCGGACCATATGAGAAATAGGGAATTATTTTATTTAGAGAAATAGTTTATAGTATTCCTCTATTCGATCGTGTTTTTAAAAATGAAATTGTTGAAAGTATAAAATATATTTTACTTCATCTTTGTTGATTTTAGGTCGTCCTCATATTCAGCAATCATACAATATAACTGTCACTCCCAAATGAACTCCAATATGAACTCACCGATACTTTAAAAGGCATTTGCGCACACAAATCTCTCTGTTTCCTCTTTATAGGAGGCGATCTAATCTCAAATTGGACCTAATTAGACAAAAAAATCACCGTATACTTATTCTGATTGGGCTTGGCGCTTTTACAACCAATAATATCGTCATTACCCGTTGTTTCATATTTCTGAACATCCATGTGGATGAATACCTATCATCAGTCAGCATATTAAGATTGCCCTTCAATGATAATCCCTGATTCCAAGACCAGTTAAGACACATATTGTTCTCCTCTTCAGGCTGAATACTTACTAGGAAAAAGAACGTCACGTCTATGCTTTCTGCTGAATTTGAACTCAGAGATGTTTTAAATACTCTAGTGTTCTGTTCATCCTTGTCTAGCTAATGACTGTGAAGAATTCAACTTAGTAAATTTCAGTCAGTTTGTTGGGATGCAGATCTGGCCAATGGTAGTCGTATGTTTAAATTAAATTTTCACCAGCTAAGACAATGATAAAAGGCACTAGAAACTGTAATAAAATTATGTGGAATGCACTTATGTATATTTATGAATTCTAATATCCGTATCCTATTGTGATCAGTATATTTATGCAGACAAATCAACGTGAAAATAGCACAGTTTCTGTAAGTTACATTCATTAACAACAAAATCAACATATTTATTAAGAAACGTCGATGAATGAGATAAGAAAAGCTTGTCACTGTTTTGACATATATTATCCCAGAAGTTGCGCCTTAACAAATATTTTTCTTAATTTATTTACAGATTCTTATTTAGTTTAATTGAATTTCTTTTTCTGCTATTTCAATTGTTACAAGTGGGTGCGAATGGAATTCAATGAGTATTTCACTCTTGAGAGTCACTTCAGTTGTTCACATTGCGAATGTTTATAACCGAGGGCTTGCCTTCATAAAAGACAGGAAGTTCTTTCATTAATCCCTAGCTTTACTTCTTGAAGCCATGTAAAACGTAGTAACCTATGAAGTACTTCGCAATTACTGTTTTTTATAAAGGGTTGTCCAAATGTTTTAACATTTTGTTTCTTTATGATTTATTTGATACTTTAAAATTATTTGGGGAGAAATCATCACATTATTAATGCCTCAAAAGATTAACTTGGAAGTTTCAACATCTACGTGAAGAAACATGCAGTAATGATTTATTCGGAGGATCTCCCAAGTCTTTTTGGATTGATCCCGGGAAAGAGTTTATTGTGAACTCACAGAATTTTTTCTTCAGTGTTTTCTCAAGTCGTTTAAATGAATGTGACCCTTATCCTAAAATTTTAAAGGACACCTTGTATATTTTTTATGTAGTTTTAGGATTATCCATTCTATCTTCAAACTGAAAACAAAACATTTTCAATAATTCTCAAATTGAACTAAATGAGATACTGGTTGTCAGAGTTTAATTATATTTGAATATTCTGTGAAAATGCCAAGTTTGTTTACTGCAGAAAATTTATGTTGACATAATTTTCATTGGCGGGAGCGCTCAAAAAATAAAATGAGAGCTTGAGATGTATATATTATTTTCGATATTTCGACCATCCAACGCCAACGTTTGTGATTTTTTTTTTGAGGATTTTTGGATTTATAGAACTTTTCATGGCTAATCCGATTCAAACATAAAATGTTAAATTTTTCATCTATTTATTGACGGATTTTCAATTAGTTTCTTATTAGCACATTTCAATTAAAGAATATTGATACCTTGGGTTATATACACTGTGACACAAAAGTTTCCGGAAAGTTAAAATAAAACGCAATAATCCTAATCTACTTCAATATCTATTGAATCTTCTTCAAAATATGCTCCATTTGAAGCGATACACATGTGCCAACGTTTTATCCAATCATCGAAACATTTTTTTTGGCGTTTTCAGGGATGACCTGAAATTTTCCTTTTGTGACGTCTGTGGAAAAACGATTTGGTTCCCAGTAGTGGCAATTTCAGTCTGGAGAAAAGAAAAAGTCACACGGAACTAGATAAGGCGAATAAGGCGGCCACGCAGTGGTATTTATCGAGTGTTTGGTGTTAAAGTCGTAATAACCATGGCTAGATGAGATGGTGTGTTATCGTCATGGAAAATTCACGAATTTTTGCCGTTTACGGCGAACATTTACACGTAATTGTCTCAAAACGGTTGAATGGAAGTCCTTATTGACCGTTTGACCTTGCGGAACGAATTCATGATGAACCACACCACTAATATCGAAAAAAACAATCAGCATCGTTTTGATTTTTGGGTTTCTTTTCGGTTTTGGCTCATTTTTCCCACCCAACCTAACCCATTCTCATGCCCAATTGGTTCACTGAAATCAAACGAGCGGTTTTACGAGAGATGTTGAGATCACAAGCTATCTCTCTAACACTGGCATGATGAGTTTCGAGCACCATTTCCTTGATTTTTCGGACAGTATCGTCGGTTGAAGAGGTCGAAGGTCGTCCGGACGAGGCAAATCTTCGACGATCTCTCGACCATCTTTAAAGGCTGTTTACCACTCGTACACTTGGGTTTTCGATGAAACAGAATCTCCATAAGCCCTTTTCAGCATTCGCAAAGATTCAGCAAATGGAATTTTGTTCAAAACACAAAATTTGAGACAAACTCTTTGTTCAATATTTTTTCTATTGTAAAATTCGTAGAGTAACACTGAGGTCGACTAGTTTCAACAGCTGTCATAAACAAACTATTTGACAGATCGCTCTCATATTTAGTATAGTAATCAAGGACAGTACTACCAACATACAGAAATTTCAAATACTTAAAAATACTCAACGTGGACAATTTGAAAACTTTTTTGACACAGTGTAAGATTAGAAATCCTTGATTTTTGTGAGATTCGAATATATACTCGTAGATATCGTACTTATACACAGGGTGTAAATGAATATGTGCGAAAGATTTCACGAGGTAGTTTCTCAAGCCATTATATGATGAAAATTTCCCATGAAAATATGTCCGAAAAACGCCTCGTTACCGAAATACAAGGTGTTGAAATTTTAAAATTTTTCAGTTCTTTTCTTATAATTATTACAGTTTTTTAGATACTCACTTCAAATTCGGAACATAGGTGCCTTTATAAAATCCACATGATCAGATTGTAGAAATAATTATGAAAATAAGCAGGGTGGTACTTTTTCAGAAGTCACGTGTCTTTTCTACCCCACAACTTTTCTTCAGTACGCTACAGCCAATTAAATTTTTTTTAATGAATTCTCAATTTATTTTTAATCTGTTCATATCTCTGATTTTTCTGTATCTACCAATTATCATGTGTACAGGGAAACATAATATTCGATTGGTGATTTAGTAACAACTCTAAATTAATTGCTAATAATTCACTTTCTCGTGACATGTGACCTCTGAAAAAGTACCACCTTATATATTTTCATAACTGTTTCTTTCATTTAATTATGTAAACTTTAAGAAGGTGCCGAATTTGAATTGGGCATATTTAAAACTGTAGTAATCATAAGAAAGATTTCAACACCTTGTATTTCGGTAACGAAGAGATTGTGGACACATGTTCTTGGGATCAACTTTTCCTCATAAAATGCTTTGAGGAATCTTTTGTTGAAAATTTTCGCACTATTTTATTAGATAAAATATCAAAATTATCTTTTAGTAGATACACTATGCAAATCCTCTTTAGATGACTTTAAATGATGGTAGATAAGTAATTAGATAACATTTCAGGACGACGTTGTTGAATATGTGCTTCCATAGATAGGTTAGGGAAATTGTTTTATATGAGATCTCACAAAGTTTTCTGATGGAAATTGCAATGATATTTTCGACTTTCTATACTTTCGATTGATAAGTTTGTCTATACCGAATAATGAGAATCGAATTCACGTAATAATAAGAACAGTTTCAACAATTATCTCCATACTTTTTCTTCGTAGGTTCATAAATGAGATAAAACCATCAGTGCTTCCACTATGAATATATTTCCAACAAAGCAGGAAAAGTATTGATTCAGTAATTACTGAATTTTTGATGAATATTCGCTTCCACTCATAACTTAATTACATTTTGTTCCTGAAATACGAATCCCATTTCAGGATCATTATCAGCATGTTCGACAAAATACATTTTTCGTGCCATTGTGATACCAGAATAATTTTACCGATGCAGAATATCGTATCGTTACTGTGAAATCCTTTTGAGAGCCGCTCGAGTGCAAACAATTCGAATCCCTGTATATACTGCCATGATAATCGATACAATAATCGACTTTAGAACACTGAAAATTGAGTTTGTACACGAATGATTCTACACTCAAACCTATATAGAATTTTTCTGTTTTATAATTATATACTAAATCTTTTTGAAGGAGGGAGACAGTGGTGCGTTTTGAGCCAATGTACAGGTTATTTCAAGTATGCGATCATTACTTTCCACAGGAGATTCCACATGAAAGAACACGAAAAAAAATCCCATAAACATATGTCCAAAGGTTCTCCAGATTTATTTTCGCATGGTAACAATTTTCAATTTGCGAGGGATTTAGTTCTAATTCGCAGAACAGGAATCAATACATTAGATGTGTTCAGTTGTTGCAAATATATCCTTTTATATGCGTCGGTCTTTTGAAAAATTTCATCGAAAATATCTTTCAATTTTAAATTTTTGAGTTTATTAAAATTCTCTCGAAATCGCAACCATTGTCGAGTGAAATAATGATTTACTAGAGAAGGCATACTTTTTTGGAATCAACTGAAGTGAGGGGTGACAATCCGTAATTTGAAAGTGAAAGCGGAACTGTTTTCATAAATTAGTAGTTTTCATCTATTTTTGAGTTCAAATACATTCAGTGGAAATTAAAACACTCGAGTGAATCTTATATTATTTTAGTGCTTTTTATTGTACAAGATTGTATCATTAGAATGATATTCGTCATTGACGAAAACTGAGACAAATGAAAAATCTTCTTTTTAAAATAATGAATGAAATGTTCGAAATAGCACCATTATTTCCTTCACAAATGGGGAATTATTTCCATATGATTGATTCTTTAGTGTTTGATAATGTGGTTTTTTCTAATTTTGTTAATTTCAAAACAGTCTTGGAGGTTCAATTTCTTTCCTTTATTACAGATATGTAGCATTTTTCAGGTTTTCAAAATTTTTAATATGATTAGTATTTGTGGTTTATTCGAAAACAGAAGAATTTTTGTTTGTATGTGTATGCTCTTTGAAACGAATCTAGAAATCTCTACCGATTTGGCCTACATAACTTGAACTATATTCAATGCATTGGATTTTGTACACTCCAGATTTCTCAAATTTAGACAGTTTGGCTTTTGATTTAAATAATAATTTTCCTAGGTTAGGTGCATTGGTGAAGGCAGTTTTTATATTAAATTTGCGAAACTATTCTGTATTTTAGTGGATAAATGTCCACTATATATATTCAAAGAAACATATTTGGATATTCCTTTGTCTATAATGGGGTATAGAAGTTTCAAAATCCGGTTTTATTATTTATTATTTGTTGATAGTTTTCTACATCTATTATTTTGAAGATGATCGTTCGTAGATATTTGTTTGATTGAATTCATTTCTGACTTGAAGTTACTCTCCGACATTGGTACTGTAAATGTTCTGTGGATCATGCAGTTAAAGGCTGCAAGTTTATAATGACTAAATGAACCAAAAAAATTATGGCAACTGTAAATGTGTCTCTTCTGAATATTTTGAAACTAATAACATTATTGACTTCAGCTATCGTTAAGTCTAAAAAATTAATAGAACTGATCGATTTAACTGCGGGAATGAATTCAATTTTTTTATGGATAGTGTTTAAGAAATTTAGAAATTGTTGTATTTGCCTATCCGTTACTTGAAACCCAACTAAAATATCATCTTCGTATCTAAACCAGAAGATTATATACTTATAAACGAAAAGATTCAAAAACTGATCTTAAAAATTATTTTATTCAAAGTCACAACGTAAAATACAATAGAGGACTGAATAGTATCAAATCTAATCTAATAATCAATAATGAAATGGTTTTACAACTGTTGAACATAGAGACACCTGAGAAGGTAGTCGATTCCTGCAAGACGACTATGGAGTCAGCTACTGGGAGTGCTTATCTTTACTCTTGGTACTTGGTGACATTTGTCATATTTTTCGAACGACTGTCAAGATTTTTTTGCAAATTTTTCTTTTAATTAAACAAGTTCCACGAAGAAATAATATATGGGCGATGTCAACCCAGATTATTGGGTCCATAATGATTCTAAAACATCTATAGATCATAATCGGCATCACTTAGAAGACTGAACCTAGTCATCGGGGTTCTCTCGGTCAAACAGAGAGGGAATTTGAGGAAATATCGCACGTTATGTATTTTTTTATTATCTCCAGGTTAGGTTAGGTTAGAATTTTTGTGTTTTTTAAATGGTCTATAAAAATATCGGCTAAGAGAGTACTGAGTGATGAACCAGAATTTTGAATTATATTTGAAATAGTTTCGTTCCAGACAAGTGTCGGAGAAATTGTACATTTCTGAGTGTTTGGATCCATATATTTAATGTCAAAAGAC
Source organism: Cryptolaemus montrouzieri (assembly GCA_013387265.2). Lineage (NCBI taxonomy): Eukaryota > Metazoa > Arthropoda > Insecta > Coleoptera > Coccinellidae > Cryptolaemus > Cryptolaemus montrouzieri. The sequence goes on along the minus strand of JABFTP020000165.1, from coordinate 63,621,204 downwards.
AGGAATTTGAAGGAAAAATGTTGTTGCCTATAACATAAGATTTCTGTATTAAGTCTAAGGAACTAATCACAGTGTGTTTGGAGGAAAATTTAGACATTTCTTCGAATTTAGTGGTGAGATATTCAGCCAATTTACATGTGGTGGCTGTAATGTATGAAACGACAAGTCGTATCGGATAATCTTCTTTGTGGATTTATTGAGTCCATACATTTAGGGACAATGACATTCGTGGGGATAAGTCTCTATGGTTCATATATATCAGAACCACCTCGATCAGATTTTAAACAGAAAAAACCACATCGATTCATTAGTTTAGAAGCTACGATGCCACAGGTACACAATCACATACGTCTAACTTAGAGCACTCTTCTTCCTGCGTTGAAAGTTAAATATTATTCTTGTCATCAATTGAAGCAAGAAATAAAAACAATAGCTACATCTTACAACATTATGGAAAACACGCCAATTCCAATAAAGTTTTATAAAAATTCATAGTTTGTGTTCAATTGATTATTAAGAAATCATATAACAATTTGTTCGAACCAACATCATTGGATACGAGGATTGCAGAAATTTCATAATGTTCTTATTCTCATCCTGAATTCTCGTAAATTTTACAGGTATTTTGCTTCCCTAAATGAAAACAAAGAAATTCCAGTTGAATCGAGAATTTTCGTCTCTTAGGTAATCAGGAGACAGGGGATAAAATATACCTGAAATTAATTAAGCGTACTAAGAAACTCTTGTTCCATGCTTTAAATTTGAGATTATTCAATTCCCAGATTCTGCTGTATAGAGATTTGAACTTATTCTGACATTCACCTGTTCAACAAATAAAACTGAATATAATAAATTTTCAATACTATGGTGATATATTGTTCAAATTGAAATGCAATCAGGAAGAATGAGATTCTTGCAAATATATTGATGATTACAAAATAAATATGTGATGTATTCATTCTTCTAAGAACCTAATTTAGAGAAGGTTTTAGGAATAATCTCGACTGTACTAATAATAGTCAGCAAAATAAATATTAATATCATCTCATTTTGTTATCTCATCGGCTAGTTTCATATATTTAGAAAATTTTTAGTTACCTGCATTAACATACAGGGTGTAAATGAATGTGTGCAAAAGATTTCGCGAGGTGATTCCTCAAGCCATCTTATGACGAAAAGTTTCCATAAACGTTTGTCCACAAACGCTTCGTTGCCGATTTATAGAACGTTAAAATTTTCAGATTTTTTCAGGTTTTTTCTTATGGTAACTGTTTTTCAGATAATCAGTTCAAATTCGGTTCTTAGATGCCTTTTTAAAGTCTACATGATCAGATCACAGTAACAATTATGAAAATTTCTAGGGTGATTTTTATCACAGGTCACGTGTATACAACTTTTCTCAGTAGGCTCCGGACAATTTAAGGAATTTTTTCATAAATTTTCAATTAATTTTTATTCTTTTTTGTATAATGCATTTTTCCATTTGTGTAGAAAATTGATCAATTTTATGTTTTTCATCGAAATATAATGTAAACGAAGCGATAATAGCCAGTGCTAAAAATGGCTCCTTCAGCCATTACACAGCAGTCTAGACGTCGACACATAGATCTTCGTATGCGATTGAAGATCCCAGTAGTATTTTGAATGACCCTAAAAGAAATGATGCGGTTTCTTAAGACCTCTACGTTTTGTACAGAAGTCTTATACACCAACGTTTACAAATATCCCCAAGTAGAAAAGTTTATCGGATACAGATCAAGTGAACGAGCTGGCCAAAATTGGGGTCCATTTCGGCCTATCAGAAGGCAGAAGTGTCATCGTGCATGAACTACATTCCCGCCCTGTCTCTTGAAGGAGTTGAATCAAGTAGATCCAGAAGCACTTCGATTAGAAATTGGGTGTATAAATCTCCATTGAATCTGAGTGGAATGAAATGTGGACTAATTAGGTAATCTCCAATCATTCCAATTCACGCGTTCAAAGATGATTGTCCCTGGTGATGAGCTTCAATGGAAGTATGAGGAATTTCTTTCCTCCATACGTAGATGTTGTAATTAATAATGGCATCTCGCGAAAACCTTCCTTCACAAATTTAGGTTGTTGTCTAATGATATCTAGCATCCAAAGCAAAAATGAAAGATGGTTACCGAAATCACGAAGTACCAGTGCTTGGACTCGTTCTACATGATATTGATAGAAGATCTGTTCTTTTCAGATGGCAGATGTCGTCATATGATTAAAATGTAGCTGTGAAGCAATTTTCCTAGAGCTAGTGTATCGGGTTGCTCGTCAATCAAATTATGTACAGCTTCTTCTAATTCTGCTGTTCTAATATCCCAGTGGCGACCACAATCATGTTTTCTAGTTTTGAAGCTACCTGTTTCTCAAAGTCATTGATGAAGCCGTCCAAACAAAGTATGATAAAGAGCGACACGTTAAGGGTACATTTCAGCATATTTTCTCGACGATTTTAAAGAATCACCGTTAGAAAGCCCTTAGACGAAATGCGTGTCGGCCATTTTTGCGACACTGCAACTATCACTGAATATTATCAAAATATCAAAGAAAGTGAATTAATAACAATTAATTCAGAGTTGTCGGCTAAAGAAATCAACATGACATGCCACTCTGAAGATTTTTATAATCGTTTAAGTGATCTGATAATGTAGATTCAAATAAGCCATATATATATATATATATATATATATATATATATATATATATATATATATATATATATATATATATATATATATATAACGTCTAGTCAGCAGAAGTTGTGTTGTAAGGTACAATTGGTTATAAAATTTTTCATGAAAAGATTAAAAAATGATGATGATGCATTTCCAGACATTTATGAATAATATTTCAACAAATAAAACAGCTCCGCTGAAATCGGAAGATTATAAATAACCTTTTGGCAATGAACTAGTTTCTGAAGTGTTGTTGAAGGAAAAGCCTTGTGATTTAAATAAAATAATGTTCATCTGGTGTCCGAATATTTTGACGAAATGTGCATTTTGTTATTGAGCACATATAAAAATATAAATATAGGCGTTTCCTTTTACGATTCGTACAACGTTCTTCCTTTCTCTCCTAATCCCTGCATCCACGATTGCATAATTCTGAATGTAATAGTTATACGAAAAGTTTGAAGGAACTACGTATGTCGATGAGAGGATTTAACACAGGATCGATATTGCAATCCGAACAATAACCACTATATTACCCGGACATAACACTAGATCATCATGTTAATATCCTGATAAATCAATCGCTCAATTCTCCAAATTGATTTAGCTACCATCACAACATCAATCTGATAGCAGTTTCAGTATTGCTATTCAGTATTTATACATGTTTCAACTGAATGTGAATATACTAGGCATATACGATACCTCATAATTTAAAGTTGGGTTTGAAACGTTAAACCCACATGTCTGGGGTTATAGACTCGCTTTAGATACACAATATTGATAAGGCAAATCCCATAATGTTCAACCAAGTGTAAGTGATCTATTACCTATTCTAGCACTCAATGCCCTGATAAGCTTTTGGGGCTATGAATATTGAAAAATATTTCTACCAATGTGATATTTATTTCATATTATGAAGATGTATAATGTGCTCTTCATATATTCTTTTCAATCAAGACTATTATATGGATGACAATATTTGGCGCTGTAGATATAATATAATTCACAATATATCGAACATCAATGTTTATTGCAGAAATAACTGGGCTATTCTATTTTTATAATGAAGAGATGAAATTTCATCACTTTTTTCACTTTGTATTCTGTGTGGTACAATGTGAAGCATTGTTCTAAACAAGAACTTATTCCAATGTCGTTCTATTGTACAGCTGAAACATTCTTATTGGAAAAATTGAAACGTATTTTAAATAATAATAATCAATAAGAGTATGTGAAGTTGTTTGGTGGTACGTTTCCCGAATTCTTCAAACATTTGGATGAAGTACTTTTCGTTGATTTTTATACGATTGCTCAGGTTCAGGCAATATTTTTGCAGATTTTAGAAGACCCAAGATTATTACAATTCTTAAAGCAAGTAAAAGTTCAGGAAATCTGAATAGCTAGAGTCCTACTTTCTCTATCCAGCACAAAGTTTGAGAGATTTCTATATCTAATAAGAAACGATTATTGAGGATGTTTTGTTCCATTCGCAAAGCGGTTTGAGAAAACCATACTCGATATTCACGTATTATTATTATAATCAATTCGTCTGTAGATTCTTCCATTGAGATTTCAAAGTTGAAAACATAAGTGCAATTAGTCAACTACAGGAAATAAACTTACTTATCCAGATATAGTCTAATTGGACATTAGTAGTAGTGGAGAGGTATTAATATCTAGCTTTCCATTCAGGCTGATTTCAAATGGGTTTTTACAAAAGTTTGTTGATTTCTAGAAATTCCAACAGTTTCATTATATTTTCTTTGTCCCAATATATGAAGAATTTTGATATTATCTAATAATCTTTAATATTTTATGGTTTTGATATGTTCCCATATTGGAGAATTGTTGACAGAGGATAAATATTCTTCAAATCTGGTTTCGAAATTCCTACCTGTCTGTCCAATATAAACTAGCGTGCACATTTTGTAAACTCCTGATTTTTTGAATTTGTCTGTTTGATTAACATATTTAAATTTCGAAACAAATTTTTACATGAACTCACGCGAACCATGAATTTTGGAAACTGTTTCTTTCTTTTTTCAAAATCTCATTTTTAGATTATGCATTCATAATACTTCACAATTTCGACATGTAGAAAATTTAAAATACGACACAGTCAAACCTCCATATTTTCTTTTATTGAAAATCTTATTATTTCCGAAATAATTGAAACGAATCTTTTGCACAAAATCGTCTCACTCAGACACATGTATTACTGAGCTGAAATTATAAATATCTCCTTGTTTCAAAAAACAGAATGTTATCTGTCGAAAATTCATAGCTACAACAATCTTTAACATGTTCGTTGAAATTGACTTTTGAAATCCATCACGACGAAATGCATTGACAGAATGCGATGTTGAAAATTTGTTTGAAGTTTGATAATTTTCTTCGTAATGAGATATTGTAGTCGGCAACATTGAAAAGGCATAGAACAAGGTGGTTTCTCATCGAATTTTTCATACTTAAATGAAATTTACAACTTCAGAGCGAATATGGAAAGCTGGTTCTGATCAAATTATGACATTAAGCAATTTATTCTGTTTTTTCAATTCTCTATTTTTGCGATCGACTCGATGAATAAACGAAACAAACAGTTTCTTTTTCTCGATATATTTTAGAAAGATGAAGCTTTCAGACATGACACCCTACTTTGAAGTGATTGGTGTTTTTGTAGATCCATCATTATTTTGCAGTAAACCTTCTATAAAAGTCATTTGGCATTTCGTTCTTTATGTACCATCATTTTATATGGAATTCAATGAAGATAAGAGAATTTCCTCATCTCGATAATGTATATTGTTTTAATAAATTAGTGATTTTTCACAATCAATTAATTTTTTCACTTTATTTGGGAATTAATAGTTTTCAGATTTGGTAAAAATAAAAGAAATTAAAATTGAAATGAGAAGTCATCGCATCGTTCGGATAATAAACGTCAAACTAATTCTCACATCAGCTCAGTACTTAATTTTATATAAATTTTAAGAGAAAACAACTTATTCAATAGCATACGTTTGTGCCCAGATTGTAATACTTCATACGCTTGTTGCAATCTATCAATAATTATCACATTCTATCTTTGTTGTGTATACTTTACGATAAAACGACAGGAGCCCAATCAACCCCTCCACGTGAAAATCAACTTTCGTACAAATCCAACCAATTTTCCAATTTTCAAGCCAATTGGCGGTTATGCGAAAAATTAGTCTTTCCAATTGATTGTGTAGAGCAGATATGCAATTCGAAAAGTGAAATTAAAAGTCCTTCAATCAGAGGAACGATGTTTGATATCGGATCTGATGGGGAAGATTCAATTATTTCGGTGGGGTACTGCAATCAATTACCATTAACTGGCCATTAAAACCCATTTGTTTTGCCAAGCGTGAAACCGAAGAGATTCTCTTCGTGGCCGATTGTTCTTTGTCTGGAATCTTTCGATCGGATACGGTTCAGAGTTTCCATAATGGTGATTTCATGTTGTGTGAGAACTTCTTCAGACATGGGATGTATAATCTAAGTTTGTTTTTTCTCACTGTGAAGGTTGAATGTGAAATTTTGTTTTGAATATGACTTGTACTAAATAATAATATATATATAATAGTAAATAATGGAAAAATTATAGAAATGAACATTTACTTCATATTATAGTAGACTTAAGCTAAATTTGCTACATGAGTTGTAAGATTACCTAATAGAATGTTAAACAATGTTCATAAATAATTTCATAACTTATAAAACGTCTAGTTCTAAATTCAATTTCTTTCTACACTTCAACATTATAAAAATCAGAATAATGCTTTTCTAAATGCTCACTTTCAAAATGCTTATAATTCATCTTCTGATGATGTATCTTCATTACCTAAATTCAGTATAACAGGATCTATCATGACATCTATAATATGATCAAGTTCCCACATTTTATTTTCTTCTTTAATGACGTGGTCTACACAATTTTTTCAGTTTTAGGATTAAAACTTTTTATTGCACTGTTGCAATGAAGTTCCACATATTTTATGTTAAAAATTGTGTTCTTTCAAGTCATTTCACCCTTTACCTGTGCCCATATTAGTTCAATCGGGTTCTATTCGCAGTAGTAAGGTGGAACGCGGTGTATACTAACTTGAATCTTATATTTTTCATGTAAATTTACATTTGATAATAATTCTTTTTTTACCATTTTTTCTTCGAAATGAATATTTTAATAATTGAATGAATAAGTGACTTGCCACACATTGTTTTGATATTAAAGGTAAGTCCTCATCTCCTACGAACACAGTGTATTTTTCCACAATGGGAATTTCTTTCCGAAAATAAAAAGAAGTTTTTCGAATAGTATTCCTAAAGTCTTCATCAATAACCATTCGAGGCATTCCTGGAGAAGTTTTTGGAGGTTTCACTATAAATCCCTTTTCAGATTTTCTTCCTTTGAGAATCTTGTATATTGTGGACTGTGCAATTCTCGTCATCTCAGAACACATTGTAACATTTTTATCGATTGAAGGTAAATGGCCTTGATGCCTATGTATCGTATACATTCAATATTATTAATTTTTCACTTTGGGATAGTGGTACTTTTCCGTAATTTCTAAAATGAACAAAACACTTTCACCAACAACTAATGATGCATACTTATGATAAAACTACTTCAAGAACTCTTTTTAGTTCTCCTTTTATGTCCTCATTGTGTGCGTCGTGGACCTGGTGGTGGGGATACTTTCATTATTATCTGTTGATGATGCCGGTTTCCTGGGTGGTGAAATAACTTTCCAAGGTTGAGGAATAATGAAAAAAAGATACGAAACCCTCAACCTATCAAAGACTTGGAAAGTTATTTTACCACCCAGGAAACCGGCATCATCAACAGATAATAATGAAAGCATCCCCACCACCAGGTCCACCGACGCCCACAGAGAGGACATAATTGTCTATCGAACGCCTGAAGATGACAAGGGATAACTTGTCGAAACGTCGCCACAATCGAAATGGACTACTCATTAAATTTACATCTATAATGATCTCATTTACAGGTGATTGTGTTAGATGAAAACGATTTTCATATCAGTGAATGGATGTTCAACTAAGTGCTTATGTTTTGAGAAAAATAGAGATGAACCCCACTTGAATTGCCAATATTATACCCAGGTACCTAGGATTTCAATATGTAAGAAGAGTATAATTTTAATAGCCTAAAGATTTATCACTCTACGGCTTTACCAAATGGACCATAGTATCTATATAAATAGATTCATTTCCTGTAATTGACCTCTTGAAAATGACTTTACGGTCGAAACCGGTAATGTTTGTGAAAATGAAATAGAATTGAGGGGAGTATAAAATATATTTCACTTCATCTTTTTTCTCAGAGAGCTTAGGTGATAATCTGGATAATTTTACACTTGCAGCACCAAAATAATTTCAAATAAAAAGGGAAAACTTTTTTCGAATAATATTTTGCAGGTTTTAGGCAAAGTCTCAAATATGAATATTAAATCTATTTTGAATAAAGAATTCCAGATTTTAAATATTTTATCTTTTATGACTCCTATTGGTGAATTAAAGTATTCATGTGAGATTTTGTAATCCACAACGAAGATCATGCTTTTTTTGAAGAAGTATACAATTAAAATTACCGCTTTGGTTTGAACCTTTGAGGGAAATGAAATTTATAAGTTCAAAGAAAGTGAGACGTGACATGTGCAATATTCAAGTTGAGAATGTCTGAACTGCATACGACAGTGTATATTTACCAACACCAAATGAGACAGGAGAAACGTATTCCTAAATACAGCAGTGTTCATCTGAAAATGCAAACATCAAAGGTGTCAACCCATTAGAACTTAATTTCACTACGTTTTATAACGATGCTTCAACATTGAATCTCTAGTTACTCCTCGTCTGTCGGTATTTTTCATCCGTTTTCGTCCGGATGCAACAAAATAATGATCCTTGTTATATTTCTCTGCATCCCAAAACAAACTGAATAACGGAATAATTATCATTAAGAAAAATATCCTTAATGATAGGACGTCCGAACATAAGTAGTCTGTATGTTTCTTCTTAGATAATGACATTATTCTCATTATTTATATTTTCTATGATTCACGAATTGCTGAGAGCTTGCAGATTTCGAATTCGCCCCTTGTGTTTCCGGTCTGAAGATTTCCATTACCCCTTTGCCCCTCGACTGAGTCCCATACCTTTAATGAACTCTTCAGGATTCACTTGAAATAACAAATGGTATTATTTGTAATCCCCTCTTTTTGCATCTACATGTAATCTGGATGGGGCGCGTGACGTCACGCAGAGTCGGATTCAGAGTCGATCAATCATGCGTGAAGGGGATGAAGGGGCAGAATGAGTTGTGATTGTTTTAGACAGGAGCAATGGTGCTTGATATGATTGGAATCTTCAACGATTTTTTTTCGGAAATGAAACTCGTTCAGCCACAGTTCTCGACAACAAGTAACTGATAATGTGACGATTTCAATTTGAAGATTACTTTTTCACGTGGTTGTGTGGCCTGGTTTCAGCAATAAATCGACAGTTATTTTTATTTTATTCGAAATTAACCGTATTAACCACTAAGGATTGTAAGTGATGAAATGCTCCAGCAAAAAAGATAAAGAAACAGATATTTATCAACTAAAGTGCAGAATTATTTTTCAAAATTTAATATAAAAACTTCCTTCATCGGTTGACCTAACCTAGGAAAATTATAATTTAGTTCAAAAGTCAAACTGAATAAATTTGAGAAATTTGGAGTGTACAAAATCGAATGCAGTAAATGTACTGCATGTTATGTAGGCCTAATTTCCAGATTCGTTTCAAAGAACATATATATATATATATATATATATATATATATATATATATATATATATATATATATATATATATATATATATATAGCAGCACTAAAGAAAATATTAGAAGTTCATATTACAAATGACTTAGAATTATCATCAAGAGTTATTTAACTAGTAAAACCTTTTCAGAGCTATCAACTCCTATGCTGTTCCTATTCTTACAGCTTCTTTTGGAATTATTAAATGGTCTAAAACTGATCTAAATGAATTACAATGTCAAACGAGGAAAATGCTCTGTAAATATCATAAGCACCCAAAGTCAGCTGTTCAGAGAGTTACACTACCTAGACATCTTGGAGGTCGTGGATTAATTGATTTGAATAATCTTAATAGTAAACAGATTTTTCATCTACGTTCCCATTTTCATGATAAACAGAGAACGTCTAAATTACATGATATTGTTGTTGCTTCAGATTATAATCTTACACCTCTGAACTTGACAATGCAAAAGGTAGATTTTGATATATTTGATGATAATTCTAAAAGAGAAAGTTGGATGCAGAAGGAATTACACGGAAAGCACCTAAAGAATTGAAAAATGATTATATTGATGAAATTGCATCGAATAAATGGTTAGTATCTGAAGAATTGTTTGCTGAAACAGAAGGCTTGGCAATTTCGATCCAGGATCAGGTTGTTTCACAAGGAATTATAGAAAACATATCATCAAACAAAATATAGATGATTCTTGCCGTAGATGTTTCTGTTCTTCAGAAACAGTTTTCATATATTATCATCTTGCTCAGTCCTTGCTTCAACAGATTATTTAGAAAGACATAATGCCGTCGCTAATATTATTCACTTCAATCTAGGAATTAAACATGACCTAATTCCCAGAAGAAAAAAATTTCAAAAATATGAACCTGAGATTATTTGTGAAAATGACAAATATAAACTTTATTTTGATAAAACAATTCTGTGCAACAGAGCTGTAAAACACAATAGACCAGATATCGTTCTTAATGATAAACAGAATCAAATAACATATATAATTGATATTGCTATACCCGACACACATAATATACAAAATAAATACAATGAAAAAATTTCTAAATATATGATGCTTGGCGACGAGATTAAAAAATGTGGAAAATGAAGAAAATATTTATTCTACCGATTATTATTTCTACAACAGGCGTTATTCCTAGAAATCTTCACAAAAGTATTGAGATTTTGGGTCTGAAGAAAAATTTGTTTGAACAGTTACAAAAGATAACAGTCATCTAATCTTGTAATATTCTTCGTAGGTTTCTTTCCGAAAAAAATAATGAGGTAGAGTCATAGGTTTTCTCTTTAGTTTATACTGCTCAGAATCTCATTTCATATTTTATTTATTTGTTTATATAAATGTAATATAATTAACTGACAATTTTGTCATATTTATATTCAGAGCAGTATTCTATTCGATCGTTCACCACTTCACACAAAGGAAACTATTAATGAGTAACATTCAGTGTTACTTGACTAAGGTCCGTACACTGGATTTTTCCGGGAGAAAGCCTCTGACACTACTCGTTGGTACATTGATATCATTGTCTGATGATGCTATAGTATGTATATATTCTGGTAGATTGATATATTCTCATAACATTCAACGTTATCCTAATATATAATTACTCCAGGATATGTTTTGATTATAATCATTGCCTGGCAATGGTATTAATTACCGGGTGGTGGATTTATATTTTTCATGAAATCAGTTTGATTGCATGAACAGATATATATATAGGGGTAAAACCCCTATATATATATATATATATATATATATATATATATATATATATATATATATATATATATATATATATATATATATATATATACAAACAAAAATTTCTACGTTTTCGAGCATATCACGAATCAAATCATATAAATTCTGACAACCTAAAAATACTATATATCTACATTAAAAGAAATAAATTGAACGTCCTAGGGTGTTTGGCAATCAATAAGATTAGAAATAACCCACAAAACCAAACACTCAACAATCAATTGGATGGAAATAATTTCTCATTAAAAAAATCTATAATAACATCATCCTTTCCTGAGCCTAGCGGTAATATAAATACCGAAACAATAATGTAGTATAAACACTTGAAAATGAAAAAATATTCGAAACTAGTCGTGTACCTAAACAATAAATAGTGAAAATTTGATATGATATAGTGTCTCATTTAAACCTTTAAATTGGATTCTTATAGAATAAATCAACGATAGTTTCCATCAAATAATTTGAACCTTTCATTATGATGGTAAGGTAAATCATCTAAATCTATATTTATTTTATTCATAGCAAACTAATTGAGTTGAATAAAATCTATTGTCCACTATTGGTTTATTTGTTATTGAAGAACTAATGGTAATATCGTAGGTTTCAGTAGTAATTAGAGAATTTGTTATCTTTCATCATTACTGGCACCTTACTGATTATATATTATATTCAACAGTATTATTGAAACATAAGCAAACCAATGTTGAAAACTTCAAACTCGAAAGAAAAAATGTTATCGAACTGTAAGCAAAAAGTTTCATGTCTTCTCTGAATACAAAGGAATGAGCTCAATGAAGACCTTTTGATTTTTTACTAATTTCATGAAAAATCTACAAAAGATGCAAAGCGGCATATTATTAGCTTTTTCTTCCACTTTTTCCTTGTCTACAAGAAAGTTTCCAAGAAAAACTGGAAAACATTCGAGCGTCTAACAATTAGATTTTTCTTTGAGCATAAGTTTATTGACTGCCTTTATTAGAAATGAACATCGGACTGGGTATTTTCTCGTGAATTTTATTCTTCCATCACACTTAATAAAAATCTGCGCTCTGCTACAATCACAGGAAATGAATTGCGGATTTCCAGGGCATTGGAGATTTTTCATTTCATAGCTGCAGTCGCTTAGCTGATTAAGGGCTGTCTTAGTAATCACCCTGTCTGACTTAGATGAAAATTGCAATTTTAGCCGAATGGAAGGTTTTGCTGAGAGAATAAATCAATTCAATCGGTTGAAATTTGTTCGCTTCGCTGACTTCAAGGTCAAGATCAGTGAAAGAGAAAGACAATCAGAAAGCTAATGAAAATTTTCGATATAATTTCAGAATGAAAGCAAATTGAAAATTAAAACTCAAAGTTTCAAGAAAGAAACGCTGAGTTATCAGTAACTAATTCATATTCAAGGCAATTTTTCATATTGATAAGAAATCTTTCGTCCTCTGGGTATTCGGTGAATAATTTGAAGTTGATCTATGGGTGAAAAATGATGTTCATTTTCGATATAATGTGAAGCGAAAGTAGATTCGTCGGTTATCTGGTTATTGTAATCTGGTTGAAGGCTCTTTTATTGTAAGGAAGCGAAAAATTAACAAACTGGGACCAATTTAAGAAAAAATAGGAAAGTTTTTATTTTCTATTTTCCATTTTCCATTCGTTCAAAGAGAAGTAAAAGAACTAAATTCGGTTTCTATACTTTATATTAATAATGCACACTGCTATCAACGTTTCGAAAGAATGATGAAAGAATCCATTACTCACCTAGACCAATAATTGATATGATGAGTCCTTAACCTTTAAAAACGATGTACGTTTTATTTGTGGATATAAATAATTTATTACTCCGGGGAAATAAAACTGCATTTTCATCATCCTTTTCTTTACTTCCGCTTCCGTGGACTTAAGTTGATCAATTGTGGAAGTCACTTCTCCTAGGTTTTATACATCAAATTGCTGTTTCCCCCAAGAGTAAATTGGATATATGGAATACTAACCTTGATTAAATTATGGGACTGAAATGAAGGCAGAAAAGGAGATGTTAGAGATTCTGATAGATAATCTGTTCATTTGTTTGTTTGAAGAATATTATGAGTGTTTTAATGAGTACTCAAACTTTCTTGATCCACACCATTGAATACATTCATCTACAAAATTAAATTTTTTTCTTAAATATAACCTGATCTCAAATTGTGTGTGTTGATGGTTATTTAGATGAATTGCTTGATATGCAATGAATAGTTTTGATTTTCATAAATATTTTGCTTTTGGTAGGTTTTGAGTTTTCAACAGTAATCTGTTTGTACGCTAGCATTCTAGGATGCAGTGTATGTATGTATTCTTAAGGACTGTAGAGAGTTTTTAAGTTCATACATCTCATTAGTCCTCATATGCATCAATGTACCCTTTAATTTTTGTCACGTTGAGTTCACAAATAGATATAGTGACAAAAATTTCTGAAACTTCAAACTATAACATTCAAATAAATTGCAGCAAACTTTGATGATAATTGTTCAGTAAAGAAACTAAAATCGAAAGACTCGGACTACTACATGATTGCCATTCTTGAAACTTCCGGTTCAAGGGTATCGACATACTATACTAGGTGACCATTTCTGTTCAGCTCCTGTTTCATCAATTCCTGTAGTAATTCGATCTGATTTAATTTTGACACTAACCCACCATCGCCGCTTAGAATAGCATTGAATTTAATACCGTTTGGTACACGAAACATCGATGCATTCATCTGACGACGAAAAAGTTAATGTGAATTCTAATTGAACATTTTTCAACGTATAATTTCATCATGAATATATTCATACAGGTATATATATATATATATATATATATATATATATATATATATATATATATATATATATATATATAATATATATATAGGGTTTAACCTCGATGAATTGCTCATATATCTGTTCATGCAATCAAACTGATTTCATGAAAAATATAAATCCACCACCTGGTAATTAATACCATTGCCAGGCAATGATTATAATCAAAACATATCCTGGAATCATTATATATTAGGATAACATTAAATGTTATGAGAATATATCAATCTACCAGAATATATACAAACTATAGCATCATCAGACAATGACATCAATGTACCAACGAGTAGTGTTAGAGGATTTCTCCCCGGAAAAATCCAGTGTACGGACCTTAGTCAAGTAACACTGAATGTTACTCATTCATAGTTTTCTTTGTATGAAGTGATGAACGATAGAATAGAATACTGCTCTGAATATAAATATAATGAAATTGTCAGCTAATTATATTACATTTATACATACAAATAAAAAAAACTAAATGAAAGATTGCGTTCAAACTCCGGGCCAGTATAAAAACAGTTGTGCCAACTTAGCTACAACATACATATTGTAGATTTTTTAAAGAATGAACTTCTGGTACATTTTTGACAGAATGTAAATGAAAAATTTGCTTCGCTTACAAACCTGCTATCATGTATCTTCCCGAATACTTTCAAACTATGCTGAAAACCTTAATTTCATTCATATGAACATCAACTGATGTTTCAGATCATTGATATGATATGTTGTACAAGTACAAGAAATTTCAAAAATTCATGCATAATAGTAATAAGTTCTGTTCAATATAAATTAAATAAAGGTAAACTAACGTCCAATGTTTCATATACATAAAAATATTCTCGGCATACAAAAATGTTATGGATAAAATATTCTCAGTATTATCGAGAATTGCATTTGGTTTTCAAAATTCACTTTCATTATTATGAAAAGATATAATAACATGATTGTCCTTTTTCATCTGACTTGAACGTATCAGCAGAATGTATAAAACACTTCTGACAATTGGAAAAAGCTTAAATATGCCTCAAATCTATTACCACCTATGTCTTGAATTCATCTCATCGTGAATTCAAGATCTCTGCTTCCTAATCCGCGAATTGGAACTGAAATCGCGTTGAAAAATTTAAACTCTAAGCCATTTATTAGTCAAGTGTAAATAACTATTCTCAGTATTTGCTAATTCGGACCTGCATTCGACCCTTGCAAATCCATTCAACCGAATCGCTTAAGTGATTAGTCTGTGCATTTGAGGGTTCACTAATAGGATGTATTTCTAGTTCATCGAAATCTAATCATATATATGGAAAAATGTTCCTTATTTAACACTCGAATAACTTCTTGCTCTTCCACTCGCTCCTGCTTTCTAGAATGAGCGAACTTTCGTTTGACAGCCAAACGTTGAATATAACTGAAAAATTAATGCACTTTAAATCCACTCATAGAAACATTAAATTCGTTTATATCCTAATTTCTTAGAATTTCTACTACCTGTCAAAGTTTGTTATAGAGCTTTGGGAATAACCTGTATACTCGATTTAGCCAAGACTGATTTGAAAATTCAAAAGTGGGCGTGATTGGATCGTCAATTTTTCTTTGTGAATTAAAGAAAGTTTAAAATTCAAATAATCCCACGAAATGCTTCTTTCGTTTCAATTCTTCATAATAAAACGTTAGTTGTGTTTTCTTTTCCAACACAACAAGAAATAGTAATAAATGTCTCCGTTGGGGATCGTCATTTTGAAACACGATAGTCACACAAAAATATAAGAACAAACAGAGTTAATTCAAACTATAGTAGATTGATTTATTTTGTGAAAATTCATCTTGAGTGGGTAAATGATATATTTTATCGAATTTTCACTATTTGTTGTTTAGGTACACGACTAGTTTCAAATATACTTCATTATCAAGTGTTTATACTACATTACTGTTTTGGTATTTATATTACTGCTAGACTTAGGAGGGGTGAGGTTATTATATATTAAATAATGGGGAATTATTTCCATCTAATTGATTGTTGAGTGTTTGATTATGAGGTAATGTGGAAAAATAAAAACTTAGTGTTCAATGCAGACAAAGGAAACAGTATGATTTGCAAACAACAATAGAAAACAAAATGCGAAATATTAGGAACTCAGATGATTCAACCCTTAGAAAAGATTTTACAAAAACATATGTTGAATATTTGAAAAACGGCATTAACGGCCGCAACAACCTTTTGAAACATATGAAGCACATAAACCTCATGATTGTCAACGCCCCCGAAATTAATATCCACAGAGAAGGTTATCTGATACGACCTATTGTTTCATACACTACAACCCCCACAGAAAAATTGGCTGAATATCTCTAAAATAAATTCAAAGAAATGTCTAAAATTTTTCCTCAACACACTGGTATTAATTCCTCAGAATAAGTACAGAAATTATCATATGTTATAGACAATAACAACATCCCCTTCAAATTGGTGTCTTTTGACATAAAAATATGTATTCAAATACTCCAAGAGATGAAAGTCTTCACGTTGTAAAAACACCCTTGACAAAAGTACAAAACTATTAGTTTGCTCAAAAATGCACAATCTCTTCGAAGCTAGTTTGAAATGAATAATGTCAAATTTAATTCAAAATTCTGGTTTACCAATGTGTAGTGACACAGTTGATTTTTATGGGCCATTTAGAAAACACAAAAGTTTTGTATAATAACCTGGCTAAAAACATATAACCTTCTAAAAGCCAACCAGAAAGTGGGATGGAAAAATGAAGCAAAAACCCTGGGGTAATAACAGACAAAATCCTAAAATTCCACAGCCAAATGGAAGAAAACGTAAAGAAAGTGAGGCAGCTGCAAGGATATTTACATCTCCTCCTAAACAGGAGCAGCAAACTGTCATTAGAGAACAAAATGAAAATCATAAAAATAATCATAGTACCAAGCATATGGTTCACGATGAACGAAATCCTACAGAAAAAGAATATTACAAGAGACACTGAACAAGATAGTCAGGACAGCAATTGGGTGCCCCTCGTACATATCAAATGAACGAAATTGAGCGATTCCGCAGAAGCAGTGCTCCTATGATTCTGAAAGGAGCTGCATTCCACTATCATCTGGCAATATTATATTATTATAACAATATTATTGTGCCGTCTAATCGGTAACAACTGGAGAAATGACAATAATTTGTAAATCTACTAGATTATTTTGTGCTGGAGGCTAAGTAAAATTGCCACTATTGTTATCCCTGTTTCGCGTATAGACAATTATTCATCGCGTGTTCGCTCGTCGGAAAACCGTCATATTTATTCATCTACGCACCACAAAACAAAACAAAAAATAAAGTTTATCAGAAAGCTTCAAAATGATTAACAGACTGCATCATAACTGTGTGTTTGTCAATACAAATTGAAACCTATTAATAACCAGTATTTCAGGAAAACTCTGTTTTGAAAGAAAGAAACATCATGTGTAATTAATAGAGAATAATAATAAACCTTCATTCATATCGAGCTTTCTTCTTAATACTTACAAATTGCTTTTGTTTGTTTTGAGTTTATTTTATACAAAAGTTTAGGTCTTCGATTTATCGATTGAGGCAGTACGATGTTGCCGTGTCAGCTAGTAATCTATAATAACATCACCCCCTCCTGTGCCTAGCTTTAATATAAATACCCAAACAGTAAAATAGTATAAACCAACAACAATAGACGAAGGATCACAAATTGGACGAAATTCAACGAAACAATGGAAACGAGGATCATCCACATAGAGACATCACAGCAAATAGAAAAAGCCATATCAGAGGGCTCATCTACCAGACAACATCAAAGCACTTCTAGGAGAAAAGAAAGCAGCGAAGAAGAAATACCGAAGGACACTACACCTCGAAGACAAGAAAGAACTAAACGGACTAACCAACAGAATAAAGGAAGAACTCATATTCAATGAGCAGTGGGTGACAACAAAATAGAGCAACTGAGCACAGAGGACCAATCACTATGAAGAATGGCAGCAGCACTGACAGGCAAGAAGAAAGACGACGACACCACACATCAAAGAGAATGGACAAACAGTAGTAACGGATGAGGAAATGGTGGAAATATTTGCATCAGCACTAGATGAACAATTTCTAACGAAAGCCAGCAACGGAGACGCGGAATTCAATCAAAAAGTCGAAAGGATAGGAAGAAGAATCTAGGAACATACAGGAGAAGACTATCACATTGAAGAGGTTACAACAGCAGAAGTACAGGGAAACATCAACCAACTGAAAACAAGGAAGGCACCAGGACTAGACTGAATCTCCAACCAGCAGCTATCGATCGATAAGCCTACTACCAGCAATGAGCAAGATCATCGAGAGGATCGTATACACCCGACAAAAAGCGTCCACCGAAGAAAAAATAATACTTCTGGAGTACCAATTTGGATTTAGAGGATGACATTCGACAATACACCAACTAGCTAGAATCACGGAGGACATCTAGGACAAACAGAACATATCAACACCGACAGGAGCAGCATTTTTAGACATTGAGAAAGCATTCGACAAAGTTTGGCACGAAGGACTAATCTACAAGATGAAGACCATAGGATACCCAGCGAAGCTTACCAACATCACGATGTCGTATCTGCAAAACAGAAGATTCATAACCAGGATACAGGACCTGAAGTCAACAGCGATGATGATAGGAGCCGGCGTACCCCAAGGATCAGTACTAGGACCACTACTATTCAACATATAGATCGCAGACATACCGAAGATGAAGCACTCGAAGATGGCTCAGGTTGCAGACGACACAGCAATATACCACAGGAACAAAGAAGCAGTAAGGAAGGTCAACCCGAAGAAGACAGTAGCAATGTACATCGACCACAAGAAGAGGAGACATCCGGAAACACCAAAGGAACTCGCCATAGAAGGACAACAAATCGAATGGAAGAAGGAACAAAATATCTCGGCGTAATTCTGGACGACCAACTGAACTACAAGAGGCACATCGAGGAAACTACAAGGAAAACAAGAGCAATACACGAAAAACTAGACCCCCTATTCAACGGAAGAAGCAAACTCACATTGGAGAATAAAATCAAGATAATCAAGGCAATAATCATCCCAAGAATAACACACGCAGGACAAATTTGGCATCTAGAGGACAGGTTCGAGAAGAAGAAACTACAAGCAGCACTCAACGAGATCATCAGGACAGCAACAATCGCCCCATGGTACATAAGCAACGACCAACTCAGGAAGGAAATGGAAATCGACACACTAGAAAAAATCATCACTCGACTAACAACGAAGACAACCGACCAGATGGAAGTCCACGAAAACAAGGAGATCAACCAAATAATGGAACTACAACCGAGGACAACAGGTAAGAGGACATCCCTAGTACAATAGAAGAGGAAACAACAGGATAGCATAAATGCACCACAACATAGAAGAAGGAGGATAACCAACCAGTAGCACCCCAGGACAAACCAAGGAGATGTAAAATAAGCGAGATGAAGAGGAAAAGGGATAGATATTCGACCCTCACCAAAATTCAAGGATCACAGATGTAGTATAAACACTTGAAAATGCAATAATATTCGAAACTAGTCGTGTACCTAAACAATAAATAGTGAAAATTTGATAAAATATAGTCTATGATTTACCCATATAACAACCAGCGTAATACTATTGGTTTCATGTTATATATTGCCATTAAACGGGCCAATGACGACATATTATTACAGGTGAGAAAATGGAAAAAAATCAATTGTTTCAGCGTTTTCCAACTTGAAGACTACGTAATTATTAGGTTAGATTTCGTTTACTTAATTATCAAATCATATTATTTCTCTAAATTTCCTCG
Organism: Cryptolaemus montrouzieri; assembly: GCA_013387265.2. Classification (NCBI taxonomy): domain Eukaryota; kingdom Metazoa; phylum Arthropoda; class Insecta; order Coleoptera; family Coccinellidae; genus Cryptolaemus; species Cryptolaemus montrouzieri. Next base: position 63,601,164 of record JABFTP020000165.1, on the reverse strand, counting down.
GAATGCTCTATTTCTATATTAACGAGTTTATAATTTTCAAATGACAAGCCCCTTTTCATCTCCGATTCCTCAAGATTCGAAAACTAATTCCTAAATGAATGTATGAAAGCAGGAAAACGAAATTATGAAAGTGGCTTTTCATCCGTTCGTTTCTTGAAAGCGGTGGAAACGTACAAAGATATAATAGAAGTGGCTGTTGGCGTACATTCTTACATAAAAGATCCATTCCCAGATGCTGCCATTGCTTCTATATATTTCTGGAAGCCGCTTATTGACATGTGCTCATAATTATTTGCTTCTATTATTCTGAGAAAAATTAAGCCTTGGAAACGGAAATATATTTCAGTAAGTTACTTGAATGGAATATCTTAGTGGTCTGATGTACATTTTGAGCTGTTGAATGTAAAATTTCGAGAAATTTGATAAATAATTTCAGGAACGAGTAGCTAACATTTGCAGAAGAATGCTGGCTTTGTACTTAATCTAGCTTGTTTGTTTTTTTGATTATAAACTGAAAAAACTTGAAGTTATTGAATATTTCAAGTCCTTCTACCATGTATCTTCATCAAATTGTTGTTTTCAAAAATACTGTCGGAAATATAAAGCATTTTGAACTATCTTTCCAACGAGATACGTTTTGTTGAAAGAGTATTGGTAATTGGTCAATAAAATCCATGAAAACGCCTTCAAAGTAGGCCTTTTCGGAAATAATATATTTATGCCAACGAATAAATCAATCATAAAGAATTTTGCAAACGCTTTTTCCAGCAATTACTTCAATTCTTTTTTATGTCTTCTTTCGATTCAAAACGGGTACCTCGAAGTGGTAATTTGAGTTTTGGAAAAAAGAAAAAGTCTGTTGGAGCCACATCTGGAGAATATGGTGGTTATTGGATGCTATTTCTTCAGTATGTGGTCAGAAATTCATTTACAAAGATAGGCTTGTTTGATGGTGCATTACCGTGGTGCAAAATCCATACATTTTTCCACAAAAGTGGTCATTTTTGACGAGTTTGTTCTCTCAAACGCCGCATAACGCTCAAGTTATATTCTCCGTTCACCATCTGACCTTTTGCCAAGAATTCCGAGTGTACAACACCGCGATAATCAAAGAAAACATTACCTTGACTTTTGATAGACTTTGACGTGGTTTTTTCGGTTTCGGTTCAGTTGGAAGGTGCCATTCCGAAGCTTGTTAACTGGTTTACATGTCAATCGCATAAATCCATGCCTCATCACCAGCTACAATGCGTTTTATGAATGTGTAGTCGGCTCGTTTCTGCATGTCTTCAGCGACCTTAACGCGATTCAATTTTTGAAGATAATTCAGGGATTTTGGATCTAGTCGAGCGACGACGTGTTTCATGCCCAATCAATCGTTTAAAATGATACCAATTAATTTGTAAGATACATAAAGTTCATTACCTATCTCTCTAAAACTTAAATTACGATTTTCAATATCCATTTCTTTCACTTTACCAATGTAAACTTCAGTTGAAGATATTGATGGTCGACTAAAGCGATGCAAATTTTCCACCATATCTCGATCTCTGTTGAATGCACTGTACCACTCATATGCACGTGTTTTTGATAAAGTTGATTCATTGTAAGCCTTCTCTAATACTTTCAGTGATTCGGCAAACGAAATTCCGTTTGCAATCCAAATTTAAGAAAAATCCTTTGGTCCATATTTTTATCCATCGTAAAAAGCGTAAAATACACTTGTGAGAACTGACAGTATAGAAAACAGTTGTGCCAACTTAGAAATAACAAAAATTTTGAAGATGGTTTCAAGCAGATTATTTAAATAATCAATTCTAGGTACGTTTTTTGATAGAAAGTATCACTTGACCTATATGTTCAAAATGATGAAGGGTGAACACCCCAAGTGTGAGGGATGATGATCACTTATCCAAATAAAAATCAGCCTGTTCTGCGTTTTGTCCGACAATGAATAATTTGGTAGTAACTGAGACTGATTTGTTTTCGTTGCCTCACCCTGTATTGATTTGAAACTTGAAAAATTTTATATAACTCGAAAGTTAAAGTATCCTAATGAAATTGCTAGGTGACATTGTATTTTTTCCTAAAAAAAGCTTCTAAATCTTATTTTCCGAACTATAATATTTACAAGGGATATTTCACTTAATGAAAACTCGACCATTCTGTATTAAAAATTAAATTTTGAGACATTTCTTCAATTTAATATGCACATATAGCTCCTACCTTCGTGAAAACTCATAAATTCATCAATTAAATGATTAATGCACGATCGAATCAAGACTTTTCATCTTCTTTCTTTCGAAATATGAATATTTCCAAAAACATACGACCTGAAACTTATATTGCGCAGAATAAAGTAACACCAAATCGGCTGATCTTATGCTGCGTTGTCGAGTTGTTTGAAGTTACAAAGAACTATTTCATTTAGTAATGAGCTTCTGTAAATGGCAACCATGAAAAGACCTAGTTCGCGTATGAATACATCAACTTTATATCTCTTTTCTCACATTGAATATTCGAATATATCAAATATTATTCCAAGATTTTGTTAGTAATGTGGAATGATTTAAAGGAAAATAGTGTCACTTTGTGATTCTTGGTAGACATTTCTGTAAGTTTGTATTTTTTATTCTTCAACAGATTCTTATACTATAAATCGTTGTTTATAAATTAGGTTTGAATTTGGCCCTGAAACTATGAAAACTATTTTCATGTTCATAAAAATTTTATATGAGCAAAAGCTGTATGATTTTACTTTATGAATTGAAGGAGCATTCGTCGCATTGAAACTACAGCTGCAATTTATTCTATTTGATGAATTATTGTGAACATATATACAGGGTGCGACAACACAATTCATTCAATAATAACAATTCTAATAATTCCTTAAGAAATACAAAAAATAAGAGGAAGACATATTTTTATATGAAGTACTTACTAATGTTTTATGATATACACCTTCAGAGCAGGGTTGTTCACCCTTCAACTCTTTGGATAGAGAAATGTCGAATGATACCTTCTTGGAAAACTCTTTCGAAGTGCTTCATGATTGTGAAGTAATTTTTCAGGTCTGGACTTGTAACTTTTATACATTGTCCATCAAATAATCATAATATCAAACCTCTAAACACACATGGACATTTACAACACCCATACCTTCGACGGCCTCGAACCGGCAGCCGCATGTGTGCAAAGTGAGAAGCATGTGTTCTTCCCACCAGGCCACAGGCTGTAGGAAAACTTATATTAACACTTCCGAGGTACCCGTTTGGAATCGATAGAAGACATAAAAGGAAAAAGAAAAAGCGTTCGAAAAATATTTTGATGATTGAAATATTCGTCAGGGTACATTTCGGAAGGGCCTATTTTGAGGGTGATACAATATTGGATGAAGAATAAATATTTTGTGTTTTATTGAACAATTCTATACTATAACTCTTTCAATTATTTTGACTTTAAAATGTATCAATGTTTCTAATATGGAAAACCTTTCTGAACCTACTCAACACATGACGCAACGGGAAATGAAAAATACTGTAGACTAAACGATATATCAGCTATTTTCATATTAAACCTCGTATTTTAATTGAATGAACCCAGCCTCGTCATCATCATGTAATATCATCAATAAATAATATTTTATGTTGAAAATAGAACTTTAGTGGTAATAATTATTCATTGCAAAATAGCCGAGAGCCCAATACTCTTCATTTTCAGTGAAAACGGATGCATTATATGGAAATGACAATAAATTTCAATTTCGGTGTACATGTCGCTTTTATAGAAGGTAATTGATGACAAAAAATCGAAACTTTTTTAGGGGCTTTTATTCATATTCACCTTCAACATGCGGCAAATACAATGGTATAGGAATTTTTATTGAACCTAATATTAACTTTTTGTTGTTCGTTCATAGTTTTGTTATTTGATGTTACTTGAGCCAAATGAAATAATGGCAAGTAATGAAAATCTGAGTTTTATTAGATTCATCACAATCTTACTTTGAAGGTAAAGCCTTGTAGTTAAAGTCATTCGTCTTTCTTTCTCTTGCCATACTTTTTAAAGAAGCAAAAATATTACATACCATGATTTTCTGAATATTTGGGAAGTAAGTTACAAGTTGTCCAGAATTATTTGCCTTTGAATGAACTTCTAATAGAAGATCATTCAAGTACTCTTCGTATCTGGATTATATCAACATGGTACCATCGAGAGAAAAACAACTCACAGAAGTTTTTCGGGGAATTCAGTGGTACAACCAGATTTTTTCTTGAACAGGTATGTGCATGAATAAATGAAAAATTGCAGTAATCACAAGAAAATAACTGAAGAAATCGTTTGCGGACATATGTTCATGGAAACTTTTTGTCAGGACATAGCTTGTGGAAGCACCTCTTGAAATCTTCGCATTTAATAATCTACACCCTGTATTTCTAACAGGATGGAGCCCCTACCCATAATGCGCAAATAGTAGCATAATATCTGAACGAGCATTTTCCAGAACGATGAATAGGCACATATAGTTCTGTACGATGGCCAGCAAGGTTAGTTGACCTGACAGTTCTTGATTTTTCATGCGGGAATATTTACGAAAAAAAATCTATCGAGCCCATCATAGAAGATAAAAGATTTTAGCATTCTACAGAATGGGAATTATGTAATATACAACCTATACCAATAATTTTACTCCATGCTCTATGGCAATTTCGAACATTTTCTGCCAGAACGGGTTTATTCCGATTACACATTTATTGTAACCACCAAACGTATTGTAACTGGTAATAAGGCTTATGATCGTTGTGGGTCGTTTGAGAGAGCAAATTCTTCGAAAAAGGCCGCTTACCCCCCTTCTCTATCCACTGTATGCTCTGACTTTTGGTCTCAGGGTCGTATTCGAACACCCATGACTCGTTACTAGTGATAACATTCATCAATTCGATAAATCATGTTTTGACAGATGAACAATCGGAGCTCTTTCTGCTCAACTGTGAGCACTTTGGAAACTATTTTCGCACACAGCTTACGCATCCCTAAATCTTCGTGTAGCATCTGCCAGATCATCTCCTTGTTGATGCCCAACTCGTCTGCCAACATTCTAAGCCTTACCCGACGGTCTCGCCGCGTTTCATCAAAAACTTAATAACCATTATTCGCTCATCACTCATCTTCACGATGGTGGGTCAAAACAGGTCGATGTTCAAAGGACAATAAAACACGAAGTCTTCAACTGATCAACACAGAACTTGAACAGGCTGTCGCAAAAATAAATTCTGTTTCGAATGAAATCAATGCGAACGGCACAGAGTTATCAACTGCCGCAGCACTTCCGCGAACTTAATTGACATACCTCGTATATTCTAAGAAATTAACAATAAAAACATTCACCTAAATATTCAGTTAGTTATGACTTTTAATCCCTAAGCATTAAGTCGACGGGATTGTTAGATTTGAGAGTTTTAGAAAAATTGAATAAATTTCGAGAGACTAAAACAGGCAGAAAAGTTTTCAGAATCCCGGTGGAATTTTCGTGTCAAATTATAACGTGTTCATAAACAAAATTGATCATATTGCATCTAGTTCAAAAAGCTGGCGGGCATCCATTTAATAAAAGTGCAAAAACCATGTCTGTAAAATTGAAACGTGTTAATAAAACTCGTCAGGCGATAATGTGGCAGGGATCTACCCTTGATGTAACGTGTAACGTGTTTATATCACGCCCTGCAAAAATTGACCGTACGAAACTAGACAGTGATGTATTAAAGCCATCATTTTCATTTACGAATTTCAACTTTTTTAGAGTTTTCCGGAAATTTTTCGCTTCGGGCCAAGTACAAACGTATTTCTCTGGCGTATCGCTCATTATTTTGGACGGGACCAGGAAATATAATGTATTATACTTTAATTGAATGAATTTTTCATTCCGGGAAATGTTCCGAAATGGACTTGATTATCCAGATGGAGAAGAGGATTGCGACAAAAGTAGAATTTCAATCTCGGCACTTTTCTCGCTGCTTGCGCATTGTATAAATGAAATATTGCACTTCCATATTGCTTTTTCGACTTTTTTTATCTTTTTGAAACTTCGTTGACTTAGTTGATTTGGATGTAGGTCATATCCTCATCAACAATATCTCAATTCGAAGAAAAATCTCAATATCCCAATAGACATCCTTCTGAATAAAATATGGGGAAAATGAGTATATCTGCAGGAATAAAGAATATCCATTCTGAATTTTCCCAAGTAATTTATAATCCAATTTGCAGAATATACAGACGAGGTCTGGTCTTTCTGAATATATAATTTATGAGCTGTAGGTTGATTCAAGTAATACTTAAATGAGATTAGTCCCAACCGACTACCGTATTGATTCTGAAGTGCCCCATCCATTTTCTATTAATAAATTTGTGTTACGAGGGTGTCAGGATAACTTTGAAGATTATTGGACAATGAAATGGGATTTAATATATGGTATTATATTTCTTAAGAGGATTTCTGTTCTGAATTCGATTTACATTATATCAAAACTAAATTAGATAGACTAATATTCTTCATTTGCCGTTTGACCTTCTCCCAAGAATTTCTAGTGCACAACACCGCTATAATGAAAGAAAATAGTCAAAATTACCTTGACTTTCGATCGACTCTATCGTGGTTTGTTCGGTTTCGGTTCAATTGGAAGGCGACTTGATTGGTTTGCATGTCAAACTCATCAACCCATGTCTCATCACTAGTTACAAATCGTTTTATGAATGTGGGGTCAGAATTGACTCGTTCTAGCATACCTTCAGTGACCTTTACGCTTGTTTAATTTTTGAAGAAAATTTAGGTTTTTTGAAACTAGTCGAGTGGTAACGCGTTTAATGCCCAAACAATCATTTACAATGGTACAAATTGATTCGTGAGACACAAAAAGATTATTGCCTATATTTTTCAATCTTAAATAACGACCTTCAATAATCATTTTCGTCATTTCAGTTGAAGATGTTGATGTTCGATCAGATGGAGGCACATCTTGGCCGCTATTGAATGTACTGTAGTACTCACTCTTTCTTCGATATTTTCATCCATTGTAACACAGAACACATTTGTGAGAACTTGCTGAATTGAACAAACTGAATACAGATCGTTGAACAGTTCTGCCAACTTAGCAACAACAGAAATTAATTTCTATAATTGTTTTAACCGGATTTGTCAATTAATTAATTCTAGGTATTTTTGACAGAATGTAAAACTGTTTGAATGAAATTATCCCAAGATTTGAAGTTAAAAAATCATATGCAATTAGGGTGCATCGAAACTGCCATCAATTGAAGAAGTATTGCACTATACGAGGGTGCCCCAATAACATTTCAAAAAATTTGTGAACACATAAGGACCACCCTATTCTCCACGTTAGATATCAGAGTTATAATTGCTATATTAATGGGCACTATAGTCCCAGAAATCACCGAAATAAGTTAGAATCTGTCGAAAATTCTTCATGCTTAGGAGGAGTAGAATCAAACACGTCATGTACGAATGTCCAACTAGGGACAGAATTAGACTTGTTTCTAACAAACTGGAGCTGACTGAGTCATTGATTTGAACCCACACATCCTATAGCTTCTTCTCTATGAAAAAAGTTAAGAAATCACTACTTGAGTGTTAACCACATGTTAGGAAAACAACCTGTATATACTGGAAGAAAAACTGATTCGTAAGTAAATACCTGTTTCACTTTATTTCCATCATAGACACGATTCAGATAGAATCGTTTGTTTTTTCTGTTGAAAAGAGACAAAAGCTATCTGGACAAAGCACCATCTACAATTCAGAGAAAAGTAAATAAAAAAGGTCTGAATGTAATCCCCATTAAATCAGTGAAGTTTCAATTTCTGTCCGAAAATAACATGGCTGAGGCATACTCGTATAAAGCTCCGTTGCTATAATGCAAATTAGTTCTCAATTATTTCACGGACTAAAATGAAGTAAAGCGTCGAGCAAAACAATTTCGGTTTTTTAACTTTCGCGTGGTTTTAACGAGGCGCCAAGTGTGATATTGAATAATTACAGAGGCAGTTGTATGCGACTCAGATTTTATCTGGTATATCAATACGTCAAAATTGTGTGTAATTGTATTAAATTACAAAGAAGGGCTGCAATTAGGTATTTCGTGTTTGCGCTACAACCAATGTTTGGGAAATAATTCAAAATTTATGTGGCATTTATTTCTAGTGAGTTTTCTCCTATATACAGGTGTGAATGAATAAGGTGATTCCTCAAGCTATTTTATGACGAAAAGTTCCAATGAACATATGTCCGCAGACATTATGAGATCACAGATTTCACAGTGTGTAAAAAAATTATCAATTTCATGTTTACAGTGAAAACATACGTTCGGTGATATATTTGACTAGTAGACGGTTGTCATGTTGATTTCTTTCATTGACAACTCAAAATTAATTGTAATTAATTCACTATCGTGGATATTTCACTGATAAGCAGTGGTATGTGCAGTGACTCAATCGAATTTTCATTAAGATAAGTTTATTCAAACGCATAAATAGCCGACATGTATTCTGTCTACGGTCCCTAAAATGATAATTATTTAGAAGCGTCGAGAAGATATACTGAAATGTACCTTCAACGCGTCGCTCCATATCATACTCAATTTGGACGCCTTTATCAACAACTTCGCTTGTAACCCACTGTTTCTAATTAAAACCGTCAAAACTCTGACAGGTTGTTCTTATTTTGTTTTACTACACCACGAGGATTCAACGATCTGTAGAGCATTAGTGATTTAATGCCGTAATTTCCAGATATCAGAACATAGCAGCAGTGTAACTTTATTAATTGCCGCCTTAAACCCAGAAGCAGACAGTTTGTTTTTGGAAATGAATTTTTTGTTTGACATTTTCTTTGCAAAATAGTGCAGCCATTAGATACTTGCTCAGGTTTGTATCCTCCATCAGCTACTAGGTTTGCAAAAACTTATTGAACCAATCTTCCGATCTTTATTGAACTATCACCAGATTCTTTACATTATCACCAGGTTCTTCGAAATGTGTGTCTGTCTTTTCCCAGATAATTAGATCACTCAGGGGCACCTTTTTTTCGGTTGCGGTCTTGGATTCATCCAAGAACAATTTTCGCTGACAGTGAAGTTAAATACTTTATCTCTGGATATTTCTATCGATCGAACAGTTGATTCCTTAACATTGAATGAGCGTGATATGGATGAGGAAGACTCTTCGAGGCGTAAACGATCAAGCATTTTCTATTTTCACTTCAAGCAGTAACACTGATATTTTTGGTATTAAAACTCGTTTTTCAATTCTTTCGGAAAACATAAATTAGGAGGACAACGATGGAGACATGTTATTCGATCACGAAAATTCGCTTTGCTCAAACTTTTTGTTTGTTTACATTTTCAAAAACACCGACTGCGGCGAAGGCGGCTTATGTCAAAGGAAAAGCCGAACCAATACCATATCATTCGAAAACATACTTAAGGCGTTGTAGGAATAAGGTCTATTTCCATTTTTTATTATTATTTGACTTATTAATACATAGGTATGTACCGATTAGATCTGCGAATGAAGAAATTTTTAGCTGCGAATATAGGAATTAGGCGCGAATAGTGAAAATGCCAATGTGTGTATTTCATTATTAATTTGAAGAGGATAAACTTTATTTTTAGGTTAAATTTAGGATTTTGTGAAGATATGATTTGCATTTCCTGTCATGAGATCCTAATAACCAATCCCAGTAGATTTCTATCTACGCCTATAAATGTCGGAATATTTGTGAAAACTAGGATAATAATGACTATCTTCAATTTACTGGTGCCTCCTCTTAACTAGAGAATTATTTCAATCTCTCAAGAATTCTACTTTGTTTAATGCTATTAAAAGAAAAGAGAAACAAAAAACTGCTGTTTCCTTTTAGATTTTTGTTATGAACTTTGACGTTCATTCTGGTCATGATGATTTTGATGGTATTCGAAACAGTTCTGACTATATTTTCCTTCACGTCACATTTGAGGTTAGAAATTCGCTTCATTTCTTTCTGAGATTCTTTTTCTCTTGATTTTTCCATCATCGAAGAGGTCGTAATGTGTGAAATTTCATAATTTATTCACAAAAAAGAAAAAAGAAAATAAATCAATTTGTTCCCACGTTTTTTAACCGACATATTTTTTTTGCACTGTATCTATTAAATTCTTCCGACAAAGATTTGAAGTAAAACGCAGAGATATCCGATTTAAGCCATAAAACCTAAAAAACATGTATGAAATTAGTAGTAGACACCTCGTAAATACAAATTATCTTTTTTCATCCCCAGTCTGTGAGAATATCATCAGGAAATTTCGAAGAAACATGTCTCTATTAACTGATACGCCTATAAATTATTCTAAGCATCACAGATAAAAACAATAGTTCCGAAAAGAAATGTTTCAAGTATAGTTTACCCCATAAATTATTTTCACACGTGAGATATTGTAATGCGTAATTAGTACGTCAGAAATGATTGAGTGGTAGTATATTTAATGGGACATGCAATTCTTCCAATTTAAAATGATATTCATGTTCAGTCTTCAACCATTAGGTTTTTCATATATCTTCGACTTGTTTACATTTAAGGACTTTGGCAAACGTTGACAGTTGATAATTTTTCACTACAAATTGTATTAGCAGGCTAATTGATATAAATTATCTTTTTCACTCTGATTTATGTGGGAAATATCTGGACAAAATTTTAAATGAAGATGTCTTTGATGACAAATTTGTATATTAATCATTTTAAGTATCTTAGAGAAGCGTAGCATATACAGGGTGTTACATAATAGTATGTCACAACTTGAGGGGGTAAATCTACGTGCAATTTTAAACATAAGTACTCAAAAGCTTCGTTACGGAGCTACAAGGTGTTGAAATTGCTGGAAAAATTGTTTTTTTCTTCGAAACTCCTGCAGTTTTTGAGATATTCAACCCAAAATTGGAATGCAAGCTATTTTTTACAGCCTCCATGATAACACGTCCTAAATTTTAACTAAAATGTACAAGGTGTTTTCTTTTCCGGAGCCATGTCTTCTTTTGCCCTTTCAAACTTTTTTGCAGTACGCTACTGATCAGCGTACCATCAATTTTCGTCATCTCCGTTTAATTAAGAAACGATTACGAATGAAAGAAATACCCCAATTTTGACAGACAAATTGAGTGGTGGAGTTAGATTTGAACCGACTTTTACTTTTGTAGGAGATGACTTTAAACGTTAATTTTTCGATCAAAACTTGAATTTGGAATTTGGAAAGAAATGCATGCATTTTCTAATAAGGAAATATCGAAATATGTGTCAACGAAGGATGTTGCGGAAAATTCGATCTAGAAATACGTTTTCGAACGGCTCGAAAGCCTGGAAAAATCATCGTTTTCAGCGGTCGCTCGACAAGGATTTCTCCGGAACGGTTACTAATATCGAAATGAGATTACGCTATAGAAACAGAAGAATTATCTGGTAGCGTTTCTTCTTCAGAAAGAGCGAATCGATTGCCGTTTGGACTAACATCTCGTTTACCAATTCGCTCCAACTTTCGAAGGGAAAATGGCGTTTATCGAATTATCGAATGGGTAAAAAGCGTAATCCACGTTCCGAATATTCGAACTTTTGTTTTTCTCCCAATTTCACATGATGTGGGCCCGGCGGGTTTCCTACGCCTTTTTTCTAGAGGCCCTAGCGCCGCGCCCGAAAGTGGCTCGGAGGCGAACCGGGTGTCGTCGGACGGAGAACACCTGAAAAAATTGTACACTATTTGAAAAAGAAAAAAATTCGTCTAGTGTAATATTTCAACGAATGGCGGTATTCATTTTGATGATAATTTATCGCCTTAGAAGTGCACATCTGGTAATAAATATACCATTGAGTGATTCCATTGCCAAAACATACAATGATTGTAATTTCTCCACTTGATTCATGTAACACATCATACCCAGCTTAAGTTATTTGAATCTATTTCATTCTTCATTCTTTTATTCACACTAGCATAATTTATTCATTAGACGGATCCAGTCCCCGTCACATTAACTACCCAATAAAATTTGGAACGTACGGTGGTGGTGTTGTATTCTTCCAATCGAAGTGGTTATTGAGATGGAAATGATCAGCCAAGCGTAGCCAGATTTTCAAGGAGAATTTACACGAAACAACATGTTTATCGAAGCGAAAAGAAATAAAACGTCGATAAATATCAGAATGTCGGTGTTGGTAACACAAACATGAGAGAAACCCTTAAAGGAGGCGCGCATAAAATGTCTACGTGCGAGAATATTTCTTGAGAATAGAAGACATAAGACCACATTATATTAAGAATATCTAAAAATGGAAAACTCGACGAATATTTTTATGTCAGACAATTTCGCAACATGGGAAAGTAAAATTTGATTCAATGCATTTTAGAATTATTAAGAACAATATGGGACTTAGCTCATGTTTATCACCTTTAACTTGACAAATTTTCAAAACAGAAATTTGTGTTTCTCGTATATATTTGGAAATATAATAAATAACAAGGGTAATGAACATTTCTGTACTAATTTATAATACGTTGGATATTAGTACGAATATTGGTTAATATACGGGGTGGCCCATAACAAACTAAGAATCCTTTAGACTATACAGGGTGGTGAGCCTCCCGGATTTTTTTAAATGGGATTGTCTTCAAATAGGTTGATTAATACCCAGAAATTGTGACATTTCTAATAGACAATTCTCAAGTTCAGTTAAATATTGAAAAGAAGACAATATTCCTATTTATAGATGTAAAACATGTGGTTTTGATTAATGAAAAAATGAAAACAATGAGAACTTCAGGTAAACTATCCAACTATCCGAAAATTCATTAATATTTTTATTATTATCATTATCATATTGAGATAAGAGTCAAGTCTATAACGACTCACAATAAAATAACTTCAAAATGAAACAGTTATTAACAGATACAAATATAATGAATAGAACTTCTTACGCATCCTCCAAATTCGAGGATAGGGCACAAGTAGGTCGTGTCAATCTTTGATGCCGCAAGTGTATCACAGTGGTAAAAAAATCTCGACATTAGATGAATAATTTTGTTGCCTTTAGAGGTAACTTCCAGAATGTATCAGCTCCAACTTAGATCATGAGACACGATAATACCTATATGGTATGACTTTTCTGGATGATCTCTGGTGCCTGTTGATTGTGTGCCTGTCGATTGTGGTTGGGGTTTATTTTCCCGTACATGAAGTACGGTACACTTTTTGTTCATTCAGAGTCATGACACCACTATCCCATAGCATCCAAATCCTCTTGAAGTAAATTATAGTTGTGGGCAGTTAGATTTGAGTATCAACTAGCAGGTCGACTATATATATTAGAAACAACACAGGACTGAGGACTGACCGTTGCAGCACGCCACTTAGGATATTTCTATAAGATGATGATTTGTCTGAAATTCTGAAGCAAAACTCTCTACCACTCAAAAAAGCCCCAACCCACAAGAGTAAGTCTTTCCGAATCTCAAAGTGTTCAAGCTTTACCAGAAGACGACGATGGGGAACCCTTTTGAAAGCCTTAGATAAGGTAAGGCCTTCCCGCATCCACAGATCTGGTCAAGGATAAAACGCATTCAAGGAGATTCGTTTTGACTTATTTTCCAGAAATAGAACCACGCTACTTTGAAGGGATCATCTTGTTCTCCAGCAGAAGATAGAACATATGTTCAAAGACAAATTTTTCGAGGATGCAACAAGAAAAGGCGATAGTTGTTTGGAGATGTTTTGTCCCCACTCTTGAAAAATGGTGTGACAGAGGACTTTATACATGGCGAAGATGAGCAATAAGACTGAAATGATTTTTTGAAAAACAGGAACATGGGATATAGTAGTGATTTGACGCAGTATTTTAGAAGTTTGGGTGATAGTTCGTCGAGACCTGGCACGAGTGTACGTTTAACCGAGATATGTGTTTCCGCACAATATCTTCGGTATTGCGATGTCGCTTAGATCCAGTTCACAACGGTTATAGAGAATGTTAGGTACTAGCCTTATAGGCTCAGCATAAAAGAAAGCTGAAAATTGATATGGTAGGACACTGGAGGTTCCTGAAAAATTTTTGAAACACAATTCGTAGGACCTCTGACCAATGGAGCAGTGAAACACTCAGAAACGAGCGCGTTTTCTTATTCCTGGATACTATCATCTTAGTCTTATAATATTTTTTGAACTCAACAATCTAGTAAGCTAACATGTTGAAGTAGATTCTATTCTAGTTGCCTACGACGAATGTATCTTTCTTTGTCAGAGCGAGTTTTCAGGCCGAATCATTTTGAGAATATTGTAATCAATTCATTGTGTTCTATGGGAAGTATTATCACTATTAGACAAAGAAAGGATATCCATAAAAGTTTTTTCATATATCATCATAACTGTTCGTCCCAATTAATGGTAGAAATCCCTTAGCAAGTACGTTGATACATTGTCCTTCTTATATTATCATTTGTATCTCCGTTTTCGAAATCAACCTGAAATCGAACTCACTAGACGTATAATTGATATTCATATTTGATATTCGAAATCTACGAATATTGTTCAAATTTTAATTGGAATGTTGCCTATTTCAGTGACTCATTAGTTATTTGGAACATCGTCGGTTTTCAGCAAAATACACAATAAGAATAGAATTATATTTTGTTCAGAACTTCTGAAACTGGGATAGCGTTCTGATGTTTGACTCAAATTAGTTGAGAACTATTACAATTGGAATTAATTTCATTCGTTTCGGCGTCACGGTGTTGAATCTTCGCGCAATGAAACGGGCACGATTCTTACAAGTATCTCCGAGACTTTGGTATGCAAATTTGGATAACAATCTTTTCAGAAATACTGACACAAGGAATGAATTTGAATGATTATAGCTGTTCTCTCGATTAATAGATAAAAAGAAACTGTTCAATACAATGTGTTTCAGAGTCATTTCATGAGATAAGTTCATATAAAAATTGGTCGGCACATACTTCGTTACTGATTTACAGGGTGTTGAAGTTTAATCGAAAGATGCAGTTAAATTTGAATTTTTCGTAAACCGCTTGAGATATTCAGGTAAAATTCATTCTTTCAAAGACGCATAATTCTCAATACAAAACAATATTTTAATTAAACTCACGCAGGTAAGGTTAGTTTCGATTTTTTCGAAAAAGAAAATATGTTTGAATTTTCCAATTATTTCTCAAGAGAAAAGCTTTCATAACATTTTTTTGTTCGACGCCAAGTTTTTGAATAAAAAATTATTGAAATGTTTTCTGGGAATTCTTGCAATTCCATTCACAATACCTGTTCTATGCTCTGTTTTCAGAGCATGTTTTTGTTTTTCAATAATTTTGAATCTATTAAATTTGAATTTCAAATCAGCTATCATTAATCGTTGTGTCATGAACGCTGAGATGACCGACATATCTTTCATGTATGGACGTGCTGACAGAAAATCATAAGATGATCGGTGGTTGCACATCGAAAGATTTCCAAACGTTTGAAAGCATTCATCGACGCTTATACGACACATTGAGATGATATAAAGGAGCAGGAAGGCCAAGTGAAGTAAGAACGGTAGAGATGGAAAATGAGGTTCTTGTAATAATTCAAGACAATCCTGGTACCTCTACTCGCCAAATTATTGTCGATTTAGGTGTCAGCAATGAAACTGTTCGGCAAATTCTTCATGAAAATGTGTTGTATCCATACCACCTACAACGCGTACAAGCACTACTTCATACCGATTTTCTTGTCCGTATTGCATATTGTCAATGGCTTTTGCCTAAGTTCATTCAAATTTCTCAATTTCTTATGCTGATTCTGTTCACTGATGAAGCAAGTTCTTCAATAAATTCCATAAGGAATTTTCATAATAATCATATGTGGTGTGAAAAAAAATCCACATCAAACATATGAAGATCGATTTCAACGTCAGTTATCGTTGAATGTTTGGATCGATATTATGGGTAACTGCTTAATTGGACCAGTCTTTCTACCAGGAAGACTTACGGGGGAGGTGTTTCGCCACTTTTTAGAACACACGCTTCCAGAATTTATGGAGGATGTAGCTTTGGCAATAAGACAGACGATGTGGTTAATGCACGATGGCGCCCTGCCCATTTTAAGTCAGCTTGCTCGTGACTTCATAGCTCAAAAATATGGTAATCGCTGAATTGGTCAAAGTGGACCTCAATTTTGGTCTGCACGTTTCCCAGGCTTGAACCCTTTCGATTTCTTCCTGTGGGGTCATTTGAAGTCTTTGATTTACACTACGTCCGTGGCAAATGTTGAGGACTTAAGAAATAGAATCATCACTGGGTGCAACTGGATAAGAACAGATTCTGGTGGACTGAAAAGTCTTTGTTCTGCCTTTGAATTGAATTTTTGATTTTCAAATATAGACTATTTGATGATGAAAAGAAATACACTACGATGGTTCTTTTAACCGAATACTATGTGTCGTATAATGAAATGTATAAACTTTCTTTTCTCATTCTTTTCAACATTTTTTACTAAAAACATTTTTCTTTTTGAAAAATCAGTAGCGTCCTAGATTTTATTTGAGAATAGCCTGGGTTGTGCCCATATTATTATATTGTTTCGTATTGAAAATTATGCGTCTTTAAAAGTTTTCAACATCCCCAAAATTTTATCTCACTGTCCCAAGAAAAATCAAATTTAACTGTATATTTCGATTAAACTTCACAGGATGGTAAATAGGTAACGAAGTATTTGCGGATCTATATTTATTTGAACTTCTTTCATGAAATGTTTTCAGTAATCACAGTGTTATTTGAAAAATCCTGCTCACTCTTGAGACGAGCCACTTGCCAAGCATTCAAAACTTAGTTACAAATGACCAATTCAAGCAGCCTTTAGCATTTTGTGGTGGTATTACAAAGGGCGACAGGAGAGATACCGTCTTCCACCTATTATCAAGAAAGTTGAGTAACTTTTGATAGATAAATGTCAGAATATTTTCGGTAGAAAATTATTGTTTTGAAACCTTTCGTTCTTCGGATTGAAAATGTTTGTCTTTGTTAATGAAAAATATGCAGATAGGATCTGTGTTTTTGATTTTTACGGTGGAATCGTACGACAAGCTTTTAGAAAAACCACTGAAGTGGATAAAAATATCCGATATAAACGTTTTAGTACTATAACTTGTAATTCTCTCCAAAAAAGGTTATCTTTTAATGTTTTGAAATATCCGACATTAAAGAATTCATTCGAAAGATATTCACTTACCCTGAAATTGATTCAGAGTAGAACTTAAACTTTCCAGACGGTATCCATATTGAGCTTTAGTGGTACTTGTTGGCTCAGATGCTTCTTTCATGTTTCACTTTTTATGGTTGAACTTCCACAGGCGAACTCCAATGAGAAACTCATTATTATACAACGAAGAATTTGTCTCATTTGATAATTTTCCGTCGGGCAGAATGCTTCATAATCTGAGATTAAAAAAGTCTTTTTATTAAGCCCGCAGGCTCGAATCCTTCATAAATTGAATTTTTCAAACTCCGTTCAAAAGCTAAACCTTATCTGCTTTGATTGACGTTCGAATTTATTGAATTGTGGACAAAGGAAACTGGAAGTTCATGATCGCCGTTTAATTTTTATCTTCGGTTAAACCTCCTAAAGTAGGATACGAATTTCTTTATGCCAGTGTCAAATGTTAGTGGGAATATAGCTCATTTCTCAATGAATTATTCTAGTGCTATCAAAAGTGTCATTTCCACTCGACAGTGTAATTTTTTTGTATTGAAAACTTTCAAAAGTTCACAGCCATTGGTTGCATTATTCAAGAGTATCTTCTGTGCATAACAATACTTCAGACATCCTCAAAATTAACCATTGAATCTACCACTGAAAGTTCTCAAGAACTATCCTGTATATAACATAAATTGATTTTTATTATATTGAAAATACAATGCGAAGTTGATATTTGTAGATCCATTATGAATACAACCAGTTAGAAACTACATATAAATAAAGTCGTCACCAAAATTTTTATTTAGGAGGAATATTAGTTTTTAGACTATTTTTCAAGAAAATATAGTCATGAGTATTGTTAGCTTCAAACATATGGTAAAGGGATTTCTGAAGTCGTTTTAGAAACGCGATATTATTAGATAGCCTTTCAATAGAAGAAATGAATATAAAACTCTTCAACGTCAGCGAGAATGAATCTAGCGATGTCCATTTCATATTTTATTTATACTCTGAACAAAAGAACAGGAAAAGCAAAATAGAATAAAAAAAGAGGAAACACAAAATTGGAATTATAGCGGAAGAGCACTATAGGCGACGTCACTTGTTACAATAGAAAAAGTTGAGGCATTGGACGAAAATATTAAAACCAAAAACACTATAGAAGTCTATAAAATAAAACCATTGCCTTGGAGAATACAATGCAGGGTCAGTCGGCCAGGAAGGAGTACCCTGCCAGCATCATCCCTCAACAGGAAACACAGCTCAGTGAAAGACACCAGTTCCGGATGTTCGTGTTTTAAAAGAGAGCTAAATCAGAGGCGGATTTAGAGCAAGGCCTTGCGGTGTCGTCCCATTGTCAACCTCACAAAGAAATCATGAATAGTTCATACTATTCAACTGTGTCCACACAATAGAATTTTATATCATGCCTCGGCGTTAATTATGAGACAATCTAAGAACCCCATTATTAAATACTCATTATTGCATACGAAACTTTTCGTACAGGATAAATTATGATCAACTTGAGAATTGAATTTTGAAACAGTCATCGCAACTGATTGAGCTGAAATTTTGCATAAACTTTCATTTTAATGCATGGTGAAGTCATTTTGAAGTAAATATGGAAGATTTCCAAATCAGACAAGCCATGATTTGAATATCAAATGATGGGTTTTGCGGAAATGAAAACGAAAAATGAATTTCATGTTACTCTATATTCAAATATAGCTTATAACATTTATTTACCATCATATATATTTTAAATGAGAAGGTTTGCTGAAGAAATATATATAAAAATAATAAATGAATAAAATAAAATATAATAATAATTATATGCAGGGTGTAAATGAAAAAGTGCGAAAGATTTCACAAGGTGATTCAACAAGACATTTTATGACGAAAAGTTCCCATGATCATATGTCCCCAAGCGATTTGTTACTGAAATACAGGATGTTGAAAACTTCAAATTTTTTCAGTTTTTTCTAATGAATACTACAGTTTTTCAGATACTCAGTTCAGCTGATACGTGCCTTTGTAAAAACTATTTTAAAAACTAAATAATCAGTTTAGAATGACAGTTATGAAATTCTACAGGGTAGTAGTTCATCTGTCCTTTCTACACCTTCAACTTTTTTTATAAATTTTCAATTAATATGTAATCTTTTGTATATCTTGCATCTTTTCCATATCTTCCACAGTTTTGTTTAAAAAATAGATGAATTTCATGTGTAGCGTGGTAACAATAATCGTTCCGTCATTTATTTCACTAGTAGACGGCTGCAATTTCTCATTGACAACTCTAAATCAATTGTTATTATTTCATTTTCGATGATATTTCGCAGATAGGGAGTGATTGTTTCAGTGACTTTCTCGAATTTTTATTAAGATGAAGGTTTATTCAAACGCAGAAATAGCCGACATCCATTTCGTCTACGGCCTCTCTAACGGTAATTCCTTAGAAGCGTCGAAAACATATGCTGAAAAGTACCTTCATCATACTTTGTTTAAACAATTTCATCAACGATTTCGAAAAACAGGTAGCTTCAAAAGTAGAGAACAGTATTGCGGAAGATTATTCGGCCCTTTCCCTTTTGAATTTTTCTGAAGAAAAGATTCAGCAACTATTTTGATGGATTATACAAATTAGAGCTTCTCACCTTTTTTGATTAATCCCTCCGCCTTTTTCTACAAGATATGTTGTCATCTCGTCTTCATCAACGAACTGATGAGAATCTAACAAACGATAAAATCCTAGGCCTTAAAATAAAATACGCACACAAACCAAACAGAAGAATGGCCTACGGAAACATTGAAACCATCAGACATTATAGCTATAACATCCATATATCCTTTAATCTGTGATAAAGTTGAAAATTAATCAAGAATTGAAAATTCTTTGTCATACCTACATATTAAGTTATATACACTGCTCAGAAAATGACATGAAACAATAAGAAATAAAAGTAGTTGCTAATTCTAAAGAAATTCTGAAACACTACCACATGAAATTGGCAAGAGATTATCATGAAGTACTATATATAACTACATAGACTAGTAATACCCCAAGAATCTACAGCACAAGAAAAATGTATAAATGATAATTTTCCATAACTTCTATCTTGAAATAATGAATACAAATTCGATATTCATCGAATATCACACAATCAGGTTAGATATGCGCCCTCAATTTTCAATCATTAGAAAACTGCTTGGAGTGATAATTGTTCTATTACCGATACTGTGATTTCTTGTGGAATGTGGCTTTAGTTGAGATTGAAATTGGACATGGTCGAATGCTTCAAAGTACAGCCGAAGAGAATGTGCCCTCGAATTTCCATGAAAGATTAATATGTAACATATAATTTTATTGGAATTTCTTCGTCGTTATTTGCTTTAAATTTTATATTTCTTGAGATGATTGAGAATTTTAACAATATATTCTGGAAAAATTTAAGAAAATTATAATACCAATGAGGAGAAATATTGGTACCAAAATAGTTGTTAATTTTGATATTCATTTGATTGAATTAATTAACAAATATATTATCTTCGAAGAATAATAATTATTCCGAACTGAACTTTCGCAATAAGGAATGAATATATTCGTGAAACGTTTAAATACCTTTTGTATCTTCTACCTCTTCATCCTAGTGTAGCTGTTGCTATAACAGATGTATTAAGGCATGCATCAGCTGCCTCTAGCATAATAATAGAGTTAAGGGTAATCGGCCTTGGAATTGAATAGAGAGAAAGGTGCCTTGATAATTTAGATATAACATATGTTCTATTTGCATCTGCTCTCAATTTAATTTCATTATCACTTCACAAACATAAACGCATTGGGTGAAAGTGTGGAATATCTTTGAAGATTCATTCCTAAAAATTCTTTTTGCACAAAAAGAAATTCAAGGTGAA
Source organism: Cryptolaemus montrouzieri (assembly GCA_013387265.2). Classification (NCBI taxonomy): domain Eukaryota; kingdom Metazoa; phylum Arthropoda; class Insecta; order Coleoptera; family Coccinellidae; genus Cryptolaemus; species Cryptolaemus montrouzieri. Next base: position 63,579,981 of record JABFTP020000165.1, on the reverse strand, counting down.
AAACACAGTCCAATTATTTTGATTAATTATCATCTCGAATACAGTGACAAGATTCTATTCACGATTTACGTCAGTGGCGCACCAATAAACGTTGAAGGAGAAGAAATAAGCATAATCCAAGAAAAAGATATCATTCTATGAATTCTTACAAACATTGCTGATTACAGAGAGTGATTTCAGTACATGTTTATTATCTCAATTGGGGCTGAAAATTTTAAAATGTCTGATAACTAAAAACTAAAGAATTTTGATTTCAAAAACAGAACATTTTCGTCTTACCTTTATGAGAATTTTCATCCTATAATTACTTCATCATTTTAGATACACACTGTATATTATTTTTTTCCATAAGGTATTATATGATCGGGAAATTAATCACGCGAATTGATCTTATGACAAAATTAATCTGATTGTTTAATGATTCAAATAAAGAATTGGACACAAATAAGGAAGAACTACATTTGAACATTGTTTGATTTATTATTTTATGGAAATTCTTTTCTAACAAAGATAAAGTTAAATATTTTTATACTTTCCACAAACGGAAAATGATCCGTTAACTAAAGAGTTGAACTTACTTATATAGATACAAGCTTAATTTGATATTAAGTAGTGAAGAGGTAATAATGTCTAGCTAGCTATTAAGGTTTCTATAAAGTTCGTTGATTTACAAACATTTCAACAGATTCATTTTATTTTCTTTGTCGCAATTATGAAAAATTTTAATCTCTTCACATATTCGATCCAAAAGCAAAATTACACGAAACAATAAACTGTATATCATCAAAAATATACCCCAATATACCCCAATATAAAGAAAAATGTAAGATATATTGCAAACATTGAATATAATGGTAATTCCTAAGGATTCGACCAAATCGTTCTTAACAGACATAAAACAAGGATTGGAACATATAGATTACATAGCACTTATATTATAGGAAAAAAAAACAGATTCTGATGAACGCTCAATCTCCAAAGCAATATGGACTAATAAAACTGCACAAAGATGAAGAAGCCATTATATTATTAGTATTAAATTACGAAAGTTCTAAAATTATTCAACGTAAGCAAAATATCAAATAACACAATTAATGTATTCCATCAAAGATACTTCGTTGAACAAATACGCTAGTTTTAACGCTGGTTCACCAATTTTCGAAACCATATTCAAAGAACATTTATCCTCTGACAATAATTCTCTAATATGTGGATATATAAATACCACAAAACATCAATAACATTAGATAATATCAAAATTCTTCATAATTGCCACAAAGGAAAGATAATGAATCATTTGGAATGTTTGGAAATCAATAATTTGTAAAAACCCAAGTAAAATAAGCCTTAATAGCCGGCTAGACAATAAAACCTCTCCAATACTTAATATCAAATTAGGCTAGAATCTATAGGTATAAGTAATTTCATTTCCTGTAATTTCATCATTCTAAACTGACCTGACGATCGAAACCGATCGTGTTCGTGAAAATAGAATTGTGGAAAGTATAAAATATATTTTACTTTATCTTCGTTAACTGTGAAAAATAAAATGCGAATTGATGTTTTACACTCCCAATGTTTCCAATACGACTGACGACATGGAAGTTCGTGCTACTATACTTGCTCATTGTTTCGTTTCAACAGGTTGAACAGAATGATAAAGGTACCGTCTTGACCTTAATACCATATGGAGTTCAACTCAGGTGGAACAGGCAAGGGTGCATAATTAAGGGGGACGACAGGATGTTGAAAAGTTGAGTAAATATGGAAACCTTCTTGGTAATATAATATTACTCTGAAATGTTTCGTTCGCATATAGTTTTTGTAGCGTCAATCTTAAAAGATTATAGTTTTGAAACCTCGTTGATAATATTATCTAGAAGGGGACTGATAAGTTATGGTATAGCAACTATTTTATTTTCGGAGTAATTGTGTAATAATAATTCGAAAACTTTGGTAATATTCCTTTCAAATTTCATAGCGATCATTTAGAATATAACATGAAGTCGTATTCTATTTCAGGCTTATATTTCATTGAAAATAGTTGGAATTCGATAATTTCTATAAATCACTAATTGCTAGATGAAGTTATCACTCAATAGTTAGTTGATTGTCCGTTCGAAAACGGTAATCATTAACCGATTTCAAATATACTATTTCAGGCGAAAAATCAAAAATTTCCGAAGCTCCTTTATTTGCAAAACAAATATATTTGAGTAAGAAAAAGACGTTGATTATGAAATTTTCTGATCAATAACACCATCACGTAATCACAAAAATCATATTCACTAACAGAGGTTCATTTATATATGAAAATCAAAAATAAACTTCAAATGTTGTTATTTCATTGTGGAATAAACAGTGTGATTCATCGAAAACAAGTATTTACTTAAACGAATCAACATATTCAAATCAATCGGAATATTAAATATGATTCCCAAATGCAAATAGCTTACAGCAGATATTCCAAAAAATACTTATAGATAGATTCCCAAACAATTCGAGAACATTGTTCATTGAAAATTCCATTTGTTTCCACAATTTCTCCAGCTGAAATCACTAAAGATATCATTCAAGAATAAGATCCTTAGAAGCTCAGATAAATGCGTGAGTTAGACAATATAAAAAATCGATTCCACCAATCAACCTGTCCCAAAGACAGTGTTGAAAAGTAAAAAAGTATAAAATAAATTCAGAGCATTTTACTGCGCATTTGAATGGATGTAACAGTATTAAGGATAAGGCCTGTCACCAGAAAATATCGTCCTAGTTGCTGTAAAATATTTCTGGTTATATCTCAAACCCGTACTAAGAGTGAAACATTTCACGGCCATTAGATATGCATAGCATATTATAAATTATCCATTCTCAAGTTGCGTTTGCTTGCCCTACCGTTTTTTCAATTACATTTACTTCAAATTGAATAAATGGAAATTGATTCTTTATGGAGCCGAGATTACAAAGTTTAATTTAAATATAAAATTCAATTTAGTTCTTGCATATTCGAATCTGTGTTTACATTGAATGAAGTTTTTCACTTCGACGAGAAAGCACCTATAATCTATGTTATTGTTGAAGGAATTGGAGAAAATTCAACTCAATTAAAAAAAAATGAGAGACTAATATCAGGAACGACGCTCGTTGCTACAGGGTGTCCGCGCTAAGGGCACTTCAGAAGTATCAGGAGAACGGAATTATTGATCAGCTTCAATGTGCGAATTGCATTAAAGGTTCAAACATTGAAAATAAAATTAGAGACTGATCATGTCATCTATAGCAAATGCTATGGAAGAACAAGGACTGAAGTATAAACTCGTAAATAAAATTTACATTGATAATTATGTCTGGTGGCTATTTAAATTCAAAATATCTGTTAACATCTGTGTATCACCCACTTAATGTGAGGGACGGGTTGTATCTAGATAATCTGAAATCTCATTTCAAAGAAGTTGTAGCAATCGATGTGGAATTTATCATGATTTCAATTTTGATATGGCTGCAGATTCATTTTATACTGGAAAAGGTAGGAGTTTGATATACAGATGTGGATTTGAACATCATGTTAAAGATTACACAAGAATAACAAATACTAGTAGGACAATTATTGATTACGTGATAGGTAAAAGTATTGTGAAAGTGATTGATACTATGGGCCCAGTTTGTTTGTTTGTTTTTATTTGAACGTGCTCTATTTCCGCCTTTCGGCCAATGACACGCTGGGGAATTCTGTCTCCTCACTAACCCGGGAATTTCGCCGAACCCCTCTCGTGTCGAGGGAAAGGATCTTTAATGTCCAACACATCTCTGTTTGACATCTCCTCCTGAACATGGATACTCAAGCGATTCCCAGAATCCGAAAAATCGCACCAACTTTATGGGGATTGAACTCAGGTTACTCTGCGCAGAAGACGACCATCATGAGAATTGAGGTGACTATGGAAGTTAAGAATACTGAAAATAACTTTTACCTTTCTGTGATTTATGAAAATAGAGGTAATTCTAGAGAGTTGTGGAAAAAAACCATAAGAGATTGTTAGTTAGAAAAATAAACAACAGCAATGAGGGGGTTATCCAATTTGAAAATGTTCATTCGTCTAATGAAGAAATAACAGCCGGTGAATTTAATTCATATTTTCTTGATAGTGTAGACAGAATAGTTCAAAAGATTCCTTGGATAAATAAAAATGATTCTATTTTACAGAATGTGAGTTTTTCGGCAAGTTCTGTGAATTTGAACCTGTTAGTATGTATAAACTCAAAAGAATAGTCAAATCAATGAAATATAAAAATGGAACAAATGAAGGCATAAGTATTCTGAATGATATATTTGATGTGGCAGGCAACAGATTGTTAGATGTTGTCAATTGTTTGTTGACCACTGGGGTTTTTCCGAAAAACTCTCATTTAAAATATAGATGTCAGAGAGTTAAATATGGCAATAATTTGTCTTCAGAGTCACCTACTAAGCATGGGGTTCCTCAAGGAACGGTCTTAGGACCTATACTATTATTATTGTATGTGAATAATATGATAAAGCGTATAAGGCATTGTGAAATTACTATGTTTGCTGATGATACTATGTTGTTCATTTGCGTAGATGATATCGAAGAGATGACTCGTAAAATAAACAGAGATCTGAGTTGACTGTATGCTTGGTTGTGTGATAATCGATTAAGTGTGAATATTGATAAATGTGAATATATGATTGTAGAAACTAGGTACAAATTGAATCAATTGAACTGTGATATTGTATCTGTGAATATAGATAATTGAAAATTGGATAGAATCACAGAATTTAAGTATCTTGGTGTAATATTAGATGAATGTCTCACATTTAGATCCCTTGCTTAGAAATTTGTGTATTTGCGAGAAAGTCTCTGTATAATGCAATTGTTCAACCCCATTTGGAGTATTGTGCCACTTTATTTATTAGTTCGCCAAATATTGAAATTAACAAAATTCAGATTTTACAGAACAAAGCCATGTGGCTTTGTGCAATAGGTACATTCCTATAATGTTGAATGTTTTGAATATACTAAGTGTCAGGCAGAGATTGTATTCATGAACGATGGAGTTCATACATAAAATGAAAAATAACAAATTACCATCTTATTTGTGTCAGGATTTGAAGTATGTGAATGAAATTCATTCATACGAAACAAGGTCGAGAAATGATTTTTATACTTGCAACACTGCTAGAGCAGGAAACTCTCTTTTACATGGGATTGATTCAGTATAATAGTTTACCTGAAGAAATTAAAAGTTCTGAAAAATTTACCGAGCTTAGGAGGTTATTGTTGACATATATCAAGAGTCAATTGTAGATTATTGTTAGGTATATTTTTATGTAGTAAGACTAGAAAATTTTCACAATAATGAAAGGATTTTGTGCATTTACATTCATTGTATGTTATAAGCATTGATAAATACACGATATTATTATTATTATCAATAAGTCGATATTTCTGTTTGGTCATCGACTACAACTTTGCTATTTCTAAGAACATGGTGTACTTTTTAATTTTTGACATCACTTCATCATCAAGCGTCTTTTGTCATGATATCTTATAATAACCATCATTGAGCAATGATTCCTTTTATCAAAATTTTCAGGATTATAGTGTCATCTTCTTCGCCCGAAAAAATTGACTCAAATTTTAAGTAGATTATAACTTTCTTTTATTTCAACAAGAAAAGTGTTATTCTTTAGAAAACGCACTTTCCGATGCTATTTTATATACAGGGCTCTCAAAAAACACTAGTCAACTTAATAAAACTAAATTGTCAGAACATCTAATTTCCAATACGAGTACTTATCTGCAGTTCTTTCTGAAAAGTAAATCACTATGTTGCGAAATATAAAAACAGACAGAGTTGATGCCAGTTTATATGTTCTAAGTAAACTTCTATGAATTTTGGCATCGATTACAATCAAGTGCAAAAAACAACTGCGCTCGTAAATATTTAAGAAAAATAGTGGCCGATTAGAACATTTCATTTGATTTGAGTAAAATATATTTTATACTTTCCACAATTTTATTTTCACAAACACGACCGTCAGGTCATTTTCAAGTGATCCTGGTTTTACTGTTTCCTTGTAGTTTTGCTTCTTGGGTCAAATGTTGGATTTCAGCAGTCTTATGTTCTTGGAAAATGGGATTGTTGATGATGTCTTTGTGCTTCTGAATATTAGGTTTGGCTTGGTCTCCAATTATTCCTCTAGTTGATTTAATTCTATTGTTCTTTGGAGTGAATGTTGGCCCTTTCTGCACCAAAGCTATCTGTTTTCATTGAAATTAATGTTTTAGAGTATTTTTTTCTAAAGTAGAAAGTTTCTTTCAGTTATATTCAGTTGAGTGATTTTTGTGCACCCTGTATATACAAGTATCAATAGCGGTGAATTTCAGATAGGACAAATCTTCACAAAAGATGATCTTTAGTAAAACAATTCATAAAGTAAACCTTGCCTCTTGAAACATCAAAGTTGTAGTAGAAGACCGGTATAATCGAAAGTGGTACCGTTTTATGACAAATAGGAAATTAAACTATGTATTGTACTATCACAAAATGTCTCTGGACCATCTCCAACTGACAACAAGTATTAAACGCAGTTCAAAATAAATTTAAATGAATCCTAATATTGACATTCGGATAATTTGATATCAAAATTTAAGTCAGAGTTGTTAAAGATGAAGGAATTTCCTTTTCCTTCAATGTTTTCGTTAAATCCATATGAACGTAAATACTTATCTTACATCCCCGATTACAGCAATACGAACGTATACATCACCTTGTTATTTCCAAATGTAAGAAAATATGATACACGGCCTTCATTATTGAAAATTGTTATTTCGGAAACAAGACTTAGGATATATCCTCAGAGAAGCTCTTAATACAAGGCTTTACAAGTTTGTTTACTTTGTTTTCGATTTTGATAACAGAACTCGGGGAAGATTCAGAAGGCACTGCAGAAGCAATATTTATTAATCCTGAAGCGAATTATTCTGTAATGCTTGCGGCGGAATATTGAATCATTCGTATTTCGCTTGTAGTTTTCCTTTGTTTTGTTCGAAAAAAACGGGACAGTAGAGAAAATCATGGCTTATCCACATTGGGTGGTTTTTACTGCTGAATTGTTTCAAATTAAGTGTTTGTCGTAATACTAGTAATTTAAGTTGAAGTACTAAACATGCATCAATTATCATTTATTAATATTATTTTCAATAATTCCGATCTCAAACTTTCTTCGAAAACCCCCGCAGGAATATTTTTCGATTCGGTTTTTTAATTATAAGTTATGATCAGGGATGGGCAATCAATAAAATATCCTTCAGGAAGATCTCCTTCAGAAAAAAAAATTCTGTGAATGTATAGTGCGGTATGTAAACGATAAACCATATTTCTTCGATGGTAAGGTAACTGCAGAAGTGTCATTGAATTTTTACACAAAACCTTATCAAATTTTTTGAACAGATGCTGATATCAATTCGAGGAATAGGTGCTTCCATCATGATGGTACTATACCATATTTTTCTTTCAACGTAAGAAATTATTTAGATATCGAGTACCACAATTCTTGGATAGGGGTTGAAGTCCTGTTAACCGATCTGCCAGCCAATTTCTGGTAATGATTGATTTCCTTAAATGTTCAGTAGAAATTGAAATTTTTGCATCTTATCAGGGATAAGGCATGGCCAACTCATAGATGTTGAGTTGAATTGAAGTGACGTTTCATTCCGATATGATTAGCCCATATATGTCCAATGATCTATATGTAGGATAGTAATATGTTTATTCTTGTCGTCAATGCGACAATTGTAGCTTGTGATTCGCTTATTCATTACTATTGTGACACATCACCCGATTATGACGAACTACCCAATTATGACGAATCACTCTACCGAACCAGTGACAGAATATCCTAAATGTGAGTTTAGAGGGAGGTATTAGATACCTAAATAACTGAAGTTTGCTTCGAAGTGATTTTTATTTTATTTCATTTTTTATGGGCATACAGGCGAGACATACAAGCCTCTGCTTCATCAAGTTTATTTGTATGAAATTTATATTTTTTCTATTTGTTCTCATTAGGAGTCCGTCAACAAATTAGCTTTTTATTATATTATATATTCGCTGATACCAGTCGATAATTTGCTCTTCTGCTACAGAATTTTAAATAAGTGAATTTCGCAAGGTAAGTTATATTTTCAACGTACAAAATTTGAATAATACCTTCAATTACGGTTAACTGATTGCTTGGAACATGGATCGAAAATATAGTGACGTTATTATTGATTTATTTTTCATTTTTTTTATAATAACTAACTAAAAATTGGTGACCTATTTATAGGGCATTGGGTTGTTGTAGGGAATTTGTTCTGATAGAGGATGATACAGGTAGTATAACATAGTCACCCCTCTCAATGTATGGGATGACGTAACGGAAGAATATTCCGAGAAAAATTTTAATTTGATCGATTTGGCACCATCACAAATGAAAGGTCCAGTCGAAATAGTTTCTAAGCATGACATAAATTATGAATGGGAGTCAGATGACGAAATACCTCTATCTTTCAATAGATACGTTCAGTATCTATTGAAAGTATAAAAGTTTCATCAATACCTCATCTGGTGGACTCCGGTCTAATTTCCCCTCCAGCATATATTTTTTATATTTTGATTAGGATAATACAAAAAGTAGCTGACGAAATAAATTGATATGTTTCTCAGAAAAACCTATCCCAGAGAGTGGAAGTGAAAGAGAAGAAATGCTTTATAGGTGTACTCCTTCTTAGTGGGTATAATTCTCTTCCAAGGCGAATGATGTATTCGGATTCAACAGAAATTCATATTCAGGATAACAACCAGCTGAATACATAAAATAAATTCGCAAAAAATAGGCCTCTTTTCATACATTTGCAAAAGAAATTTATGGATACTGCATATCTTGAAGAAGAGCATTGTATTGATGAAGTAATGGTACCTTACACAAGAAAACACGAATGTTAGCAGTTTACAAGGGAAACCGTTTCGCTATAAATCTAATTTTTGCGCCGGAATTACAAGAAAAGGTTTCATAAATTGGTTTGAGCCCTATCAAGGTGTCTCTGCAAATATAAGTGAGACCTATAAGTCCTTGGGTGTTGGAGCATCTGTTGTTGTTGAATACACTGATGCCCTCAGGCAAAATGTCATGAACAACAATTTCATTCTTTCTTTGACAATTTATTCAGTTCAATCCTATTACCAGAGGAACTAAGTAAAAAAAAATTGGCACTGGAAGAGGTAAAATCACATGTCAGCCTGCACTTAACGTAATTCTAAAGTCATGATTATATCAAAATCAAAAATAGCAATATCGACTGTATTAAGTATAAAAATTGTCACCTTTGCTTCTAATGCATAGCATTTTCCTATTATAACCCCTGTGTAGACATAGCTCTTCAAAAGGCATGGCAAACTTGATCAACTATCTTTCAGAAGAAGTGTGGTTCACCCAAAATAAAAGGAGTTTGACCTACCAAAGGGGCCATGGTTCGCAACCTCACTCGGCTGAAATATGGTAAAATAGGATTAATCACTTTATTGGTCCACGAAACAAACGGACATGATGCGTATAATGCCACAAGAAACAACCACACTGTACGAAATGCAATATTGGATTACACGTTAAATGCTTTGGATTGTAGCATACAAACTAGTAACAAACCTAATGTCCATTGTCATATGTATAGGACGGCTTCTACTTCTGAAAGAAGTTTAATTTTTGACATGAAAATGTCTTACTTCAGTCGTTTTTGATCTGAATCATTCGAAAACATTAAAGTAAATCCAAAATAAATCAACAAGAATAGCTGGGTTAGGTTTAGCGATCGTATACGAAATGGCGAATGCGCTGTAGTTAATTCAATTTCAAGTTAGACGAGAAAGTGTTCTTCAAGAATATTACCGAATAGAAAAAATTTTTCGGACACTGAAAATTTAACGACTTAAATAATAGTTGGTGGGTGGATTTGTGAATTATTCTGATACGGTCGTGACCTTTGTTGATTAGAGCATGCCGTCTTTTGGAAACTAATATTATCGCTTTGAGAGGAATTAGTAAAATGAATGAATCTCTGAGATTAATCTTGAGAATGCGTTTCAGACTGAATACCAATTTAAATTTGTGCAGCAGAAAGCCACGTTCGATTTAACTGTTATTGAAAAGTCAGTAGAAGAAACTCCTCAATATATTTCATCCGAAAATTCCTAGGAAAACTCTGTCGCCGCGTTGATTTCTGCAATTTATTAAAATATGTAAAATATCCGTCCGATCCTCGGATTTTCTTCCGCGAGATTACCGTCGCCGAGAAATTACATGAATTCGATTTATCAGGGCCATTTGAAACCAGAACGAAATCCGGAAAATTTGCATATTTTTCGTGCGATTTCAGTTTCATCAGATGACGAGAGATGCTGTTGCTTTATCGGCGCACTCGGAGCGTGATAAATAATTCATCGGACAGAATAATTTTCTAAGTTTTAATTTTATTTATCACTCGAAATGAAGGGGTGATGAAAATTGCATGAGCTACTGGCTGATGAGGGAAGATTTCGAAACATAAGTGGATATGTTTTCCTTCCATAATCGCAATTTTCGAGGAGTACTGAATATTCAATTCTAATGGAAATTTATGAAAATTGTTCATACATCGTTTTTGATGTATTTCTACGGATACCAATGAACGCAATTGAACTTGACAAGAATTTATAATGTAGAACTCTGTAGAATACATGCATAAAATCAAATAATTCACCTTTTCGTTGAATAGATGCTTGAATATCTATGAATCTATTTGAAAATGATAAAGAGTAATGAAACCTTATTAACAATTAAACACATGGCATAACTTGATGCAAATCTGTTTCAAATGATAAATAAAAGATAATTTGATATCCAGTATTCAGTAAAGAGCAGATTATATTCAAGGCCGAAGTGTAAAAATATGTACAAATACAAGTAAACGATGATTTCTACTAAAATATATTATTAAATGCTAGACGCGTTGCGACAGTATCTTTGTCAAGATATGAATACTACAAATATATCTAATATCTTACTAACAAATTTTTATATATACTAAGAAGGCAATCCACTCAGAGCTATCCGTACTTAAACTAATGGTTAGGAAATAAATTTAAGAAGGGTGAGTTATTTATGTCTATCCGATCATTAAGAATTTCCGGTGAATACCTAAATCTGTCAATTTCAAGTGCTTCCAGAAGGTTGAGTTGTATACCTCTATTCTCAGAATGTAAGATTTTAAATTGTGAATTGAAAGAGTGATCATTTTCCCTAAAATGATTTGAATAATTTGAACCGGTTTTTCCATTGATGAAACTGCGTTTATGTTCAGAGATTCTAACCTTAAAATTTCTTCCTGCTCTATCCATATAAAAACAATTGCAATCTGCACAATCCAATCTATAAACACCTGATTCATTTTCTTTATTAATTGGAGTTTTATAATTCCTGATAAATGAACCTAAATTTGTTGATGTGCCACCAAAAGATCCGTATAATATAATCAATAAGTTGTTAACACAAAATATGACGAATCCAAGAATTAAATACGACATTATGGTTTTATTAGATGTTTGCATATCTCAAAATTGTTTTTATTTAACGACTGTTTTTATAGAAGTGATAAGGACTTATAATGGAAAAGCCCTCTTTTAGCAAAAATGATTCTTCTTCAAAAATATGTGACCAATTTCGAAAATATGTAAAGTATAAAAATCATTTGAATTGTTTTTAAGGCACAACAATAACAACGAAAGCTCTTAACTGAAAATTTATTCATCAAATTTAAGATTATTCTATTTTTATTATAAAAAGAATTAATAACTAAATGTTTTTCGAAATTATCTGAAGTACAATCAGGACGCTTATTACTAAACATATAAACATATGTTCATATAAAGAAAAAATACTGAAGTGATAGAAAGTGTTCTAATTAAGGTAGCCCGTTTTCGACGAATTTGATTTTCAAGTTTAAACTTCCTTGGAAAATTCTATAAACATTTTGAAATTCTTAGGAAGCTTCATTATTTTTTATAATCGTTTTCAATTTGCCGAAAACAATTTTGTCAATTTAACATCTAACTTTGAATTATCTAATTTTCAATTATTCCTACAAAATCGGTTAAAAGCTGGTATCTTTCTTTCCAAAGACAAAATCTGATATTTCGTTGATGATTTTTATAAGCCTTCGAAATTTTCAGAGAAAAAGTGCCGCATTGAGCTTGGTTCCCCATTGGGTCAATACTGGTTATATTGGTAGCTGCAAATTAGGATACCTTTCCTTATATGACTGTATAAGAAGGAAGGGAGCTTCGAGAAAAACTTGCTTTATGTTGCATAGAGCCCTTAACGGATGAAAATTATTCCCGAATCACTTCAGCTATTATGTTATGCGAAAGTTAAAGGCATTTGTGACCACATCGTCACAAAGCAGACAAATTGAATGCCTAGGTCATAATCCCACCTCCCACCTACATATAAAAAATGAACAGTTTCTCGAAAAATGAGTCCCTGACAAGTTTCCTAAGAGAAATCTCCAACTCCGTTTTTCAAAATCCAATCTAGTCTCTGAATAATATGAAACCGGCTGCATCAAAACTCTATGGACTCATGAAAAACCTTAAAGAAGATAGACCGATTGGTGAACTCAACGATAATTTCAAGCTTCCCATTTAATTTTACCTCAGGTACTTAATACTCAAGAGTAACAATAATTTCAACATAGCTTTCCAAACTAATAATAGTTTAGGCAAATATATAAAAATAATAAAACCCAATCAGATAAAAACAATAAATTAGGTGTTTATAGATTGAATTGCAATGAGTGTGATAATTTCTACATTGGTAGAACACATAGAAATTTTAATATTAGAATATCGAAACGTAAACGCAGTGTTTCAAATAAAAAATCAGATTCAAATTAAGCGAATCATCTCCTAGAAAATAATCACTCTTTCGACCCACCGTTTGAAATTTTGCATACAGATAATAAATATTGGAAGGTAGATTTTTGGGAAACTTTAGAAATCAACAAACACAAACACACAGGTAGACTCATCAATGAACAAGTCGATTTAAGCCCTTCACCTCTATTGAATCTCTTCAGGGAGCAATCTATTTCTTAATTTTATTGGATATACCTGTCATCAATAACCACTTAAGAAAGGGCAACCCAATAAGCTTTTAATTATTTAGGATTATTTGTATTTATATTCTCATTCTTATTTTCTATACATTTATTCGTCTGAAGAAGCTACGGTGTAGTGAAACGCGTTAAGAGTCGCAATTATTAAGTAAAATTCCTTAAAACACAGTACTTGTTTTTATTATACAATATTCATCATTAACCGAATTCGGCCAAAATTCTGAAAAATTTCCAGGATACATTCAATGTGAAATTAACCTAGAAATTAACAACCAAACTATAAAATATATGTTTCAATGTCAAAGATACAATAAAACTCAAAAATCAGTTAATTTAGGAGTGTATAAACTAACATGTCTCAATAAAATTTATATTGGTCAAACAAGCAGGTCGTTTAGAATTAGATATGAGGAACCACATTGAAATTTTATTGAAAGAGAATAGATTCCACTATGGCACAATATTGCATAGAAAACAACCATATTTTTCCATCAATTTACAGATCTTATACCGGGCACAAAATGGTATCAAACTCAATTATCTTTATTCCTTAGAAATATTCAAAATTAAACACAATATAGACAATAATCAAATATTACATAACGACCTGGCAGAATAATGTTATTCCCAATATTTGGGATTTTAAGTAGTTCTTAATTATGTATTAGTATTCAATGTTCTTTTATGATAACTACTTTACCTATTCTATCAACCAATTTCTCTGTACCTTTATATAAGAAAATTGCTAACTTTGTTTTTAGTTTAAAACTCGTACTAGTTTGATGATGAGCGAATGCTCGAAATAATTATAACTTTGAATAAACTTTTTTATCTTGAACAGTGAACAGGTAGTAATATTCGCAATCCTCATAATGATAACCATCATATTGTTGCGTGTTCCAGTAGGTTTGTATAGAAAAAGCTACAAATAAACTCATAATTACCAATTAAATCGAAAATTGATATATTAATCAGCAATTTTCCTGCGATGGTGTTACCACGACTACTTACCCGCAAGCTCCAAATCAGTTTTGTCATAACCTATCGCTACCAAATTATTCCTGGCGTCACGATATGTCCCTAGCACCGCTGTAAACTCGAATTAGATTCCCGCCAATGACGAATAGCCATCTTCCATCCGAACGCCATCAAGCTCCGTCAATTTGACGTCTAATTTCCTACATAATTTGGGTGAACTTTCGCGATTTTCCCAGGATATCGCATTAAAGAGGGCGTTGCGTATTCATAGCTGCGAATTCAGATTGGTTTCGGTAGTAGCTAATATATTTAAATCACAAAAATATGAAGATATTTAATTTGGACGTCGTAACAGGTTAATCCATCGAGATATAAGTTCAGTGAGATATTATATCTTTTATCGATTTTATGATATTTCAAGGAGATCAAAGGTGATAATTGCTCGGTTTTATGAAATTGAATTCAGATAACAAGTGAGATGAGTCTCGAAGAGTGACTACTATGAGAAAATTATTGAAAACACATTCTGATGAATTTGAAATTCAATATCATCAATATTCATTTAATCTCTGATACTCAAGACTTTTATTTGAAAATACTTCATCATCTTTAAGGAAAATTTTATCCTTCTACTTGCCTTCTACGCAATGAAGGATTAAAATTGTACATTCAGTCAAAACAGTACCGAAAATTGGTCAATAATACAAAATATTTATATTTTATCGAAATTAATTGTATCGCCTTCATAGTAGGAGAATTTGTCGAAAAAGGCAAGATTTGTTGAAAGAAAACTCACGTATTTTGCATCACGATGATGCACCATTTCACAAGCCTATCATTGTTAATGAATTTCCAACCAGAACCTCAACAAATACCATCGAAGAACCACCGTATTCGCCTGACATTGCTCTGGCCGACTTTTTTCTCTTCCCAAAACTCAAATTACTACTTCGAGATACTCATTTTGAATCGATAGAAGACATTGAAGAGAATTCCTGGCGAGAATTAAAGTCGATTCCGAGGAAAGCGTTTGAATAAATTTGGATGAAAATTTAATATTTTGTGTTTCATTGACAGATTACCAGTACTTTTATTGCAGAATGTACCCTGCTGGTATCTTTACCCCGAATATTTTTATCATTTATTCAGGCATTACCCACATAGATAATTCGTAACTTTAATCTTTGGAAAGTGTTGCTAAACGATTTCATCGTACACCTCAGCAGATGTGTTGGAAAAATGAATAAAGTGTCATCTCGTATCTCTTTCCTCATTGTGTCAGATTATTTATTGTTTTTCTTTATGCAATTTATCATGGCCAATATCGAATAAAGTGTAGAAAACGTGGAATCTGGCCAGGTTCCATACAAACTCTCGTAATGCTGCGCCCAATATTTTATAATATTCTAGCCTACGCAATCAAATTTTTCATGGTTCCATTTCGATAGTTTTCTGAATTCATTGTCTGAAAAGATATTCGTAAATTGGAAAGGTAAAATTCGCGATAACAAATAAGATTCAACATTTTTAATTGAATAAAATAATGATGTTGGAATTTTCATTATATTGAAGCGATTCACTATTCTGAGGATTGTTCAAATAAGTAGAACATTCAAATGGATGATATTTCAGTTACCTGAAGTTTCTGTTTATTGATTTTCAGTGCATTCCATAGGTTTCAACCTATTATTTTCATTATGTAAAAAGTCAAAGTTATTATTAAAAGCATGGATTTCTATAGTAGGTGAGTCGCATTTTGAGACTCTGATTTTTGTTGTCAAAACATATATATATATATATATATATATATATATATATATATATATATATATATATATATATATATATATATATATATATATATATATATATATATATATAAAGTATATATGAAATTATACTAGAGTTATAACCATTAAAACCCACAATTTGTTTTATAATATTGTACTATTTCAAGAAATTATGTTTCAACATTGGTATCGTGATTAGTTCATGTATCATAGTGTTATAAGCAGCTATTTCATGTCGCTGTGGTTCTGCGGATGAATTGTGAATGGTGGTATCTGTATGAAGTTCACGGAAAACCGGAAAATTATTTCTGTGGTCAATTTATGATAAAGTTGAATTTTAAAAGTTATGGAATTTTCAGTTTTCATTTCCAAGGAGAATTCCAGAATAGGGTAAATTGAATTTAAAAAGATAAATGTATAAAAGGCATATGGATTCCTTCAGTACCTTCATGAATTCAATATAATAATTGATATAAAGTTTTTTTGAAAATGGAAAATGAGAATTCTATTGAAGTTTTAGATTTAACTATAATCAGAATTGACTACTGAAGAGCGAATTATATGTAAGACTAAAATGTGGAAATAATTACATATATATGTAATGGTTCTCAGAGAATATGTAAAAATTTTGAAGATTATGTAAAGTATACATATCATTTGAAGGGTTTTAAAACACAACAATAACAAAAAGGGCTCTCAACTAATAATGTATTCATCAAACTTAAGAGTACTTTCTTCAAAACTTTCATTATTTGTTGTTTTCATCTACAACGAAAATTTTATGGGATATTCCTCTTAATTCTTAAATATTCCAATACACTAGGCAACGATTGAAAACTAACCTTTGGGATCAGAAGGCTTTCAAGTAAGGAAAACTTACAAAAAAAGCAGAGCGATATGATAAAAAGTATTCTTTCAACTTACTTATATAGGGAAAAACAATGAAAAATATTTTTATGACTACGCTGTACTTGCTTTGCAAAATAAACTTTCTCTATCCATGGTTATTTCTGGATATGGTTCGATCCATTTTGCCTCAAACTTAACTTTCAGCATTTTTAAACTGACTTTACACTACTTGAGTCAAATTATGCTTCTAATCTATTACCACCTATTAAGTCATTTGAATTGAAGAAAAAGGTATGTAAGTGACTTATGGTTTAACAAATATTCCTATTTACAACACAAATGTGTTTTCACCGTTAAGCTCTATAGAAGATTAGGTGATCGACAATGAAGGTACCCTTTCAATTGTTTGATTCATAACCCTTGAAATGAACATGATCTATGGAATTTAGGTAAATGATGAAAATAACAAAATGTAATTTACATAACTCCGCTTTCTATTGGCCACAAACATGATTAATCCAATGGTCACAAACTATCTCAGTAGATATTACCATTATGACTTTACTTTTTCTAAACCTCCTGAAAATAATTTTATTTTATAAATGTTTGTTCCTTCCTATCACTGTTAGATAAATTTTTACATTTGAAAACTATTTTAGTTCGACTCGATATGAAAACGTGTTTTTTCGATTTTATTGTACTATTTCTATGAATTTTTCTTGCAGGATATTGGTGCAACTTAGTATTATTGTAGTAGTTATTGTATTGTTAAATCTGAGGTCTTAAAGACGGCCAAAAGAATGGTCCATTTTGTTTCATAGATAGATACAGGAAATAATTAAAAAACTTATACTGAGACGAATTAATAGTTGTAAATCAAATTTAAATATAAAGTGAATTTTGAATTTTTTCTTTGACTTCTGATTTAGTTGCAAGAGAGTTGTTCTTGAGGAATATCTCAGCTTTCAGTGAAATAATGGATGGCCCGAACCTCTTTCGACGTAATATAAAATTACACTATTTGAAGCAGAACAAAACCAATCGCTTTGGGGTACGGAGGCGGGAATAAAAAGGAAACTAGCTCTCGTAGTATAAATCAGATTAATCGGAGTACAGGCACTTCGTTCTAATCTCGTAACAGAAATCGCTGTTCTCAGATAACGAAATTATAACATTCATTAAAAGCGGGAAATAATTACTTGGATATTCGGATTTCGAGCAAATTCTGTTGTGCTCGAGTTATTGAGGAATAAATAGGTTACAGGTCCGAGCTTATTCGAATAACGTAAAGGCATAGCCTAATTTGATAATCCGTTCGAATCGAGCGAGTCCTGCGGTTCTTGGACCAGAATTAAATTCTAAACGAATATGTATTCTAAATAAACATGAAATTGTAGTTTTGAACAGTGAAAACTGGGCTGAAATGTGAAGGGGATATAAGATGAGATATTCATGTCCACATCATTATATTCAAGTTATATATGTAAACCTGAGACAAAAAGAACCATTCAAAAATCCGTAGATCAATGAATAATCCTTCTTGACAAGAGCAAGTTCCCAAATTTGCCCGCCATGCACGCAGCCCCCTAGAGCTACAATAATGCAACTGAGCAGGATGCCGAGAAACGAAGCGGCAGACTGCAGTTTCGTCCTTTTTAGGAACTCAATTGTGTCGCATAGCGCTTTTCAGCATTCTAACAAGCTACATCGGGGTACCTTATCGATTCCAGAAAGGACGCACCGCGTACATACATACGACAGTCGCCCTCTATAGACCGAGACGGTGAAGCCGCTACCGGACTTCGAGAAAGATACGAACAATAACAGATGTGAGAACGTTAGAAACGTTGGAAAGTTTGTCGCAGAAGATATTTATCTCATCATTCATTCATGGCTCCTACAAATTTTATATGTTTATCGGATGTCTGATAACATAGCCCAATTATATGGTCATCTTATGACCTCCTGCCACTATTCACTTTAAGTCCACATCAAAGACAATATGGATCAGGAGGCGAATATTGCAAGGCGACTCACTTAGGTATATTTGGTTTTGTTTTGCCTTGAACGCCCTAAACACTCTTCCGAAAAACAATACGATCAACTATATTGAAGATAAAATGACTAACACCAGAATAAGCCACCAGTTCTACACGGATTATCTGAAGATCTTAACCTGAATCTCAGACCAGATGAGTAGACAACTGAAGATAGTCTCCGCATTCAGTGATGCTATCTGCATGCATGGAAAAGTGCGCGGTGATCGATGTGGGAAGGGTCAAAATAGATCGGGACCAGATTGGGGTAGAGCTGAGTAACCAAACAGTCATACCTACACTACAGCCCGAACAGTGCTATAAATAGTTAGGCATGAGGCAGGCATTGGATATGAATATGTCGGAAATGAGAGGAGTTTACAAAGAAAAACTTTTATAGAGAATGAAAAAACAACTGCTAGCCAAGTCGAACTCTAAAGCGCTTTTTCTCTCTATAAACACCTGGACAATAAAAAGTTTGTCTTACTTGTTCGGCATGTTGAAATGGTCGCGAACTGAACTGCAAGCCTTGGACGGAGTTTAGCCGAAATACGGCTTCCTTCACCCGTACGCCAATTCTCCTTCATCTTCTCATACCATGAATGAGAGTACTGAAAATGCGAAATGAGTTTCGGCAACCTCCAATTTATATAAACTAATACAATCAATTGGTAATCCTAAAAAACACTACCATGTCATAGTTTCAAGTTTTGTTTCTGTCGACAATCACCAATGCTTATTTAATTTTTTTTTCTTTTATTTGATGTTATTTCTCTGATGGGTCATTATTTTATTATCGAATCGCATACGCTTTTGCCCTCATTTCCCTTTATCCATTTATTGTTATTATTATAAAACCCATACTAATATTCTTTTAATATATAACACACCATAAAGTGCCTTCCGAAAATGATATGTTTCATGTCGAGTTATGACCTAAAAATCATATTATGTTAGAAGGTTCTATCAATTGACACTATAATGTATGGGTAGTTTACAAACCTTCTGACTATTGAATGAAGAAATGTTACAAGTCCGGTATAAACTAATGCAACTATAATTGATATATAAAAGTATGCTCACATTTTCCGAAAATGTATGAACCTGAAATTATACGGCGTATATGGATTTTTAGATTACCTTTAATAGCATAATAATAAGTTTCCATGGGGAAATGGAATTCATGTTTGGTTTAATACTCGAGATACTTATCTTGGAATATCATTAGGGTAGACTGTTGGAAAAATATAATTAGTTTGAAGAGAATTTTCACAGCTGATATAATTAAAATTAATTGAAACAGTCCTCACATTATTCACAAATTATTGAGATTTTCCCAATTGTTACCGATTTGTCGGCACAAGAATCTATTGCCGGATTATAATGGAATACAGCTCTTTACAGAATCACAGGAGCACTGCGTCTGCGGAATCGCTTGAATTCATTTTTTCGTTCTCGTTGTTATTATGTTTGATGATCACGAACTAGTTGCATTCCAAGTCTATCTACTTCAGTATCACTCACTTAAGAACGCAATTCTAACATAGCAATACGACTATCTTCATGATGTGTCTCTCTCCGATCTCCGCTCGTAGAGGTGATCGTCACTCACAAAGATAGAAAGATGCGCTCGTTGTCTGGGATATCGACTGACATAGACGATGGATCAACATATTAGTTCCTCAAATTCATATTTCCATATTTCAATTTCAATTTTCGGGTTACCTTCATTCTTTACAAGTCTTAGTATTCTCGTTTTGTTTATATTTTTTCTCATTCCCAATTTTCTCCCTTTTTCCAGTATCTTTATCATGTCCTGTATTAGTTTTCACTTTTTTTGCTATTCAAAATTATATCATCTGCCTATGCAACTGTTTGTTTTCCCCCGTCCTCAGATAATTCCATATTTATTTGGTCACTTCAGATGCTTTTCAGTTTCGACTTTTGTTTTTGTACATTTCTGTTTCTTCTAATCCTGATTCTTATGTCGCCTCTTACGTTCTCACTTATGGTGAATCCAGATTTTGTCTCAGTTTCCGTGGGAAGTTCTTCAAGATAATTCTTCCATACCTCTTTATAATCATGGCAGGAAGTTGATGTTTTCAATAAAGTTCTCGTAAAGAAACCTTCCAAAAGGGTTGCAGGTTTCGATATAAGTAGGTTTCGATATAAGTAGGAAAAAATGGTGTATATTGAATCGTCTCAGGACAGGACATGGTCGTAGTAATAGTATATTGTTCAAATGGAATACTGTAGAAAGCCCGGCATGTGAATGTGGCGCAGCTGAAGAACAAAGACATTTAGTCCTCGATTGTCCTATTTACCATTTTACACAGGTGGTTTTCAAGAAATTCATTCCGTTTCAGATAATTTCATTAACTGGGTAGATAACTTCAAGTCTATTTTGGAGATTAGTTTTGAATCTTGAGGTTGGGTTAGATTTCTAGGACTGCACCCCTGTGCGGGTTTCTTCCCAAAAGGTGTATGAGCTATTTCCTGTTGAAAAACAGAGAAGTATTTGTTAAGTTCTTAGATTCAAGTGAGTTTAGACATATAAGAGTTAGGTATGTTTTGATGAAATAATTTTCTGCTGGTTTTCTTTTTCCATTGTTACAGATTTTTCCTGTCCCAAACCCCTTCCTTTTTCACCCTTGTCTTCGAGAAGAAGTCCTGAAAATCATGGAGTGCAAGATGAGAATGAGAGCATGAAGCGGCTAGGCAGAAAAATTTTTGGTACTCTTTTTGTAGAAACGACACTAACACAACATAAACAGACAAGCTATTGCTAGTGCAATAGCGACAGGGAGACGAATTTTTTCCACTCGTTTATTGAATCATACGCCAGATAGTATGGTTCCCTGTTACATTTCCTCAGCTCACACTTTCAGGGCAATGGTAGGAGGCATGATGCGAGTTTAGATGCGTGATTAAGGAGCGGGATTGGTCTGTTTTTTCCGCTGGTATTCTATTTATTCGTTTGTTTTATACGATTGTGTTTTTCTGACATAAACCAAAATTATATTAGATATAAGCATTCTCCTCTTCTATATGTGTTTGTTCTTTATTCTATTTTCTTATGGTTTACTTTGGTGTATATACATTCAACAAGAATATGTTGAAGGAGTTTGTATTTTCTGCTAAATACAGGACTGTCCGGGCTGAAGAGTTTATTAGAAGTACTTAGGGAAAGGGTATCTCCATCAATTAAATTGAGAAAAGGTTCTTAAATATGAGAAAATTTCCAATAAAAACTCCCAACTCCCGGAACTCTAACTCCTTTATCAATGACATTTACTCGCAAAAAAGATTAAGGATTTGATTAGGAGGCAAATAATTTATTTCTGTTCATTTAGAATAAGAAGATGGCTAACTTCCTTATGAATATTCAAGTAGACAGAATATATAAATTTAATTCCATTGTTTTCGATAGTGCAGAATATTCACGCTCATTTATAACGAAAAACTTCGTACGCAACCTCATTCGAAGTTATTTGTTCATGTAATTTTCAAATTAACTGGTAAAAGATCTTGTCATGAGATTAGTAACACTTGGATTTACCGCATCCAGTTTGATGAATTAATGCACGGGTTGGTACGACTGGAGAACTCCTGAGCTACGAAACGCTTGGGCGATCAAATGCTACAATCTTCCTTGTCGGAAATAATATCTAACACTAATTCACACGCAACTCTCAACCCTTGACGTCTGATGATTCTCATTAGTTTGTATTCTGCTGTTAATCCACGTCTATCGACAGTTCAATAACTCTTTCTCTTGAAAAATTGATGGGACTCTTGAGCGGTTTTAAGTTACCCAAGAATATTTTGTTTCGGAACAACGGCTTGGGACATTGAATTCTAAAAATTTTTGCAATAAATTCCATCTCATATGTCAAGTATATCGTTAATTATTTTTACGGATTTTGTCGCTATCCATGAATTAAACCAGATATTCGAAATGCGATCTTCTATGGGCTACGCAGATTCTCAATCTTCGTCTGACAATTCTTAACGTCCAATAGTTGAAAAAAGTTTGACGTCCACACAAATATATATTGATGTATGGGGACCAAAGCTCTATAACAGATTGCCACAAATTGGTGAATATTTGGCAGCTAGTTTTTAAATTAAGTACCTTCATTTGAATAGTTATTAACTGTTGTTAATATTAAGCCATTGTTTGTTGTTTATTTTGTATAGTTACTCAATGTTCTGAATGTTTTCACAATTTCATTTATACCTTGACTAGTTCTGCAATTTCGATTGTACGAATTTTAAAATTTTTCATTTCATGTTGTAATAATGAGAATTTGATAAACTATCAAACTAAACTAAAAAGTGAGAAGAATGATATTTTACCAATAAAATTATTTCTTATCTCTATATTTTGAGTAAAAATGAAGTGGTTCCTCTGACTGATTGTCTTTACTGGCATGAATCTTTTCAATAATATCCAAAGAATTCAAATCAGTTTATACTTAAAGCGAAGATACAAGTTTACTTTATCTTTTGAAATAATCAGTGCTTAACCACTTTGATATATTATGAAAATGTAAATCTCCTCATAAATTTGGTAGAAAATTTTGATTTGAAAATAGAATGGAATATAAATAGAAATGGCCGTGCAAAAAAATTATCGACGCTCACTATAATTTGGCAATTGTTAAGGGAAGGAAATGAAAGCATATATATTCAAGAACATTGGATCAACGAAAAAACAAGCAAATATACTTTGACTTTTCTTCGTTCATGTACAATACGCTGTTGTTTAGATTATTTCACATTTTCGATTGTTGTACCGAAAAATATCACTTTTCTTTAGGAAATATAATATTTCCTCACCGAAAGTTCTTGAATTTTGTAAGAATTGTATAAATTATTCGACCTACATTCGTAATATTCAATCGATTATTGAAAACTATATAACGATAGAAAACATATTGAATAATAAAGCAAAATATTTGATCATACATGATACAAAACCCTTACCACATAGATTCATTAATGAAATTGTAGCTTATTCCTCGGAAAATATTATTTATATCTCATAATCTAAAGGTAAGATCTTTACAAGTGCATTGCTTGTATCTTAGCGAGAGCAAGGTAATATTATATACATACATATATGCTTGAAGGATACGCGCTACTGAATTATTTAATTTGATTTAATATGAAATAACGTGGGAAATTTTCGAACGTCTCTCTTTATAATGCTTGGGAAAGAAGAATAATAGGTATGGAAAGTAATGCAGGGTACTTTAGATCATATACCGACAGTAGGTTGTACGGTCATTGAACCTGAAATTGAATTTTCAATTTCTTTAAAATATGAACAATGTTGATGCAATATGTACCTACTCGAATTTTTCAATATGTATTTATCTAATGTAAATATCTTATGTCCCAAGTCATTTCAATATAAGCAATAGAATTTGGTTATGGTGATATGTAGAATTTTGGAAGCAGTATCAAGTTTTAACATGATTGTAGTAGAAGTTTCAACAAGATTGTAGGGTAAATTGTTCGAAAACTCATCACATTCCACTATGTATATTATGAATGTTGACTTAATTATAATCTGCTGCGAATCTATATTCCACTTATCTCTTGAAGAAATAGTATGTTCATTGGTCCAAAACCTATAACTATCATCGAAGATGTTTTCATCACTTTCCATTATATTCCTTATATACATTTCAATTAATATTCGTAGTCGTTTGAGGAACAAAATAAGTCATTGGGTGTTGAATTAGCGATATTCGGAGAATAACTTATCAATTCGATGAATTGTATTATAATTATATTCTACTTATTATTTTTCTCATTTCTCCAAAGACTTCGGAAAATAAAACTCTCATATTTTATTTAGCGAATCATTCTTTTCTCGAATCGTTCCATCATTCTCAATTTCCGAATACATGATTACTGAGCGAACATTAAAATTACGGGGTGTTCAAAAAAAATAATGAGGCGAATATAATTTTAGTGTAATATTATCTCCTTTAAAATACGTCCTTTTGCAGCCACAAATCGGAGTCCTTTCAATTTTGATAGCATTGCTGGAACTTAAATACTGGAATAGCCTTCATCTGGTCGGTTACAGCTGTTTCGATGACTTCAAGAGATTCAAAATGAGTTCACTTGTGATTTTGGATTCTTTCAGAAAAAAAAACAGTGAATAAAGAGGTTGAGGAGCTACAGGAATGTGTTCACTGGCTAAAACTCAATTCTTGAGATTGTAGTATGACATGGCGCATTGTTTTCCCGTTGTTGTTAATGCTTGGTCGCACAAGAAAGACCTTTCGGTAGAAATGTGGATTAACCATTCGCTTCAGTGGTATAAACTCTTTACGGACGACTGCGTGGCTATCAAAAAAGCAGATCTGTTTGCATTTGATTGTTGTTGTACCCATTCATGCTGTTTTGGGCCTTGAAAAGTTTGCAATATGCTTTTCCATGCTCTGGTGTCTACTTTCTGAACCGCACTCAAATTCCTATGACTCGTCACTGGTAACGACCAGTTCCAGAAAACGAGACAAAACCTGCAGTCTGTTGTTCTTATTCATGGGATCTGATTGGACTGTATCACTACTGTGTGGCCCTGATAGTCGCTGATTTTGAAGAGTGGATCGAAAAACCAGTTCCTTCAGAGAGGTACCTTTCGTCAAAAAACTTAAAACGATTGTGAAAATTTTTGTTTTCTCTGAATTGTCATAATCGCTATCTTTACTGCCGCGGAGTTTGAACGCGATCTGTATTTGGGTTGTTTACAGTGCTTGGTGATTGAAAATCATCATTTAAGTTTGAGAGAGATGGGCAAGGAACTTTCTATATCTCACGAATCAATTCGTACTATTTTAAACAATTGTTTCGGCGTGAAATGCATTGCCGCTCGACTTATTCTAAATGACCTGAATTTCCTCAAATATTTATTCACGTGAAGGTATCTGAAGACATGCTAGACCAAATCAATTTCGACCTCAAATTAATAAAACGCATTGTAACTGGTGTTGAGACATTGGTTCACATGTAAACCTGTCAACAGGCTTTGAAATGGCGCTTTTCAACTGAACAGAAACTGAGGAAACTAAGTCGAAATCAAGATAATGTTCATTGTTTTCTTTGATTATCGCTGTTATGCTCTCGAAATTCTTGCCTGCAGGTAATACGGTGAATAATAAGCTGAGCGTTATGCGCCGTTTGAGAGAGCAAATTTGTCGAAAAAGGCCAGAATTGTGGAAAAAACTCATGGACTTTGCTCCCACGATAATGTGGGAGAAATAATATATTCCTTGAATGAAAATCCTCAAGTAATCGGTTTTAACACTAAGAATGTAAATCACTTTGATCTGAGTAAGTCAAATTATAATACTCATTATCACTTCATAACAAATATTAACGAATCAAATTTTATCCCTTACTATTTTTGAGTGAACAGCCGCACCTAGAATCGAGAAATCGATCAGAAGAATAAAAAGTTCTTCAACGTTTCATCGTTAATGAAGGACGGTGAATAATTTCAATTCGAGCTTCGTTCAGACAAAGAGGAAAGACGGAGTCAGGCAACCCTTAAATGAAAAATCAACGACAGAAAAATCTCACTAAATCACCTCCGACCAAAAGAATAATTAATTATGCTGCTGAATTAAATTTAGAAATTCTGCCTGTATCTCATTTACTTCAAGCTGGATCTTTGCAGATCGAAATCGGTGAATGGGAAGAACATTAGGAAAATGTAAATTTTTAAACTGCAATTAAAGCCTTCTAATTGATATTGTTGAGAGAATTCTCAAGGAAAAGAAGAGGATCATAAATCATTTCATTGTTGTATTAGGAGAGCGGTGATTTACTCAACAATCGAATAACAATCATTCTGAAACGAGTATTGTTGAACTAATATTTTAATATTTTTTGTCCAATTCAGGACCGCGTATCGAAAAAGCCTTATTTGAAATAATCAGTTGGGGAGAGTTGATATCAAACAATTATAATGAATGGTAGTGTACCCTAAGAATATGGATCTGAATTTGAAAGCCATCAACATTTGTAAGGGAAATTATGGATTATTTTTCGTATCGAAACTCGATTTCAAATTTTTTGGCCAATATTATCAATTAGGAAGACAACGGTAGAGATATATTACTCCATCACAATTTTTATAACCAAGCGACAAATGAAACAATAAAAACGAAGCGACATTGTATAATATGATAACTATTTTGTAGATTTGAATTGTGGAAATGTAGATCCATGATATAAATGAGATAGAAACACAAGGTTTAACTTTAATCTACACTTTATTTGAAAAAATTCGACGACGTTTCGTTGACACAGCAGCATCATGAAAAATAGAATGAAGAGTATGGTATTATAAACAAATCGTAGAACAAGTTGGATGAATAACAGGAAAATCCACACCGAGCCATTGTACAGTTAGTATGAAAGGTAATAAAACTAATAAACAAGTTAAGTAGGGGTGAGTAATTCAAATCTACCTGTTCATTCATTGTCCGAATTTTATTTCTAATGAAGTCTAATTTTGAACTTTTTGATTTTATATGTAATATGGTTTTATTGAATGAATGGTTTTCTTTTGGTTTGAATAATTTGAATCAGATTTATTTTTATCATACGTTTATGTTCAGATGTTCTTATGCCAAAACTCCTATAGGTCCTACCGATATAAATTTTATCACAAGAACCGCAATTGAGTTTATAGATTCGAGATTTATCATTTTTAATATGTTTACCTAAGTTATTAGAAGTTTTGAAAGCTATATTAAGATTTTGTTTGACGAGAAAGGATTTAATATTTGTTAAACTGTTGAATATTTTAAAGTCTTTATGAATAGGATATACTTCATTTATTGCTTTCTGATAGAGTTTTTACGAATGATTAGATCTATCATATCCGGATTATATGAATTATTAATGGCTATCTGTTTGATGGTGTTTAACTCTTCATCATAATCTTCTACTGATAAAGGTAAATTGAGTAACCGATGTACCATGCTGTTTAAAGCTGCAACTTTGTGTTGAATTGGATGTAATGAGTAGTTATGTATAATTGTATCAGTATGTGTTGGTTTACGAAAGACCGAAAAACATGATTATTATTTCGTTTAGTGATTTTCAAGTCCGAAAATTAATGGAATCGTTCTGTTCAATTTATATCGTGAATTTAATGTTCAAATGGATGGAATTAATGAAATTAAGAAATAAGTTCAATTGACGAGTAGTTCAATGAAACATACTAAGATGTCGTCAACATATCTATACCAATAAAGAAATTTGGAAATGAGTGGATGTGTATGAATTTTCTGTTCAATATTATTCATAAATAAACAACAACAATAACCATGATATAAATGAGAGTTCAATCTACACTTTATTTGAAAAAATTCGACGACGTTTCGCTGACACAGCAGCTTTATCAAGAATGACAAACAGAATGAAGAGTATGGTATTATAAACAAATCGTAGAACAAGTTGGATGAATAACAGGAAAATCCACACCGAGCCATTGTACAGTTAGTATGAAACGTAATAAAAACTAATTAAACAAGTTAAGTAGGGTGAATAATTCACATCTACCTGCTCATTCAAAAGCTTGTCCGAATGTTTGTATCTATTTATTTCTTCATTTTACTTCATTTATATGAAGTATATCCTATTCATAACGACTATAAAATATTCAACAGTTTAACATTCTGCGGTTCTGCAAGTACAAATATTAAATCCTTTCTCGTCAAACAAAATCTTAATATATCTTTTAAAACTTCTAATAAATAATAAATCTCGTGTTGAAAATCAAGTAAATCAGGAATCTATAAACTCCATTGTGGTTCTTGTGATAAAATTCATATCGGTAGGACCTATAGGAGTTTTGGCATAAGAACATCTGAACATAAACGTAGCTTCGATAAAAATAAATCTGATTCAAATTATTCAAACCACCTAATAAAAGAAAACCATTCATTCAATAAAAACGTTGACATATTACATATAAAATCAAAAAGTTCAAAATTAGATCTCCTAGAAGCATTAGAAATGAATCGATACAAACATTCGGACAAGTTTTTGAATGAACAGGTAGATTTGAATTACTCACCCCTACGTTTAATTAGTTTTATTACCTTTCATACTAACTGTACAATGGTTCTGTGTGGATTTTCCTGTTATTCATCCAACTTGTTCTACGATTTGTTTATAATACCATACTCTTCATTCTATTTTCATTCTTGATAAAGCTGCTGTGTCAGCGAAACGTCGTCGAATTTTTCAAATAAAGTTTTTATTTCAATGTGTTTTATGTATAAGTGTTTTAAATACAAATGAAATTGCATTTTTCGAATTAATTCAAACCGTTATAACTTGTTTTTTATTTCAATGTGTTATTTCTTTTTAAATACAAATTGTTGTAATCCTGAACAGTTTCAATAGATTTTGAAAACTGATGTAAGATCCTACCGGAAGTTTCGGTTTAAATTTATAAATCTATCAATTCTTCCAAGATGGCGGCCAAACTTCGGACTTAATTGCTCCGCCTTATTTCCCTACCAATGTCGTTTGAGAAGTGTCATGCGGAAATTTGGGGTTCGAAATGTTGGGGAGTAAGCCCTTCATAATAAATTCAGGGTGTAATATCCGGCGACAAACAGTCTAATTTTTCCTGATTGAATTCTTAGGAAACACATTACTTCCTCGTCTTCGCCGGTTTAGTAATCACATTCTGTGTGCTGCAGGGGATATTACAGTTATAGACTGTGGAGTCAGCTAAATTCTAGAAAATTCATTTGCATTATTTCAGAAACTTAGCATTGTATGAAAGTTATTTCTTGTTTTCGGAGAACTTATTTTAAGTATAATTGGTTTACAGCGAAACCATGTGAAATATTAGGTATCGAGTTTCAAAATAGTAGGGAATAATCCAGGCTTAGGTCGTTTAGCCTTTAAGCAGAAAGTATTAGGATTGCAAAGAAAGGCTATTTGGGTTGTGTCTGGATCACGTTACCGGTGTAATTCAACGTTGAAGGTTTCATTCATCCTTCAATTTATTTTTTGCTTATATTGAAAAAAAGGTGCAATCTTGTATTGAATTGGGGGACTGACATTTTTCAATAAGCTTTCTTAAGATGTGAGAAGAGACTTCAACACAAAACATTCAATTGAAATTAATATAACGAATTATCTTGAACGGAAATTTTTCTATTTTTTTAGAATATATATTTACTGCGATGTTGGTTCCATTACGTGATTTATGGGAATGTGTGTTTGTTCC
This sequence comes from Cryptolaemus montrouzieri, assembly GCA_013387265.2. NCBI lineage: Eukaryota > Metazoa > Arthropoda > Insecta > Coleoptera > Coccinellidae > Cryptolaemus > Cryptolaemus montrouzieri. Next base: position 63,549,836 of record JABFTP020000165.1, on the reverse strand, counting down.
AACGAAAGTTTGCCATCATCTCTATCTCCAGATGGACATGTCAAGTTTTGATTGGTGGGGGACCTCTTTCTGAGTTGGTTCAGAGCATGAAAATCAACACCCTACCCTCAGCACTACCCAAGTCAAAATTCATTATAGAGATTATTATATATGTATCGAGTGACAAATTTTTGGAAAGGTCTTTAAAAAATTTCATTTTTACTGGCGTTCACTATCACAAAAACAGTACAAACACAACAAGCTTGTTTTTCAACGAAAATTTTACATGGCTTAAAATCAAATAAAGCTCTCAAAAGCGCTTCATCCGCAATCCATTTCATGATATAATTTTAATTCTTTGCTATCATTCTCAAGTGACGATTTTTGTCCTCAGCAATTTATGTTTTAAATTCTCAAGGAAACGTTATAATTTGAGATATTGATGAGCATCAATCTTTGTAGGAAACGCATAATTGTTTTTGTCACAACCATATGGTAATGATAAATCTCATCAACATTTATCCTTCACTTTCGCAATACTCTCAATCATAGTTGTCGTTTGTTAGACAAACGTTGAAAATAGTTTACTCAACTGATAAGTATGAGCATTGTGTCAATTTATTATCGAAATAATAGTTGTGTCAGAGAAACATTGTGTTCAACAACGGCCTATATGGAACGAGACAGCTGAGGTGGCCATTTTTTGCCACCTCAAAATGGAAAACACAACTTCCATCAGAAATTTATCACGTGAGTCTGGTGTATCAGCTTCAACAGTCTATAGGATCGTGAAACATCACAAAATTTTTCTTTATAAAGTGAAACTATTTCATGAGATGAACGAAGACGATCTTCATCGCCACTATCATTTTTGTGATGAAAGTGTTTATACTCTCAATAAGAAAGTAACTAAGCATAATTGTCGATATTGGGATATCCAGAATCTTCATTGGTAAACACAGGCATACACACAAACGACTCTGAAATTGTTAGGGCTAGAATTTATGGAAATTATTTTTTAGAACCTTTCTTCATCGAATGTATTCTTAATGGGGACACATATTTACAGTTGTGAATTAATAAATTCCAGCCTAGCAGAAACTTTGGAGAATGATAAAACTCTTTCATAGAATAACATACGTTAACAGCATTTTTTGATGTTCGTGTACGACAATGTTTGAATGCAAATTTCCAAAGTGGATTGGCAGAAGAGAAAAAGTTCAGTGGCCAGCTAGGTCACCTGATTTGAGTCCTTCAGATTCTCCTTTATGGGGTCGTCCTGAATCGAGAGTGTATGCTACACAACCTGAAGACTTGGAAGAGCTGCGGAAAGAACCACCGACTGCAGATTTTCGATACCAGATGTTCATCAAAATGTTGAAAGAAAATTCGAGAAACGTTTGTATCATTGTATGGAGGTAGGAGAAGATCTTTTGGAGCATTTAATTTGATTTTTGGCATTGTCAAATTTCCGTTGAAATACAAACTTTCGTTGTGTTTGAACTATCTATGTTATATTAACTGTTTATCAGGATACTATGCTCGAATAGCGAATCAAAAGACCTTTCTGAAGATTTACCATTTTACATGCTTCGAACCAACTAAGAAATTGCCACAGCTTTATCTGCTACAATCAGTCTTTCTTGACACAGTGGGGGTGGTAAATTTTCTTTGAAACACACTGTATACTGTAAATTTTCGTTGAAATACAAACTTTTGTTGTGTTTGAACTATCTATGATATATTAACTGTTCATCAAGATACTATGTTCGAATAGCGAATCAAAAGACCTTTCTGAAGATTCACCATTTTACATGCTTTATCTGCTACAATCAGTCTTTCTTGACACAGTGGGGTGGTAAATTTTTTGAAACACACTGTATACTGCATATTTAGGAAATGCTTCAAATATTTGCATAATATTTGTTTTTTCCACTGATTGTACCATTTCTCAATATAAAAACAACAATAAATCAAATCCAATAACATTTTCGACCAATTTCATATAAATTTAATCTCTTTCTCTATCAGATCCAATTAGTAGATGTCAATCATCATATTGTTCTGTCGAATATTTTCTGCCACAAGATTTATTTTTTAATCACTAACTCTCAATTTGGTTGTCGATATTTTTTACACATGAGTCGCTTGTCATAGACATTAGCTCGTTAGAAACTTTTGATTTGAGGAATTATAGAACACAACCTCTTTTTCAAGGAGAGTTTGTCATGTCACTTCTGTCTTGAAGTCTTAAGATATATCTCTTGTAGACCCCAAAAAAGTCCTTCTGCCTCATCTTTACATTAAATTTGGCTTGATGAAACACTTTGTGAAGTCTATGAATAGAGATGGCAATACTTAAAAAAAAGAAATTTATTTAGTGTTGTAAGAGAATTTATGGGTAACAATATGAATGCAAACAGTTATTTAATGAACTCTTAGATGCCTATAAATCACTTGGTGCACGCATGTCATTAAAAATTCATTTCCTTCATTCGCATTTGTCATTTTTTTCTGAACATTTGGGAGATATCAATGATAAACAGGGTGAAAAAATTATACCAAGATATTAGGAAAATGGAAATTCGTTATTAAAGACTATGGGATCCAGCCATTATGGGTGATTAGTGCTGGTTCTTGAAAGAGGAGATATGAGCCCTCATGAAAGGCGAAAATTGAATTCAATTAGTATTCTAAGTGAATATTCGTGATCTTTGTGTTTTTCTCAAATGTAAAGTACGTTTACTGGGTGCTACAATAGATGAAGTCAATATATATTGTTTTTTTATGAAACTTAAATAATATTTTTCTATACACATTAGATATTGTAACATCAAATGTGGTTCTATAGATATAACGAGAGATCCTTACGTAAAACTACTCTTTTCCTATTTTTAAGTTTGGAAACGTTCATTCTATCATGATATGCTGTTTACTTTCATATTACACTCAAAATAATTTTTGGTTGGTTAGTGTAATCATAGCTGCAATATTCATGAAAATAATTTTGTTTAATCAAAATTCATTCACCTTCAATGTATATTAATCTTTAGTTCTCAAAAAATCTTCATAACCGGAAGAAGCACATAATACGAAATCGCAATTTCAGTAATGTACTCGGCAGGAAGCTAAATGTGTTTATTATTCAGTCAGTGTTCGAGGGATAGAAGTGCGTTCGCCAAAAATTCGATTAGGAAAAATTTGAATGTTTGTCCCGGATATTATACCTTAAACTGATGAGGGAGAATTCAGACTCAGGACGTACGAAATTTCTCTCTTGGGAATGAGATTATCAAGTGCTGCCATTCAGAAATATTCGTTCAAGTAGACAAGTGCTCCAGATCAGAACTGTGTTCATAGGTATGCTGGTTGTTTGCTCATTTTTGGAATTATGGCTCCTCATTCCTTATTCACATTCTGTAAGAGAAGTACCGGGAATAGGTTAGTGAAACACGAAAAATTGTTTTTCATTCAAATTTATTGTACCACCTTCAAAGTAGGCCAAAATCAGAAATAATACATTTACGTCAATGAATAATCCAATCATCAAAACGTTTTTCCAACGCTTTTTCCGAAATCGATTTCAGTTCTCTCCGCGAACTTTCTTGTATGTCTTCTATCGATTCAAAAAGGGTATAACGAAGTGATAATTTGAGAAAGAAAAAAGTCAGCCGAAGCCATATCAGGTGAATACGATAGGTTGTTCGATGGTATTTCTTGAGTTCTCAGTCAAAAATTCTTTCACGATAATAGCCTTATGAGATAATACATCTTCCATGACTTTTCTTTCCACAAATCTACCTTCTTCGACGAACTTGCTTTCACAAACGCCGCATAACGCTCAGGTAATATTCTTTATTCACCGTCTGACACGGTGACAGTCAATATTAGCTTGAGTTTTGATCGACTTTGACGTGGTTTTTTCGATTCCTCATATAATTAAATTGAGAGTAGCAAATGATTTTGTTTGTTATGCTAGACACACGCTAGACATCGAAGTTTGTAATAAAATTGCTAAACATGGTAAAACGAACAAACTCATAATTTACATTCAGGTATAACATGTAATGAAATATCAAAAATTTCGAAAGCGTTAAGGTTTTAACCTGAAAACCAAATATGATTCGAATACTAACTCCTCATAATAATAATGAAAATAACCTGCTTATCCTAGTATCATTTCAACGGTTATTATTATCCTACCTGAACGGGAGGAGGATGAAATTAGGACACGAACCTCTCGCCTCCCGTAATCTGTATTCTAAACAGATCCATGCTTTGCATATCTTATTTACTCCCTCGCCTTTCTGTAGCAGAAAAGGATATTGGATATAACTGAAGTGGGCATGTCAGTGTAGCAAATGTTGTGAAGTATCAATGTTATGTAGTATTTCATAACAGGAAAATCTCGTTTGCCCTCTACAAAAGTTTTCCTTGAAACTTGAAAATATAATATTGAAAATTCACTATTTTTATTTCCATGCCTTTCGTTGAGATTTTATATGTTTAATTATAGTCAAAAGTATTCATTGATGGATGAATAAAACTTTGTAACTTGGTAAAGCCATAAAGTAATAAATATTTAGGTAACAGGATGGTCATAGGCGTGTCCACGGATAAGAATTAAAGGGATTATTAAGAATATTCTGGGAGTTTAACCTCAAGAAAGGTAATTATTATTATAATTATATATAAATATATATATATATATATATAATATATATATATATAGGAACATATACTGGTTCATTTCGGTATACTCTTTCTTGAAGTCCAGTAGTGGCATAGTTCAGTCCGGTATACAGGATGTCGCTTTCGAAAAATTCAATATCGTGCATCCTTTTCGGAATCGATAGCATCAATTACGAAGAAATAAAGCTACTGAAATATTATTATTATTCAGATCGACATGATGCTGAGAAGAAATAACAGATATGCTAGACTGATGAGTTCTAATCTAACTGCATCTCGTCTGACTGGTGTATCAACTGTCCATAGTTTCGTTTCACGGCATCCTTTATGCTCAGTGGTGAAGTGAATAGACATAATTGTCGATATTGGGACACAGAATCCTCATTGGTTTAGAGAGGCCCACGCAAAGGCCTCAGAAGTTGAACGTTTGGGCAGGAATTTTGGCAATCATCTAGTTGGGCCTTTCTTTATTGAGGGTAATCTGAATGGAAATGGCTACCTACAGTTGTTAGAGGAACACATACATCCTAGATTGACAGAAATTTTACAGAACGATCTTCTCGAAGTCCAGAGTTCAGTATAATTATTATTATAAATATATATATATGATGCTGAGAAGATATGCTAGACTGATGAGCTTGAATAATTCTTCTTGTCTCAAGTTTATATGTAGACTCCTCATCAGAAGTTTATCGTCTCAAGTTTATAATAGCAGAAGTTTATATATTTATATATATATATATATATATATATATATATATATATATATATATATATATATATATATATATATATATATATATATATTAAGAAAAAAGTTCTTGAAGTATTTTAATCATTTGTATGCATCAGTTATTAATTGGTGGAAGTGTTTCGTTCATTTCACAAGAAGTAATGAAAAAGTTTTCTGATTTTACTTCTGTTGAACGTGCTGAAAAAATACCATTTTCTCAAAGTGAAATCGGCATCACTCCTTGAAAATGTTAAAATGTGTTCTGATATGACAGGAATTGGACAGTCCACAATATATCAGCTTCTCAAGAAAAGAAAATCTGAAAATGCATTTATAATGGAACCTCCAAAAACTTCTCAAGGAACGCCCCGAATGCTTATTGATGAAGTCGTTAGGAACCCGATTCAAACAACTGTATCTCCTTATTTTCGGAGAAAAATTCCCACTGTGGAAAAAATACACGCTAAGCTCCTAGGTGATCAGGATTTGCCTTTAATTTCAGAAAACAAATTGTGACAACTTTTGCATGAATTGAATTCCTCATGGCAAAAGCACAACAGGAAGTCAGTTGTCATAGATGAAGAAGTAATCATTCGCTAGAAAATAAATTATTTGAGAGCAATTAAAAAATACCATGCTCAAGTAACAAAATTGTTTATCTGGATCAAACTTTGGTTAATCAAGGGTAAACGGTTCAGAAAACGTTGAATAAAAAGAGGAAAGATTATCAACAAGTCTTCCTTCAAGGATTGTCTACAGGATTTCAGGCTCCATCAGGAAAAGGACGACGCATAATTATGACGCATATAAGTGGTGTTAAGGGTTTTGTGTCTACGAAAATATCCATTTCCATAATTTTCTAAAATTATTGAGTTATCTGAAATACCATAAACATTATTCAATTATCATATGTTTGAGCGTATACAATTAAGCGTCAGTTGGGTATGCATGAAATTCATGAATGATCATTCTTCCTAAACGTAATTATCTAGAGATCTAGATCAAGTAGACAGAGATGATCGTAGTCAGGTAGTTGAGTTCTTCCTGGAGATTAGTAGGAGGGTTTCTATCAAAGATCCGGCCATAAATCGGCCCTGCTCCAAGACAAAATCATAGAAACTACATTTACTTTTGAATTTGCCTACACAATGAGCTTCATTTACTCTACGTCTTTACCAAATAGACTATAATCTGTATACATAGATAAATATGAATCTCATCATGTACCGTTACATCTTTTTAATATCTGGTTGTTTACTATTTCTTTAACGAATTTGATTTTTGAATGTAGGCTGTTTGTTTGTGATATTCTCTATTATAAAGTGAAATCAAACTGAAATATCCTAATAATATACAGGGTGATGCACTAGTGATCGTACATAGAGTTCGAATCGCCACTCAGAACACAAGGTAACGCTGTTCGTTTTCGATATACAAGATGTTTTATGGATTCGGATCAAATTTTCTAATCGTATAAACACATACATCAATTTCTTTGATATTTTTTATTACAAATAACATGATGTTTAGCGTAACCTTATATTCTTAGTGCCGATTTGAGCTCTCTTATGTGTACTCTAATCACAGTTATATATGATCACTCTTGAATCACGCGGTATATACTCTAATTCAACAGACATAAAGATATGCCTCTCAATACTCTTCATACATCTCCAGAAAAAATATTCTTTATGAGGTCTTACTATCGATAATGAAATGGTAATTATAATAATATCAATGATGAATGAAGTAAATCAAAGCACATTCAATATTGGCATGGTATAAATATACTGTAAGATATTGAAGTGAATCTTTCTTTGTATAAATATCAAAATAGTATTGAACTATCGAGAATTATAAATTTCAGAGGAAAGTTTCTATGCAACATTCAATGGAGATTTTAAATATTGAGTAGAAAAGTCTTAATTGATTCTTTGCTCCCTATTTCATCAATATTTATTGAATTAGTAATGGAAATTCAAAGTGAATCATTCATTTGAGGATCGAAAATAACCGAAACTTGTATAAGTTGAATTATAATCGTAATATCCTTTTTCCAGGTAAATGACTACAAATCCTCCAGGACGAAAAGTTCGAAAAGTATTTGTGGTGAGTATTATATATTAATTACATTTTCACATAAAGAAACGATTGCATTGAAATCGATCAGGTGAAAAGCACAAGGAAATTTGGAATTTATTTAAATTGATTTTCATTGGTGTCTGAATATTTACATTCATATGAATAGGATCTAAACGGATGTTTTACGATTTGCCAGAAGTTCACAATCTATTCATATTATTTCATATTGTTCTTTTACAAATAATTGAATATGTTGAGTAATACTGATGACTTTTTTTATGGAAATATATATTATACTTTCCATAATTTTATTTTACAAACATAGCCGATTTCGACCGCTTATTTTCAAGTGTTTCACTACAGGAGAGAACTTAATAATTTAGATACTAGCCTGATTTGATATTAGGTAGTAAATAAGTATTGATGTCTAGCTGATTATTAAGGCTGATTTCACTTGGGTTAGTTAATTCTTTTTCTTTCCTTTGTTGCCCTTATGAAGAATTATTTAATGATCTTAATCATGTATTCACATGGACTCTAAAAAGTTGAGTCTGTGAAAGTTTCTTTTCTATAGATGTTATGAATGAAATTATTAGTCTATTTTGTTATTGTCAGGTCTGAAATATTTATTGAGTTATTAATTTCTACCACATGTGCCACTTACCCGCCCTGTCACATGAATCTCCATTCAATGTAGGTAAAAGAAAATGTGGACCAATTAAGTAATCTCCAATCATTTCAATCTACAAGAAAATTCTTCTTGGTGATGAGCTCCAAAAAAAACATAAGGATTTTCTTCCGCATATATGTGGTTATTGTGGTTATTAATAATGGCATCTCTCGAAAATCTTGCTCCGTCCTTGAATAAAATATGCTCCAGAAATTGAGGTTGCTGCTCCATAATATGTAGCATTCAAAGCGAGCGAAATACAATACAGTTAGAAAAATCACGAGATAACAGTTCTGGACTCATTGCACATGATATGGATGTAAGAGCTGTTCTTTTAAGATGGTAAATACCATTATATGATTAACATGTATCTGTAAAGCAGTTCTCCTAAAGCTAGTATTGGGTTGTGCATTCATTAAATTAAATACAGATTCTTCAAATTTCTTGTTCTAATATCCTGGTTTAACGATTTGATATTCTAAATTAATACAATTGATTTTGTTTTTGATAAAATCACGAATGAAATGAAAATGAGTCATTTTAGGTACAGAAAAACCTAATACCAATCAAAACTAATTCAATATGCTGCAACCTACGAAAAGAACATTGCCCATAAAAATAACACCTTCTCGTTAATCTAAAAACAATTTTTAATCTTATTCAAATCTGAGTCAATTTAGTTAGACGAAAAGATGACGCTATAGAAAGAAATCATAGCTGAATGGTGATGAGTTTTAGAGGATGCCTTTAAGAAATGAATTCGAGAGTACACCATGTCTTTTGAAATACCAAAGTTGCAGACGATGTCCGATATAACCGGAAGTGGTACATTTCTAGTCTAACGGATATTGAAATATGAATTATTTATTTGATCGTAAAATTTTTTCTAATGTATAGAAATCAGTGTTTCAATCATTAATTGTTTGTTATTATCTGTCCATATTCTAAAACATTTCTCTGCTTAAAAAGTCCGTCTAAGACCAAAGTTTGTAGCACTATTTTCCCTGATATAGCGAATAGTTAAGCTCTTTTAGGAAAGCCAACTTTCCAGTTCTCTGTTCCTTCATTTTAGCTCCTCAAAGGCGACCAGACTACGCTTCACCCTAGCGTGTTTAAATGCAAAACAAAATCCACTTCTCCATTAAAACCCTTTATAGAGTTGTTAAAGTAACCACTAAAATCCCCATCTATATAAGCTTCCGTATATTTTTCATGGCGTCCCAGCCACTTCTCGGTTTTATAATGTTGATCAGGCGAGCTCGGGCGAATCTCAATAAGAGCGAGACATTGGACGGTCCTGAGCTTATTTTTAATGTTTATCCTGAAGAGAATCTCCGGGATCGACCTGCTGCCGGATTATTTTGCCCGGAATTCCAGCTACTCTATCCTTTGACTGAATTTCCGCGTCTCCAATTATTGAAAATATACGAATCAGAAGATCTCGGAATAATTTGATTTATGGTGGACTTTGAATGGAAGCGAAGAAAATTTTAATATAACCTATAAACTTTGAAGGTTTTACTTCATTAGTGATTACGATGCCAATTCAATTATTAAAAGTGTACGACTAAGAAAAATTTTCATTGAAAATTCTAAACACTTCTATAAATATCTCAAAGTGATATTCTGAAATATGCTCTATTTCAGTGAATATCGAAACCTCTTTTAATTCATAAATTAACCTTTATATTTTCTTTAAATATTGAATAAAAAGGTTTGGTTATGAATTTTCAAGCAATTTACACATCTCTAAAAATAGTATTATCGAATAAAATTTCATAGACATTATGAATTCAAACATAAGTTGCATTTATCGAAACAAGTTTCCAAATATAAACTAATATAATCGAAAAAATTGCTGAATGATTCAAAGATTACTTGATAATCTACAAATTATTAATTATTATTCAATAATAAAAACAAGTACTGTTTTTAATTATTTATTCTAGACGTTGTTTGTATTTGGATCAGTGGGAACTTAAATTTGAGTTTAATATCTACCCTTGAATTATGTTAGAGTATTTTTATTGAATTGTATTCAACTAAGTAAAAACTCTAAACTGACTGCTCTACTTCGTTTAATAGGACTAACAGTGGCGAATTTCAATGTTTTAGTATGGCTGCTAGCTGAAATATTATAGTTGTAAATAAGTCACCTGTGCGAGAAAATATCATATTTATAATGCAAGCATGATTTCTTTAATCCATTTGGTCCCGATTGTACTCAAATGGGGACACTTTAGGAGTAATATTACTAAAGGCATCGAGTTATGAAATTTGATACTCAATATAAAGGATTTTTAAGAGACAACTTAGACCTCCTATGCACTTAAACTATAGATGGCTCCATTTAATTTTTTATAAAACAAGGAAATCTGGAGTACCCAACTGTTAGATGACACATTTCAAGACAGTAACGATGAAGATTTCAGGCCCCTATCTGAATGGACAATTGATAACTTGATAGAAAAGTTCAACTTCTTATGGAAATTTCGAATAGAAACTTCCAACAGTGGGGATTTTTTCATTCTTAGTTGTCTATAGATGACGTTATGATCAAATGTTGTGGTCATCATTCTGCAAAACAGTTTATTGGACGAAAGCCTGTGCGATTTGGCATTAATCGCTGTTACAAATTTAGAACCTACTGTGGTGCAAAGCCATCTACTGTTAGCGAGTAAAATATAGTGAAAAATTCATTACCTCTTGATTCTCGAGTCGTATTGGAACTATTAGAATGCCTATCCGATCTGTTAGATCACATAATATTTTTCGATAATTATTTTATCAGCCCTGATCTTCTGAAAACATTGAGAGAAAGAGGGTTTAGGACAACAGGGACCATTAGGGATAGTTGCCCCAAAAAGTACATTTTATCATCAGTTCCCCAAACGAAAAAATAAGAACGTAAATGTTTTCAATATATTTAAGACTCAATCAATAAATTTTTGTCTGTCAGATGGAAAGATAACACTATTGTGACAGCAAGAACAAATTACGATAAGGTTGAACCACTGGCAAAATCAAAAAGATGGTCTTTAATTAGAAATCAAAAGATTGATGTTCCACATATAATACTTTGAAAGGAGGTTAGATTTGATCTCCTGGATCAAAGTGTCAATGCTTGTAAAATTCATACAGTGGATTATTATGATAAAGTTGATTCGTTTTGTTCGAGACATTATGCGCCATTATCTACAGAACTTTCCTAAATCATCACATTCCAGAAGCAGACCTTCTGGTTCTACATCCAAAAGTATTATACAAGAACAAGACGGTCATTTTCCAGTAATTGAGATTATTTATTACGTTGTGAAGTTTGTCATTTCAAAGCACGTTGGAGATATGTCAAATGTAATGTCCCTTATACTAAGAACGAAACTCTTCTGAAATATATTACATGTCCCCTTAAGAGGATATGTTTGCTTGACCTTCAATAATTTTTCGCTTGACCTCTTAGTGAATCAAAATGAATCAACCAATGTTTTCTAAAAATGACTTGTTTTACTTTTACTTCTTAGTTATCAAAAATATGATAGAAATAATGATTCAATTGGACAATATTCGTACGTATTCATGGGCTAAATACAATCTATAGGAGATTTTACTACAGTTGGATGCAGCATTTTCTTTCTATTTCAATAATATATAATGCAAGTAGTCTATTTTAGAAAAAAACTTAAAATATTCTGTATTTAATTAATTTTGTGCACGATCATCTGGAATTCGTGTTATTCTATGCCTGTAAACCTCAAATATTTAACGTCCTGATTTGATTAAATATAGACAATAACAATTGATGAGCATTCACCGAATAAATAAAATGGAGACAGGTTTTTCTTGAAAAATGTATGAAATAAAAAAATTGAGAGCATATGTTATTCAATTTGGAGAATATGAAGTATAATCGTTCACCTTATTTTCCGTTATTAAATTTTTACTTGCTCTATAAACATAATTCAAGATAAACTTATAATTTTCGTAAATGAAGCATTAAACAACATCTTAAGAATAAAGTTCACTAATAATCACTTCCAGAAAATTCAAATCCGCAATCAGGCTGAAAGGCATTCCTTACTGCGAATATAATGAAAAATGATAGCAAAGCCCTCTGGCATATTCCTGGAGAAAATTCAAATCACGCCATCCGAGGCACGTTATTCTACTAAGAATAAGAAACCGGAATGAATTATCTGAACAATTCTATTACGGTTATTCTGGCAAGGTATTTTCTGTTTTCCACTTAGAGTATGAGTAGATGGAAGCGCTAACGGTTTGAAAACATTCGGTTCGGTTCATTCGACCCTGCTTATTTTCTTGGCCAGGAAAATAACATAAATATGTTCAGCTGAAAACAGCAAGATATAAAGCATTCATATTTATATACAAACTCGCTGAGAAATATTTGGCAATTTCTTTAATCATACGAGTGCTGTGAAAATTTCTCTCTCTAAGAAATACATTTCTGCTGTATCGCCCTTAAAGCAAATCTTGGCAAGTCGATCCTGAGTACAGAGGCTGATTTATCTGGGTCTCGTTAGAATATATGCAACCAACACGACCGTATAACCAAACTTCGGCTATTTTATCTCCGGACAAATATTTCATCGTTGCGCCCAAGAATGAAATATTATCTCAATACACCATTGCCTTCCGAGAGAAAAATTGTGGGTTATTCTTCTTTCTTTTCAGGCGATGACGAAGCATCACCAGAACACAATTCTTCAGATCGAATTATGTGGATTCTTTATTATCTCGTTCTTCTATCTAGCGATATTTTATCAATTCAAAGCTAGTTAAATGATTTATTAAATGATTCGGGGATATCAAAGCATCAGTCAGGACTTCTTGGTTCCCGTCTTAAGGAAAGGAACCTGTCAGCCAAACGAAAATAACGAATTTCAGAAGAAGATATGCTTGGTTTTCTTCGTTCTACAGTGTGAAAAATTCGCTTTGTTCATGTTGTGATATTGATGGTTTAATGCAGCAACTTGATGTTGAGTATTCCCCCTCTGAGTGGCGTTTATTTATAAATTCATCTGAATCTAAATCTTTTACACCAGTTGCCTATTCAGAAATTTCTGAAAATATGCGCAGTGTTTTGGATTAAATAATCTCCAACAAGTATAAATGGCAACTATGTACGGGCTTAAAACTTATAGGAATTTCCGTGGGACTTCAGGAAGGATTTATGTAATATTGTAACTTTATCCATGGGAATGTTGTGCATTAAATCAGCATTATATACCAGAAATTTGGCCAAAAAAATCTAATTTCACCATGGGCGTAGCTATAGATTTTATATATGGGAGGTCCAAGGGACCAAAAATTCACAAGGATTCGAAGATTAACTAGTTGTTGCTAATCTTTTATGGTAACAAGCAGATTTCTCCAATCTCAGTCAACTAGAAATACTACTAGAATACTACTACCCCGCTTAGGGGGTTGATATTGCAGGCAAGTACCGTACCCCAAAAATGTGCCCCTTGAAACAAAAATTCACCTGTTTTTTCGTTTTGATCAGAAATGAATATCTTGGTAGATATACCCTCTGTTTAGTTTTCGTTGAAGCACCCTGTAGGTAAAGTAAATGTGGGATATGATGTTCCTTACTTTGGGACCTTTAGTGTTTCTATTTTTGCAGTAAAGCAGAATTTCTATCACTGGAAAATGGAAACTAGTCATTTTGGCCTTTTAGGATGTTATTTATAGTGTTAAAAAAATGCACGAAGTTCAGGTCGTTCGAGGACCGCAAATATTCTTTATATATGGTAGCTGGGAAATCTTATACTTGTACCCGACGGTTATCAGTAGAATCCACTACGTCTTGAATACTATCTGTAACATTTCAAAACAGTAACTTTTTCAACGTTAGTAGTTGCAAATGTTCAAGCATTTTTCCCAGAACGCTTTTCATAAGGGTGCATGTTTAAACTTGGTTTTCGGATCAGCAACGATAAAATGCTGATTTTGTAACAAATATCCTATAGTTATACACGACATCGTCAAATATCTGGGCCGGATAAGTTAGTCATACTTTCGTTGGGTCATTTGTATTGTCACCTCTATGGAATGGACCGATCTATTTGGACGTTTCAAATTATACCCTGCCAGAAATATAGAAAATATTCTACTGGCAATTCGGCAGATGATGTGGTTTGTAAATGACGGAGGTCTTTCACACTTGGAATTCAGGGACTGTCGAACATCCTGTATTCTAAATCTTCACTCCTTTCTACATTTCACTAACAAGTTTCTACCTTGATCTCATTAATGTTTCGATTTACTATTTGTCGCCAAAACCAATTACGGGATTTCTTGAGAGAAAGAAGTTACCTGGAGTGTAAACTGCTTTAGTAGCATCCCAGGAGTTCTAAAATGAAAGCGATAAGTTAATCAAAAACGAAAATGTTTGAACTAATGCATCCCCTTCAAGTTGAAGCCGTAACACATAGAAAGCTGACTTCGGGAAAAGTTCTCGGTAAATAACGAAGTTGAAATTGATGTAATTCTCTCTAAACCGAATTTGTCTTTGTCCCGTTTAATGGCATTAAATTATTAGCTACAACCGCAGCCTGAAAGAGAAGGCATTTTCGTTCGCATAGAACTACTTACCTGTCACATCAATCGATTACTAACCTGTTTCACCCCGGGTTGCTCTAGTTCACTGAATTCGCATACTACGGCCATAAGCGCAGCAATAACGTTCTAGAAATGCAATTTTCCTTGTCGTGTACATGAACGTGTGTTTGAACGAAACGACAAAATTGATGTATATGGAACAGTTTGCCAATATTAACATACATTTTTGTGAGATTGTCAATTTGGGGGCATGATGGGAAGATACTTGTTCAATTCATGTGCTCTTTTTCAAAATTTCGTAACAATCTAATAGAATTAAATACTGATCTTATAGATATATTTTTTTGTGAATGCACTATAAATTCTTGCCAGAAGATCATAGACAAATAAAGAATATTACCTGAGCGTTATGCGACGTTTGAGAGAGCAAATTGGTCGAAAAACGCCAGATTCGTGGAAAGAAAACTCACGATAACGTACCATCTCACAAGGCTATGATTGCGAACCAATTTCTCAACAAATACCATCGAACAACCACCGTATTGACCTGAAATGGCTCTGGCCGACTTTTTTCTCTATCCAAAAAAAAAAATGAATTATTCATTGGCGTAAATGTATTATTTCGGAAGGGGCCTATCTTGAAGGCAATACGATATATTTGAATGATAACTTGATATTTTGTGTTTCATTAACCGATTCTAGATACTTTTGACAAAATGTACGACATTGGACTTCATATTCCTTTATACGATGTGATTTTTCGAAAACTGTCCATCAAGATATCTGAAAAACTATTATAGTGTCAAAACAATTAAAAAACGTGAACTTTTAGTTCAACAGAAAGATAGTCAGAATAGAAGGCTAGTAATGCTTTCCTATTATTGAAATACACACACCACAAAAATCGTTTAAGCAACTAGAGCGCAGTTTCTTTGTCAACACATGTTTTGGAACATATGAGGGGAAAAAATCTTAACTATGTAGTAACATTTGTTTCCATATGATCTCAAATACGTCTGAAACAAGAATGAGTTTATTTGACTATCAGTATTCATTCAATTTCTCTTCAGTTTTCACGCTAAATTAATGAAAGTTTTCTGTGTTTCTTGTTGATTTTCGAATCTTCGAATTTATTGTAATGGCTGCAGAAACGTCCTAGACGCTATTTGAGTGATCATGAAGTGGTAAGAATTGTCTTCTAGAGGAGGCGCGAAGCCAACGTTACGTGGCTAACTTGTTGAATGTTAACCAAAGCACTATTTCGAGAGCAATTAATCGGTACCACGAAACAGGGGAATATGGAAGAAGGGCCGGACACGGAAGAAATCGGATAACAACACCAGTTAATGATCGTTGACTTCGTTTAACTGCACTAAGATTTCGGCACTATACGGATAGAATTCTACAAAATGAACTTGCACTTTCCAGAAATGTGCATATTTCATTGCAAACTGTTAGGAACAGGCTCAGAGAAGACGATATCAGACCAAGGGTGGCTTCTACCGGCCCGCGTCTCACCAGAGAGCATCGAGTTTCAAAACTTCAGTTAACGAGGGAGCTGGGGTATTCCAGAATTGTCGAATGTTCTCTTTTCCGACGAGTCCAGTTCTGTCTAGTGTTAAATGACAGACGGATGCCTGTATACATACGACCTAGAGAACGGTATCAACAATGCAATATCCGGCAAACCGAAAACTTCGGAGGGGGCTCAGTTATGATGTGGAGAGGCATTTCTTTCCATGGTCGAACTGAGTTAGTCCTAGTGAATAATGGAAGAATGACAGCGGCCAGATACATCGCAGATATCCTTAAACCCCATGTTGTAACCCTTTGGCTCATTGATTGGCGAAAACTTCATTTATATCCATGTTAATGCTCGGCATGCAGCTAGAGTATTTACAGAATTTATGCAAAATTCCGAAATTGATATTTTAAGATGGCCAGCCGGAATTCACGACTTGAATCCCATAGAACATGTTTGGGACAACGTGGGGTGGCAAATTCAGCAACGTAGGATACCTTGTAGAACACTCCAACAACTAGAAAATCTGCTTCCTGAAATTTGGAACTCAGTGACTCAAGAGTACTTCCAAAATTTGTTTGAGGGGCTTCCGAGACGTATACTGGCAGTAATTAGGGCCCGGGGAGGGAACACTCGATTTTGAAAATGATTAGTAACCATTCGATGCTAGTTGATAGGTCTCTTCGCGAATGTTTGAAGATGGTAGAATTTTTTAATTTTTCATTAACTCAAAAATTGTTGATATTTTCCATCATAAACTCATCTCTTTCGAATGATATCTTCTTATTTTACACTTCTGAAAGTTACCAAACGACTCTTGAATGACCAACCTAAAAGTTTATATAGTATTGTCGTAAAAGTAGGGTGATGCGGCAATTTTTGTGCGATATCTCGTTAGGTAACAAAACATTCAGCTACTAGAACTATCGATATAGTCAACGTTACAACTAAACAACAATTTTGAATCAAATACTATTCCCAGATCTTTTAATATGTCGATTCTGAATAAAAGAGTGTTACCTAAGGTGTGAGAATATTTAGAATTATTCTTTCCATGTTTATTAGATAATGCTGGACATTTTGATACATTCAAATAGAGACTGTTATTCTCCTGAAAAAGGGTGAAATTTTCAAGCTGAAGATTTGAACAGTCCCGAGAGTGATTAATTTTCATGAAAATCTCGGGGTCAACGTCAAATGATAATGAACTTTTATTAAAACATCAGGATATATCAGTTGTATTGTATAAAGGATAAAAAGTAAGGGTCCCAAATGGGAACCCTGAGATATACTGAAAATAACATAATTAAGTGAAGGAAATGGTAATTGAAAATCGTTTGAGAAAGATAGATAATAAATTTTATATATACACTCCATCAGAAAGAAATTTATTAGATTCTGATGGCTGTAATACGATGAATAAGCCAATCCTTATTACCTATGATGCTTCATATTTGTAGTTTTATAACAAAACAAGATATTAATAAAATCTGTCGGGCTCTATATAACCCTCGTATATTTCACAAAGAGCTGTAATGTATAAATCAAATTGATACTGTCATTATTTTCTGGAAAGTAGGTTTAAGAATGCCGCAGAGCATATACTAAGAGAATATTTCCATAAAATGAAAGATATGAAATAGTCACGAAAAATATAATGCGGACGATAACGCAAGTTCTAAGGAGAACTGCATAAGAAGCTTTACATGCATTATAGAAGGAGAGGAATATTTATCGACATAAAACTATTATCGATCATGGCAATAGTACCTACTTTCGTGCATTATGTCCCCAAATTCTATAAAGATCTCAGCAGAGATGAAAATGTGGATGTTCACAGATAAATTTTATTACCAACATCATAAAATGGCGAATTCATCTCTCTGGGCCGCCTCTATAATTATATAGCTTCATAAAATGGGTGTTAAATTCGACAGTAATTCCGGAAAACGTCTTTGATTGCAGGCACCTGGTGTTTATCGAAGTTTTAAGACGATGTCTTCCACAGTTCTATTCAGGGTTGATGAAAATCCTGTTATGAATTAGGCGCGCGGGAAAATTGCTTTTTGAATATGATGCTTACATCAGTTTGTTCGTAGCTACCGAATAAAATCTTATCGGAAATAAAGGATAATTGAGTATTATTGATGCCTTATTTATATTATGGCAATTCATTTTCAATGAAGATGAAATAAAATATATTTTACACAATTTTATTATCAAAAACACGACAGGTTTCGACGGTCAGCTCATTTTCAAGTGATCAACTCAGGAATTGAACCGACTTATATAGATACAAGCCTAATTTGATATTAAGAAATGGCGACATAAAAACATAAACATAAATGCTTTTCTTAAAAAAAATTAATACTAGCTCTACTCGGTCATATAAAGTCACATCAACTGTTAGTCCTAGATAAAGTTCTGTAATTTATACATTACTTCAATTCATTTTCCACATAACCAACTATATACATAAGCTTTCTAATACAAATTTTCTTCTGACTTCATAGTTCTCCCGAAACATAAATAGAAACACAATTGAAAGTTTTCGCCATGCACGATACAAAACTTTTCCGATTTCGGCTGAAGCATTGGAAGACGGGAAATAAATATCAGTGCCGAACAAAAAATAACTTGGCCAGTAAACAAATTAAAAAGGGGAACATTGCAGAAGTTTGCAATTTATGTACCAGCATATATCCGCACATTCAATAACGTAACATTTTCAGTTTTCTGGGTGACTGTCTGGACAACAATCGATAGCGCGGTGAAGCAAATATAAATGATTCTACATCGTTTATGCAGAATCATTTTCAACAATGCAAATATAAAAATAATAACTGTATTTTCACATTCGACGCACACTTTTCTGTAAAATGTTTGAAAGTATTCAATATTGTTTTCGTTCAATTATTGTATAAACCAATGGTAAATTTGGATAATACATTCATTGAGAACTTTCCACTCTCTTAAAATTTTATTTTTGAATTCTTAAATGTTAATTGTTTTTAAGATATCAGCAAGAAACTAAATTCTTTTCTTCATATTTAATTCGCTATAATTTCTTCAGTTTTTATGTGCTGATATACGCTTTCAGTATATTTTTATAGGCATTATTCCCCGTTATCGGTTATATCTTTAGCTAAGGTTAGATTACTAAAAATATAACCGATTACGAATAATGAATAATGCCTATAAAATACCGGAGGCGTATATTAGCACATAAAATAATTTCTGCAGTTTTTATGTGCTAATATACGCTTTCGGTATATTTTCATAGGCATTATTCCCTGTAATCGGTTGTATCTTTAGGTAAGGTTAGATTACTAAAGTTTTAACCGATTACAGGGAATAGTGCCTATAAAAAGATACCTAGGCTTATATTAGCACATAAAATAATTTCTGCGGTTTTTTATGTGCTAGTACCCGCCTCCCATATATTTTTATAAGCATTATTCCCTGTAATCGGTTATATCTCAAGGAGATTTTGTTTACCATTTAATTTAACAACTAGACTACAATATTAAAGCGATAAAATTTGTAAAACGTATGCATGAACAGAGTTTCCAAAATGGATCATTTCAATATTATTATATTGATACGCAATATTCTAGTGAGCTATCCTTCTTCGTATTTAAGATATTGGCATTGAAATATGCCCATGATTGTTTCCAAGACAGGAGACAGAGAGTGGAATTGTTGTTGAATACGATCGAAGATCGGAAACATGTGAGACCCTCGTTTTTGTCAACGTTACTCCACCTTCATACAATAGATAGTTCATTTTCAGATATATCAGATGTCCAAGGGAATATGTCAATCTGTTGTTGATTTATATCTCTAGGATGATACTTTCTCTTGAGCGATACAATCGACTACTTTTATTTTTAGATATTTGTTAAATACATTTAATTCTTCGCTGAAAACATTCTCAAATAATAAAGCATGTTTCACTTGAAGCTTAATTTCGTGGATTTATTTCTTTTCTGAAACGAAATTGTCAAATTCGTTGAAGAAGGATGAAACTGAAGCCAATTTCCGCCAAAGACACGTCGAGTACATCGTTTCGCACGAGCGATAGAAAGAAATTTTAATCTTCATGCGCAGCTTTCAGTATCGCATAAATTGAATTTACACATCAATAACATAAATATATGCAGATAGAAAGGACGAGTTGGCATCGTCCTGAGTGCTGAAGGTGAAAGAGCTAGCAGATCATAAACTGAAGGTATTCCGTAAGAGGGAGCATGTGTCAAGTGCCATGTAGGTGCATTTTGTAGTGCCTGCTACTTATGAATCTAACATGAGTGCTAAGTTATCCGTGTTCGGGTTTGACCCGGTCGAGTCTTCCGGATATAGATGCTACTAGTTACTTCGGTGGAAACAGGGGCGTAACAGTTGTTATCCTGAATGCGAGGATAAGAAATACCCTAGTATCCTAAAGGAATTCCGTTCATCTAAAGTTATATTGGATGTAGTAACTCCCTTAGGACTCAATTAATCGTTTTGAGGATTATTCTGTTATTTCGATGAGTGGAATATATTGCCAAAAAGACGTTATTTGAATAAGTATAAGGGATATTCAGTGGTATAAATCATATCTAAAATGAAAAGCAACAAGATCAGCGCCCAAAAAAAAATGTGAACTAGAGGTGGGAATTGAAGATCGCCCATATTCTAGAATCTCAACCATTTAATAGTTAATTGATACTTGTTATCAGCTGAAATACATAAAATACCAAAACATATATTCACAGTCCAATTTGAGTGGAGATTTGGCCCTGTAAAAAGTGAAAAATCCATGATTGATCCAAATGTTTGAAAGTGCATTTTGTAATATTTCTTAGTCTTTAAACACCAGGGCAACAGATTGGTTACATCGGTTGTTAATTACTCTTGTGATAGTATAATATATAGTTAAATTTCTTATTATCATAACTATTTGATAGAATAAAGTTACTGAACCTTCCTCGGACCATTTTCTTTATCTCCTCCTAGGATTCAGTTGATTCAAGTGCAGACAATGAATCGGAAAATTTTATAATCGTTACTCGCCTATATACTAACCGTATTAAATTATAATATTTCTTGAAACGCTACTGAATAGTCTTTCAAAAGTAAAGGGCGAATTTCAAAAAGTGCGAATGTAGTATCTGTTAATGATTCTTCATTTCGCATTACCCATAACTCCGTCACATACTAGCACATTAACTCGAAACACGCTACTGGCGTGAATATACAAAGAGCAGTCTTTTTTGAGGAGTCGAAGCGGCACTCAATTCCAGCAAGAAAGATGTGTTAAACTTGGAATTGTAAAAAGGTCCACATATAACAACCTAAATTATTCAAGACTATGAAGTTTATGCCCCTGTTTTGGCGAAATCTTTGTAGACTTTTAACAAGTTTAACTTTGTGCTTCCTCTCTGTTCTCCACAGATTCGTGTATTTCTGAAATGATGCAAATAAGTTCTCATCAACTTCGGAATGCAGTGAGATTTGAATCTGAAGTTTGAAAATGAATGCTTCATCATAAAATATAAATGATGGAAGAATATTCAACAGATTTAATATCATATAAAATTTTGTGAATACTACAAGATATAATTTATCATTGCACGCATATCCTGTAATCATGACTTGAGGTTCTGGAAATCCATGTCTACTAAATATTATTATGATTGGGTTTTTCAACAATCCTTTCTTTTCTTATTGTAGAAAGCGTCATGTATCAACTATTCCCCTCTGAAGTTCACCTTATTAAAATTATGATTTAGCTCAGCGCTTAAAATTTGTAACATCAGTTACGAAAGTTGGCCAATGAAATACAAAATATTGATTTTTCTTCCAATTTTATTGTATCGCCTTCAAATGATAAATTCACGCCAACAAATAATCCATTCACAGTTCTCGCTGTGAAGTCTTCAATCGATTTACAATGGGTAGTTCGAAGAGGTAATTTGAGTTTTGGAAAAAGAAAAAAATTCGACCGGAGCCTTATCACGTGAATACGGTAGTTATTCGATGGTATTTATTGAGTTTCTGGTCAGAAATTCATTCACAATGATAGGCTTATAAAATGGTTCATCATCGTGGTTCAACTTATGAGTTTTCTTTCCACAAATCTTTTTCGACCAATTTGCTCTCTCAAAAGCCGCATGCTATTCAGATAATAATGCCTTTTGGCAATAAATCCAAGTGCACAACACCGCGATAATCGAAGAAAACAATCAACATAACCCTGACTTTTGATTTTCTGGTTTTCTCAGTTTCGGTTCAGTTGGAAGCATGTTTACTGGTTTGCATGTCAATACCAAACCCATGTCTCATCACTGGTTACAATGCATTTTATGAATGTAGGGTTGCAATTGACTAGTGAAAATTCTGGTCTTTTGTAACTATTCGATGGACAACGCGTTTCATGCCCAAACAATCGTTCAAAATGGTACGAATTGATTCGTGAGACATAAAAAATTCATTCCCTTTCTCTTGAACTCTTGATAAAATCGATTCATCGTAAGCCTTTTTTTTGACTTTTAAAATAATCAATTCTTAGTAATTGCTTGACAAAATATACTTATATTATAAATGGGTTTCCCATGCGTTTTCTCCTCGTTTGTGTATCAACGCTCAAAAAATTTTTCCCAGAGTCACACTTTTGCAAGTATTATCAGAATACGACCGAGAATTATTAATTTGACAATAATCTTAACGTGTTGACAAATTTTTTGTCGCCTATTGCGCGTTTCTGTCCTTTACATGTGAATTCATAGTTTTCATGCATAAACGAGGGAAAATTATTCCAATAGAATATACGACCTCCTCAACTGCTAATAAGCTGAAGTGCTTTGTAATATTAGGTCTAATGGCATCAGCAATTACCTAAACTGGGGATCAATGTGATCTATTTTAGCTAATATATTATTGATGAGATACTAGATGATAGATGTGCACGGGTAAATTAGCGGTATACAGTTTTTTGAGGTAAACAGGAATGGAAATATATAACGCTTCAAGATTATCTTGAAAAATAATATGCATATAGTTTATATTTATACAAAACGTAATATGGGTACGAGTATATATGACATACAAGAACTTCATTTCATTCAATACATTTCGAATATTAAATATTATATATCAGTCCATTTTTCTCTATAAAAGTGAAGAATTTCTCGAGAGTATTTCAAAGATCAAAAGGGTGAAATACTTTAAGTTAATATTAATGTTATGTTGAAAAACATCTAATGAAGGACACAGGAAAAGAAGCCACTGGCAAAAATGATATAGTGGCATCGAGTAGAGGATTAAAAGATCTACAATCGTACCTTTTCATTCTGGGGAAAAGAACTTTAGGGGCAAAAAAATATAGAATGAAACTACCGGGGAGGAATACATAATTTCAGTCATGGAAAGAGGGTACTATGTCATATTCCTTTCACTCTTGTTTCTTTGTAATTGAAGTGAATCGCGAGCAGGAATAATTATGCTATGAGGAAGAAATTATGGAACTTTCATTAAAAGAAAGGAAAAGAACTGGTCGTTCGACCGTAGTGCCTTAAAAGATCCGTTTACCACTGGAGCAAACTATAAGTGTAAACGATTCCCTTGTTTTGATGTACTTCTCCTGGAAGCTTAGACTATCGATAATCTGCCACTTTCATCTCCACGAACCAGTTGAACAATAAAATTTATACCTTTGTGGTTCAATATCCATACTACTTATCAAAAAACGCTGGTCTCGTCAAGACGTAATGTCTAACCCTCACAAACTGCATGATTCTGCCTGTTCATATCGCGCTTCAAAAGAGACAACGAAAAGGCATAGTTTCATTATGTTCCAAAGCTTATTTGTCAATTCATGGAAAAGGTACGGAAAAGTTGGAGATTCTCCAATCTTGAATGAAGTTGACAGGAGTAGCGCTGAAAAGCTTAAAGAGAAAGCATGCAAATCGTCCAAAAAACTGTCTCACGAGACAAGGGTGCTGTAATTGAGCACATTTCTTCATTTGAAGCGAAAGGGTTGCATTACAGTTTGAAGGATTTCTATGAATTATACTTTTCTCAAGACCTGAATGTGAAGAAGATGTATGAACTGTACGAAAAAAAATTTGGAAACAATTCTGTCATATGAGAGTTACAGATTTCGTCATATCTTTCAGGTATCCAAGGACGGATACATGTAGTACATGTAATGGATACTTAGTGAAAATTAAATCCTTGGAAATACCAAATATGTAATTGTACTACAAAAGACAGCTCTATGTATACTTTCAATATTCACGTCATCGCCTTCAACAAAGTGTTTTCTATATATACCCTCAGATGGTTGGGAAAAAAGAAGCACATCCATGTTTCACTATTTTGTCTATCCTGAAGTTGAAAACTTCTTTATTTCTGCCGATTTTTGCGGGAGGTGAAATAAAATTACACCGTGATTACATTTGCATACCATCTTGTTCATATTGAGAAAATATTCAGAACTGTTCATCTAATTTTTTCAATGAGAGGCACTCGTACATGGAAACTGACAAAAATATGGGAATAATCAACCAAAAAGGTGAAAGTGGAACTGCCAACTGAATAGAATGAATTTTATCTGAACTCAAAACGTTTACTCAATTATTCCAATTTTGTAGAATCCTCTCTTTTCAAAAGAATATATATATATATATATATATATATATATATATATATATATATATATATATATATATATATATTCTGATTGGTATATTTTTCTATCAATAAATAATAAATCCAGGATATAGTGACTAATCTTACTGCCTGCCAATAGTAATATTTACTGGGGTGCATTGAATTTTTGATTGTATTAGCAGATATAGATGTAGATATATGGGCAACTCGTCGAGATGAAAAATGGATTTTATATAATTATATATAACAATGTTTTGAAAAATAATTTTTGATATTTCAGATTGCACACCAGAATATAGGCACTCGTTAATGTTGAAGTTATAATTGAGGTAGATTAATTTATGGGAATATGAAGATAACAGTTTGAAAAATAATCTTTCAAATTCTCCAAGGATCATTTCACTTCAAATTGATAATAAATCAAATCATTATGAACCTTCCATAAAGGCACTGATTGAATGAACTAAAATACATTGAATTAATGAATCCTATTCACGGTAGTAAGACTCCTGCCTGACATGTTTCCATTCCTTTCCTTCGTTTCCTGAAAGAAACTTGAAATTAATGATGTTTTCCGCATTCTACGATATTCAATTTGAAACACTTTTGATATTTCCATTTTTATCGCCATGTGATAATGGGAGCAAAGGCCTTTTCGGTTCTTTTGAGAGATCGTCGCTTTTTACTCAGTTCCTTAATGGATGGACGTCCTTTATTCTTTCGTGAACTCTGAAAAGATATTAAAGTTTCGGACAAAGGTCCGCCTGATGGCCTAATCAGATTAAAGCAATCAAATTTGTTCGAAGGATTCCATTTTGATAATAGGTATGGACATTTTTTGATCCGCACGAATTTATTGAATTTTTTCGATAAATGCTACGTTCCGTAGAATATTTATGAAAACAAATCTATATCAAATACGTTCTGTCGAAAATGTTTCAGGAATTGACAGATATGAAAAATCTGCTTAAAACGTGTACAATTTGGCAAAACTTCTCTACTGACACTGAGTTTGAATGCGATTTGTCATTTAGTTTGTTCACAGTGCTCGATTTTGTCAGTTCTCACCAGCGGATCAAAATTAATATTTTGAATTTCATTGACCAATATTTTCTCGACAAAATATAATTTTGTTTTATGATATCTGAAATATATCTAAGTGAATTACGAAAATTAAGGTAAAATATTGAAAAATTAATTTTAGATATGCAGCCATTAATTTTTATAGTAGATTTCTCATAAGAAAACATGAAAAAAATGTTCATAAACATATGTACGAAAGTTCCATGTTCTTGAGATACAGGGTTTGCAAGTTTGAAAGTTTGAAATTTTTTTTCAATCGTTACTTATGTATTTTTAAATATATCCAGCAGCAATTTGCTGAAAAGGAATTTCTTAACTCATCAATTCATTAGGCATTCGGTAGTTGCGAAAATGTACAGGGTGATACTTTTTTCATGGTCATATCACTTTTGAACCTATCAAAATCATGAAGTAGTGCACTGGTCATGAAAAGGCATACGTTGTTTGAATGAACTGAAATAAAGTCGATAATCTGTAATACAAATAAGAGATCACATCACAAGTTTCACAAAAACTAGGAAAATACCTTTTCAAATAGTTTTAACGTCTTTTTGAATTTGAATAGCTTAGTGCTTACTTTACCTGACCCAGCTTTTTCAGTGATATTTGACTTGAATTATTTACTCATTCTCACATGAAAGAAAATGAAAAAAACTATTCTGCAAAAACTATATCAGTAATTTCCCTCTTTCTGCATATCATATTATTTTAGGAATTGTGTGAGGAATTTTTTGATTATCAATGAAATGTGGATACATAAATTTTGCAGTTGTACTACAGAAAGAGTTGAGTGATTCTTCGTTAATGTATATGTAGCATTTCGGCAGGGACCTAATTTGAAGGCGATACAATAAATTTGGATGAAAAATAAATATTTTGTGTTTTGTTTCGTTGACCAATTTCTGGACAGAATGTAGGTTATGTGGAAATGAAAACAATATCATCATATCGTATGTTGCTTTTTTTCTCTTATTCCGAAGACTTACGTTTAGGAGAATTGTTCAATTATCATTTTGTGTAATAAAGTTCAAACGACTGATTTCTTGCATTAATTTTGCTGTATATTATCAAAATTCTGAATGCGTCTTCCATAAAGCACGAGTCATCCTTTCAAGTATCGTTCCCACGAACATATGCCCGCAAACGCTTCGTTAACAAAATACTTTTCTTCAGATTTTTTTATGATTACTACAGTTTTTTAAATACTCAGTTCAACTTCGGCACATAGGTGCCATATTAGAATCTTCATAATCAGAGAACTGAAACAATTAAGAAATTCTATGAAGTGTTACTTTTTCAGAGGCACGTATCCTAACTTTTGTTAATTTTTAATCTTTTTATCTACTAAATTGATCAATTTCATGTGTACGGTGGAAACATATCAACCGTTCGGTGATTTATTTCACTATTAGGCTGCTGTCATGTTAATTTCTTTCATTCACAACTCGGAATTCAATTTTATTAATTCACTTACGTTGATAAATGCAGTGACTCTTTCTTTTCATTAAGATGGAAATTCATTCAAACGCAGGAATGGTCGACTTGTATTTCGTCTACGGTTTCTCTCATAGTAATTCCTTAGAAGCGTCGAGAATATATGAATTTTTCGCATCTATTCATTATCGCCCTGTATGGGACGTCAGCGCTAAAGGGTATGAAATATCTGGGGAATGGATTTATCGATCAATTTTAAATTTTGGGAATAGAGTAAAAGGACACTGACCTGCAATTTCTAGTTGTTTCCACAGAAATACCACTTCTGAATATACCGGAGATTGTTTGTAACTTTGCTATTTCAAATAGCATGTTGTACTTTTCGATTTGTTTTATTGAAGGGCATCCTTTTGTCAAGATTTGTGCTATATAAAATTAGCAATCATTGAGGTACGATTTTCGGAATTCTTCTATTCCCAAAAAGTGTTATTTCTGTGGGAAACGTAGTTTCCGATTGTGAATAAGAAACTAGCGAGAACTTGGGGTACAAGAGAGAGAAACCTTTCGTATATATTTTTTTCTAATCGCAGGTTGTCCAAAAATCGGTATCCATAGCAATATTTCAACGAGTTTCAATTTTTTTCCCCTGTTTCAATTCCAAACGAGTAGTCAGCGACATGATATCTTAAAACATCAATGTTTGTTTCAGTTCCAAGCGGGCAATTTATTATTCATTTCGTCTCGTTTCCCAACTTTGAAATTACATTCGACATCTCGAGCTCGAAACATGTGCCGTGTATCAGTGGCCCGGAAGCGTTCGCTCGTTGCCTCCAAGTAAAAATAATCAAAACAAACTCTGCTTGTTCGTCTTTTCAAAACTAATTAGCGAATACGAAATGGAAGCTTCTACGAAGCTCGATGAAATACCTCGTTTTATCTAAAAACTGAAAGCTCTAGCTCTGCTACTGTCAGTGAGAAAGATAACGTTTGCGATTCATCCTCTTCCCGTGTCGAAAAAGAAATTTCCACAAAGGAGATCAAAAGAATTTCACAATTTCGTACAATCCAAGTGAGAATTTAATATTAACGAAGATCCCCAGAGCATTGGCCAGTTACAGAACAAGTCGGTTATTATTTTAGGATCTGAAAAGTAACTGCTCCAGGTAAAAGTATCTCACAACAAAAGATCTATCCCCACATTTCAGTTGTTCTTAATAATTAAAATTATGACTGACTGATTATAAATAACCTGATTATTTATTTGATAAAATATCAACAAATACTCAGCTCCAAGAAAAATAGGATATGTTGAAATTTTATGTAGGTCCAATCGAGTTTTCTAGAAACTTATAAGAACCGAACAAAAACAATATAATCATTCAAATATTTCTGTGAAATGTCAATATTTTGTTTTTCTAATTAATAATATTGATGATGGATTTAATTTTTGAAAATTTATATCAATATCAATAAAATGAAAAACTGATATTCCCGACTCCCCCCCATCTCATCGAGACATTCTTGTTGAGATAATTTTCTTTGTAAATTGTTGAAAATTAATGGGCGACATCCTTCGTATTAATGTCAAATTTTAACTCGAGTGTGGAAATTATGATCGTTATAATCTAGCTCTCAATAATATTTCAACAAACAACGTATCGATTTATTACATTTTAGTTCAGAACAAGCAAATGTTTTTCTTCTGTTACCATAACTTTTGTATTCTATTTTTACGAAATAAGAACACAGGAAACACTCAAATCAAGAGTCATCTGCAGAATTATTTGGGGATCTCCGTAGAGGTCCTCTGAGACAACGTAATGGTCTTCTCGTAACACATAAGTAAATGGATGTTACATAGCAATAAATGTCGTATATCGCTGAGAACCATATACGTTTTCAAAACTAACGGCTTGTGTGTGACCTCAGATGCAAGAATAATTGAAAAGGAAACGTTACAAGGTAGCAACTTTGTATTTTGACTTCTATTCACCTGAGACGCCATCTTATTTATAGAGGAAACGGGCGCCGTGGAACACATCAAAGACCCTAACTGCGTTTCGATGATAAAAGAGAGCGAAAAGGAGAGCTGGATTAAGTAATGCAACCGCTAAGATAGACTATGCTTTTCACAAACAAATCCAATTTCATCTGTCTGTTTTTCATTCTGGAAAGATATATAAAGACTGGTTGGATTTGTTTTGATTGTTGAAATTATTTTTCATTTATTTAGATTCGAGTAATATTTTATCATAGTCCTTGTAACACATGCAAGAATATCTATAGTGGCTCGGTGGCGCAAAGGTTAGGACCCTCGTACTCTGGGTTCAAAACCTACAAAGTCAGTCCGATTTTTCAGATTCTGGGAATCGTTTGAGCGCCCATCTTTAGGAGGAAATGTAAGACAGTCGTCCTGTCCCACAGAGATGTGTTAGGACATTAAAAACCCCTTCCCTCGACAGGAGAGGGGTTCGACAAAATTCCCGGGTTTGAAAGGTGATACAATTCGCTGATGTGTCATTAGCCGAAAACCAAAAATAAAGCACTTTAAAGGAACAAAAAACTCTATGGTGAAAAGTAGAACAGCAATTAAAATATTTTCGTTCATTCCATAATTGACTTTAATACGAAAATCAAACGAATCAGAAAAATTATTATGGATTTAACATAAAGCTGAACAGGATATCATAATAGAATTCACGTATCTTAATACAAAAATGGAAGACAAAAAAGGCTGTAACACGTAAGGTTTTCTCTCTACATTTATAGAACCACATTTAACGTTACAATATGTAATGCAGGGGTTTCCAAACTATTTTGTACCACGCCCCCCGCTGGTTATTTGGAGACCTCCCAGGCCCCCCCTTTGTACGTATGGCGAAAATTAAAACAAGTATTACATGAAAAACAATTATAATTACTGATAGAAATTTTAATGTCCATGTTGAACGTGTCGGTTTGTAGTTTGTAAAACTCCTCTGACAAGTTAATAAAGTACCTGCTGAACTCCTCCTTGAGGTTCTTCAAATGGTCAATTATCAAGTATTTCAAAAGCGGTCCTTCAAAAACTTTGTTGAAACTTCAATAGTTGCTGGGGTTCATTGACACTTTACGAATCCAAAGTTGTTGTTTCTCAACGTACATCTTGATGGCATCCCGATGTGTTACTATATTTGAGTCTGCACCTTACAGTCTCAAGTTTAAGTTGTTTAACGTGTCAAAAATCACTTGGTTACTGGGTTTTTTGAACTCTGCACTAAGCTCGTTTTGTTTCTGCAGTGCCAAAAACGTAATCACTTCATCACGGAGCTCAAATAGTCTTCCCAACATATTGCATTTTGATAGCCATTTTGATAGCCATCGTACTTTCTGTAGTGAAAATAGCAGCGTTTTTTTGTGGTCACTTCCTAAATCTTCACAAACACTTTTAAACAGTCGAGTATTTAATGCACTCCTTCATTCTTTCAATTTCAATGTTCTTTACGTAGTTGACTACTGTAATACATAGCTTGTTGTCTGAAAACAGCATTGAATTCACCAATAGTTTGGAAACGCACTTTTTGCTGTCAAGGCTTGGCGGTGAATAAAACAATGAATCTTAACCACGTCAGCATTCTTCACTTTTGAGACCATTCGTATTCTATATATTCCGTATTGTGGATATAGCATCAATTTTTGTGGGCATGAACTAAAGTAAAACATTAATGAACTCTTAAGAATTTATCTTTTGAGTAGATCTCGGCTAATATACAGATAGACATGCAAGTAGATAGTAAACAGATCGAAGTAAAATCTGAAAATTAAAATAGTGGGTTTGTTCTTCTTTTGGCATATACAACAATTTTTCATATTTCATTCAATATCTTTATATTATTAAGCTACTTTTATCGATTAATATTTATATAAATTAATTAATATATATAAATTTTCAAATTGTTCAAAAATGTCGAAAAATATTCAGATTATATCTTCGACCGATCGTTACCAGAAATAATTCCAAACTAAACTTGTTCTCGACTATATCTCGAAAAATTACTTCAGAAAGTGTTGAAATTTAACTTAACTTCTTAATTACGGAAATCTCGTAATGAGTGCCTGATAATTTACCAAAAAAAAATGTGACTGTATAGAAACTTGATAATTCATCGCTTTGCCGCCTGTTGCGATACCGCAAATTAGCTCGAATAAGTTTCTAGTTGCGAAAATGATTGTCGCGGAAAATACTTGTCACGGGGGGGCTGTTGAGTGCCTTCCCCTGGGGCCGCAAACGTTGTCTGTACGAGTCAACCGACTCTTACGCTAATTAAAATTTCAACTCGAACAGGCATTAACAACCTTAAAGACATCCACAAAAACAAAGAAAACCCAAATAAACGGGGAACATTAGGCAAATTGAGGATGACGCAGAACGTGGATAGTATTCAAAGAGCAGAATAAGGCCGAATCTCTTGCTAATTAGGGCCGAGGTACTCGTAATTGAATTACGTAATTTTGCCAGAGCTGCTGCTGCAACTATCATTGCTGATTTTCTGGTAATTCTTTTTTTACTCATGTACTTTTTAATATTCTTTTGTATAATCGAAATTCGTAATACTGAAAGTCGTTTATTTTCGTTCAGAGACATAATTTCTTACCTCCGAGATTCATATTATCGACTTGTTTTTCATCCGCGTGTTACATGTAAACTGAATTGAATAATTTTCTAGAAAGTGGTTGCAATGATGAATGTAAGCATTTTTCAAGCAAAATGTTATTTCATGGTCAATTGTTCATCCAAAAAATTCTGAGAAAATCGATTCAAATCTCATCCATTTCTAGAAAACGTGAATGAATGAAAATATAATGACAGAAGATCCCTTGTCAAACTATGAACTTCTGTAGAATTTTAAGGTAATTGCTTGTACGGAATAAACGAGTTTTAATGAAATCTGGTTTGGAGGTTTCTTGAATTTCAGTTCGTATGTGTAATATTTGGATTTTGTTTTGAAACCCTGAAAATTTGTATTTATGATCCTAATAACAGAGAAAGATGAGTTTCAAGGTTTTTAGATTCAAAACATATAATTTACTGTGATTTTATATTGTCTTACCGTAATGTTTTTGATGGCCCATACTGATCTCATCTAAATTTCCATACAATGAAAGTTGATCAATTTCTTGTAAATTCTTCACTAATTTTGTCCGTTATTCGGTAGTTGAAATGTATTTATTGGTCTTTATCTCTATGCTGATGAGACTTCTTTTCATTCGTAAAATGTGGCTGTTTATAATATACGAAACGAAGTGCTAATAAAATGAGAGGAAAGCGAAGGGAAATAATGCATTTTGGGCCGTAATATCTCATTTATGTCAATATTAATATCCGCAGCCCTAAATTTAACTACCTCCATGTAAAATGAGCAATCCTGAAATCGACGTAAGCTCTTTCAGTCTTGGCGTTAACTTCTGAATGCTGTTCCATGCAGATTTCACAGCGCGTTATGCATATAGCAGACGTTGGTCTGAGATAGAATAAATTCAATTATTTGCAACTGCAGTAGACGCAAAATATTAAGCGAAGAATGACAACGTTTAATAACTGATGTCTTTCTGGATTTCTGAAGTAAGAAGATCTTATAATACACAGTGATCATTATTTTTCTAATATTACTAGAACCGTGAGATGCAAAACATGCATAAAAACCGTATACGATATTGAAAATTCATTCTAGTCAATACCCAGTCACTCCTTCTGGTTATAAACTCACATTTTCTTATATCATCTAATTTTTTTTTGTTGTCCATAAGGAAAAAAATTATTTGGAATAGTAGGGATGGTGTCTACTTTTAGTATAACCGGAAGTGCCACAGCACTGAGAAAACTTGATTGAAAAATTATATTTTTTATGTTATTCATAAAAATTTCTGCTAAGGGTGGAACTTATAGCCAGATATCCGGTTTGCTCGAAAATTATGTTGTTAAATTGAAAAGAATTCCGATCGAGCTATAAGTACAATAGAAAGATTAAATCACTATGAACGAGCGGGTTGTCGTGAGTGTTGTCTAAAATTTTGGATACCATAGTTGGGCATCCAATATTAGCTACGTACGAATACATGTCATCTACGTCAGGAGATATTAAAAAGGACCTTGGAGAAACAGAGATATTCTGCAGTTTATTTGTGAGTTCAAATGAGATTTTTATTCAGTACTTTGGGCAAAATTTATTGAGATGCTTGAACATATTCGTCGAGTTCTTTTGATGACCTGGTATATGAGAACACTGAACGAATTGTAGTATCTTATTTATGATTTTCTGATTTTAATCATTTCATAGAGTTTTGGTCTAGCAGGTTTCATATTAATAAGGGTTTTTATTATTATTTATACTATGTCAATTACATATCACATAGTAACTGCCGAATCTATTTCATTTTCCATAGTTTAATTCAAAAGCCACACGGGTAGACAAAAAAATACTTATCTACCTCTTCTTCCTTTACTTGTCGTGTTCGATCTCACATGGACTTCCATAAATATAAATGAATTTTTCGAATATCGAAGTAAGAAGCAAGGGTCTGTTCATAGCTATTGCAGTTTAATCTAGGAATGAATATTTCATTCTAGGTTTTATGAAAATAAGCTTTTTTCTTCGTTCGTTTTATTAGTAATGAATGTAAAAAACACAAGAGTAATATTTTCTAGAAGAATCATATATTTTGTTAATTTAACGAGTGTAGCTATATAATAGCTTTTCTGAAATATTTCAGCGTTTCGTACTATTGAATATCCCCAAATATGTGTATTGCGTCTGCACCAATCATAAAATCCAATCAAATAAACCAGTCTCCAGCAACTGTTCGCGACAAGTCAATTGAACCAACGTACATGAAACCGGCTCATATCGTGCTTTTATAAGGGCTAAATCTGCTTGATGGAAATGTTGGTTTCACATTGTATCATGAAATGCATTCTTTGGTTGTTTGTAACACAATGTTAGTCAGTATCTGGTATCACACAGAAAAGCTCGTAAAGGTGCTTTTATGTAACATTATCAATATGAAAAATTCCAGCCGAGTCAATCAGAGCATTAAATGACATGCAACTGCATGAAACTTTTGTTTTATTTTTGTATTTTATCTAAGGACGTTTCAATTTGCGAGCAGTTCAAATAACAACTTGAAGATGTTTTCTTGAAGTTATTTGGATATAAAATATCAAATAAGGTTGTTATGATGAGAATCATTCAACTGTAATGATGTTCCTGTCAATTGCAAATTTTTCGATCCAAGGTTCCTTTGGCGACTTCAGTGAGGAATGAAAAATTGAAGTTTTGAAATAATTGAATTATTGCAAATGAACGATTCTTTTTCTATGTTATCGATAATTTTGAGACGATGAATAACAATAAGGCTTCGTTTGGATTCCTTCGATAGTATTTATACTGTGTTCGAAATTAATCCCAAAAATACAACTTCTCCGACGAATTACGGGACTTATATAATTATTATTCGAAAAAAATCTGAGAATGATATAGCATAAATTTTGAGGAGTTTTATTTTGGTACTTTTGATAAGGGTATATGAATGAATTGAACCTGAGATATTTTCCTATCTAAATGTAATGTTCTGCTTGAACAGAAGCTGAATATGATTGCTAAATTTTCGGATTCTACACTTTAATCAAAAATAGGAATCTTACAGTTTATAAGGAACCTGAAATAAAACTCAAGTGATTTTTTGGACTTCTAAACTTTGTATATAGGAATTTTCCTGAATCATATTGACTAGAGGGTATATATGCAATAACTGATTGTTCCATAAAAACATATAGAGACCTGAAATGAAAATCGAGGAAGTTCCATGGATTTCCACACTCTGTTTATTAAAATTTCCTGAAACATATTGATTAGAGGGTATATCTTCAGAAACGGATTGTTTAATACAAAAATATAGAAAGGGCTGACAATATACAAATTCCAAAATATTGCCAACTTATAGGAAGAGATAAATGTACAACTGTCTCTTGGGAACTTTTCATATAATTTTGTTAATAAATTGTTATAATCAAAAAATGGAAAGCATATCGAACCTTCAGAGATTGTGACTTGAGTCACTGAATTTTGGTATTTCTTCTTGTAACTTTTTAACCATTCTAGCTAGGATATGAAATAATTGGTTGGTGAAAAGTCTGAAAATTATTTTCTCCGAGAATGTCAAAAATATTCTTTCAGGAAAAATATATTTGATGTCGTCATATCCAACAACTTAGAAGATCTTTTGAGATTATTTGAATTCCAAAAGAAAACTCATCGTATTTGAAACCGTACAATCAAAATTTCATACGTGTTTTTTGTAAGTTTGATATAACTCTGGACCATTGAGTTTGGATTATCCTGTACAGGGTGGGCCAAATTCGTACGGTAGTTATGCGATCGGATCCCCTAGATATTTTCCGCCCGAAAGAAAAATAAAAGAGCTAAGACAAAATGTAAGGATTTATTAGGAGAATGTGAGTAACATTCATATTGGAAACGGATGCAAAAGTGTTGAAAGGTGTTGCAACTCCTGTATTTCAAGTAATGGAAACGTTTTCGAGTTTATGAGGTAACTTGTTTATTGATTCAATATTTGCGTGTATAGTTATTACTATTTATCGAAACATATATTTTTCAAGAGAAAAAATAAATTTTTCAGCAAAAAAAATTTATGTGTTTAGAAGTAAACACAGAATTGAATAAATGGGATCTTTGACGCACACAGACGAATCTCGTCAAGCACCGAATTGTGAATATCTGCTACATTCAAAATGGATAGCTATGAATTTTGAATTTTTTCTTTGAAAAAGGCATTAGTTGAAGGAATTGATATAGCATGTGATGTATATTTGGAAAGGAGAAAAAATCCTTTCTATTGATATCAGAATCACCATTACTTTGTATTTGAAAAACATAGGTTAGCTTCATAACTCAGAAACCGACAGACAAAATTTATAATCACATTGGTAATACCAGAAATATTGAAATGTTGAAGTTAAAATAGAATTCGCGTTTTTTTCATTGCGATTTTCTTCCTGAAGGTGCCAGCTAACTGGCTTATATCCTTTTTCCCTTGTCCCCTCGGTCTTGTATCTTTGGCATTAACCATCTATTAATCAAATTCAAGCTATACAATCACCCATGATATGTCACATACACACAAATATGAACAAGCACAATATCCATACCTTAGCAGGCATTTGAAAAAGTGAAAATTGGACTCAGTTTTCAGAGAAAACTTAGAGAGCGGGTTATATCCAAATTTACGATGACTGAGAATACCCAGATTCTTGCAAAAGAATTTTAAAGTTAGGAGAATGATTAGACATGTACCTTACTAATTATACAAACAATTATGTACTAAACTAAGGCCCCAAACATGAGCACAAAATTCGCTGCGCTATGTGTACGCAAGGATAATATGTTGAATGAGCAAAATATGCAGAAATGTACGCTTTTCATTATAATTGGTACCTAAATTATTCATTCCAGGGTAAACTGAAACGGTTCTAATAATTCAAAGGGCGGTTCTGTTAGACAAGATTAATATTTAAATTGGAAAAGCAAATATTTTCCGCATATGAGTTTACACATTTCGGAAATAGGAAACTTGGATGAAGTTGGAATAAGTTATACCATATCATGGCTAATGAGATGTGGAAAGATTATATTTTCATTATAAATACATTTTCCTACAAATAGAGCGGTGAAATACTCTTGTGGCTAGTGCTGAAATAAGAATCGTCTTTTTGCTTCAGGTAAATGTGTAAACGATTGCCATAATAAAAAATTCTGTGATGAAAAATTCGGAACGCTCCGGCGGAAATTATTAGAAAATGTTCCATGTGTTTTAACGTTGCAAAGTTCGACAATTCTTATCATAATATATATCGATACATTGGTTAAACATTTGGATGAATGTTGTGATATACTTTCTGTCACAAAAATACAGAAAATTGGTGAATGAAACACAAAATAAGGTTGTTTTTCTCAACTTTGTATATTAAGAGATACCAAGAAATCAAGACATCACTTTTACAGCAGCAACCAGATCTTCTAGCAGTATATCTATACATGTCCTATTCTAATAACATAATCATTAAGACTGGGCACTGGCTGAAAAAAATACATAAAACACACCAACGCACCCATACACAAGAGTGGGTAGAAATGAAAAACTGTGAATAGAAAAAAGTTTGGGGTACCTTCGTGTACAATCAAGCTGTCACGTGATAACAACAACCAGCGCTGATAAATAGGTTAGGCGGTAATTGTGTTTAAATAGCTAGTTCAATAAATTAAAATGTTCGTGTTAACAGTGTGTAGCCAATCTTTTG
Source organism: Cryptolaemus montrouzieri (assembly GCA_013387265.2). NCBI lineage: Eukaryota > Metazoa > Arthropoda > Insecta > Coleoptera > Coccinellidae > Cryptolaemus > Cryptolaemus montrouzieri. The sequence continues at coordinate 63,512,047 of JABFTP020000165.1, read as the reverse complement.
TTTGATTAGGGCTATTAATTATTCCATGTCTATGGCATAGACGTCTCTCGAAAGTTTTCAACCACAGAGACACGTTCACTCGCTTTCAGCCCCAAGTATGCGCCCGTTGTGTATCGTGTTTTTCGGGCTCAAAGAAACTGCTTCAGGACGTGCGTTCCCTCTTTAATTAATTATTGTATCGCGTTTGCCTTACGCATTATTCAGAGAGAATTAAGAGAATTAGAACTTGCGAGCGAATAAGCTTATTTGCTTCGAAGGTAAAACGACTGGAATAAAGGACATTCATCATTGAATTATCTAATACAGCGCCGTTTTGTGGGGACCTTGTCCTAACTCGATCCGAAATATTGTTCTCGGTGTAGAGGAAGTTCATCAATTCAATTTTATCATAAACTTATGCGTTTAACTGAGGTAACTGGTTTATATACAGTTGAAAGGTAATGGTTATTCATTTTCTTTGGTGCATATTGCAGATCAACTCTGGGAGACTTAATACATTTCAGTCTAGAGTCATCAAATTTCTTTATCTGGTATACGAATTAGGGCGGTCTTTATTTGTTCACAGTTTTTTTTCTTCGAAATGAATTCTCGCGAAGTGATATATAGGCTTGAAAAGAAACTTGATTTTTTTGAACTTATTATTATGACGACTTTGAAAACAGGAAATTACTTATATAAATTACCACATTTATTAATGTCAGTGGAAAAAAAAAAGAAATTGAATGCCAATGAAAGAATTACTAAACAAAGGTTCATTTCTTAGAGTCGGGAGATATTTTTCTAAATTCTTCGATTATCAAAAGTAGATATTGCTTTTGCTCTTCATTAAGGAAGATCAACTCATTAACTTCTTCCATTAATGCAACAAATCGTCCTGCAATATCATCGACTAATTAGTCGAGCGCGAAGATAAATACTGACGTACCAATCTTTACTGGAACCATTTCGCCGCATTTTCAGGCCCTTATTTGAGATTCTCTGGATATGACTAGAAAGCAGAAATGTCATGTAGTAAGCTAGAATCATATAATTAAAATCCAAAATTCTGTAGGTCATTTAGTTTCGAAATTGAGCGAAGGCAAATTTGGCATTTATGACACTCACTCACTCACACTAGAACTAGTACTTCCCATATACTCCGAGAGTTGAAATTAGGTACAGAGTTAGGGTTTAAATGCAACATGAAGGGAAAACCATAAAAATTGAGATAATCGAAGATCTGGAGTACCTGGTGACCCAACCCAACCAAACTATTAGAGATCGACATACCGCCTTTAAAAAAATATTCAATTAGTTGGGCCGCTTTATTTCATGACAAAAATCGAAGGTCTGAAGTATCTGATGAAGAACCCTCAGCTGGTTTCAGCTGAAAATCATCGACTGTCTCTGCAAAAATCCAGCGTAGTGGGACATATCTTCTAATTTAATCAAGCGTATAACGTTCACAGTCACTGCTGGCGAATACGTCCCCTTCTATTTTTAATACGCATATAAATAAAAGTGAAGGAAAACTCTGGATAAAAGTAGACTGACTTTTATACTTATACTTATAACGCGAATGGGCAAAACGAAAAACTGTACAAGAATCAGAACCGGAAAAAAGAAAAGAAAGATTTGTAATAATGGAAAAACTAAAACTGAAAAAAATTGTCAAATAGGGAAATCTAATAAAATAAATCAATATACTCCCGTTTGTACAAAGTGCCAAGTCTAACATTTCTTAATGCGATTTCTTTATTATCATAGTTAATGTTGAGGGGTACAAGGTACAAAACCAGGTGCTCCATGACACCATTGCAGCAATCTATCCCCAGAACCGCTACCTATGGACGATGGAAAATTGCCACTTGGAAAACATTGATTGAATAACCAATCAATTGTAGCCTTGATAAAACTGCGTATTCAAATAATACTTATGTAGAGGCAAGAGTGAAACAAACAGTATTAAAGAAAATTTCCAGTACAGACGAACTTCTAATCGTTGATAGAAGACCGCAAGTACGTCTATTCTGTGTTAGAAGAAGAGAGCAGAAATTAGCATTGTTAATGCTGAAAGCATTATATTGCATTATCAACAACAGCCTAAAATAAGACACTTGCGTCTAATTACCAATACCAGTATGGGCTATTATCCCGCTTAACAAACATTGGTAGTTACAACAGATATAACATAACGTGTAAACAAAATTGACTTGTACCTACCCACTAACGTATAGAAAATGTTCAACGGCCAAGTCACACAACATTAACTATAATAAATAAATCACAGTAAGGAACTATAGATTTGGCACGACCTTGTCTACATTTCATTACTTTTTAGAGATAAACATGCAGCTTCATCGAGACTTGGCTTGAGCTTTACATAATGTTTTTGGTGGAATCTCATTGACTGCACTATGTCTTCTATCGGCTGACCAGTCAGCAACATCTTTATTTTGAAAACTGGATAGTTTGGATAGTATTCCAAGTATCTCAAAGAAACAAATGAATTACTAGACAAATCTTCGATATTTTTTCTTGCAATATCTTTGGTACCCAGATTTATTTTCTTCGGAGAGAAATAAAGACTGTCGTTATCTAATGCCCGTACCATTTTTGTTTAGTATCTGAACTAATACAAGTACAAGTAATACGAATATCCTATACTTTTATTGAAAGTAACTTTGGATGGTGCTGGATTTATATTTTTGAATATAATCAGGTCTTTTCATAGCTACAAGTCATTTCTGGGTGCTGACAAAGCAACAGAAGCTTGATACTAGTATTTAATTTAAATTATGACTAAAATAATGCAAACATCTTTAAATCCTTTTCTTCTTTTCTCTCAGTTTGAACTGATGTCTGAATAAAGATATTTTCAAGTAATATATTTCTTTTGCTATCCAGCAAACCCTGTGCGGTCCTGCTGGAGGAGAAAGATAATGTTCCTAATGTTTCGACACCAGGTTTTCAGAAAATCTGTGTCCGACCTTGCATATATTCGAATCAGATGAGAAAATCAAGGTATCAGTCGGTACGCTGTTCAACGACGTTGATTGTGAAGGTGATTTTATGTGTTTACTCGATTGCTGAAAGTTTCTGGCAATTTCCGGACGAAAAGTAAAGAATTTGTAAAAAATTGACTTCAGATACAGAAAGTTTGAAGACGTGCCATGAGATTACATTACTAATTATTCAAATCCCTAATATTCTTTTTCCATAAAAAATAGTATGTGTTGAAAATTATATACAGGGTTATATTTCTGCCTGAACACTGAAATGAGGATGTTTCAGTTCGGTCCTGGAATTTCCCAATTTTTTTTAGCAATATTTTAGATGCGATTAATGTCGAATGCGTTTTTAAAATAGTTTTTTCAGTCGAAAATTGAGAATTTTAGAAGGACTTAAACTTTTTGGCAATTTCCGAAAAACACCCTGTAGAGCCACCAACAAATATTTTATTTCGCCCCATGGAAATTCATCCACCGTAGAAGTATGTACAGCTCATCCGGATTGTATATCAACAGGTAAACTTTATATGGAAACAAATGACTAACAATAAAGATATTGACAGTTCCACTCCACGAATTTTCATAAATTCAAATTTCATCAATAACTCAGAAACTGTCTACATCAGCGAGTTACTGTTTTCCCTAATCTAATTTCCTCGAAAAAGTAGACCGAAAACTTGTTTAGTTAGATGACTAAGATAGTTCATTTGAAATTAAGAATGAGGCTAGTGCTTTTATTTGACATAGAACTTCAATTTTGATTGTGCGTTATCACCATATTTCCGTGAATTAAGACATATAATCCTCATGAAATTTTCTTCATAAATCACTTCTGGTGAATGAGGAAATTTCTTAAATGCATGGCTTATAACGGTGAATAATATTCTTTAACCACCCTTTGTTTCCGTCGACGACATTCCTAACTATCGCACGACTTTCCTGGAATTTTGCAACTCATTCAGGTCATTTATTAAACTTTTGTTCAACAACCTCTCCTCTTCATTTTTCATTCAACATATTCCACAATTCAAGGCCTTCAGATCATTCTCAGCTCACCAATGTCATATATCATAACAAAACATATTCTGCTCCCAATATTATCAACAACCCCTTATTATTCATAATGTTATTCAAAATACTTGAAACTCGAGCCTTGTTTATAAATTCACGAGATCCTGGTGTTATATTCAAAGTACTTCTTAGTGCTGCGATCCGTTAAGTCACCCCACTAACCCACATGAAACATCCCTAACAAAAATCACCGTTAACTTGAAACATACCATGCATATTTATAAGATCAGTTTGGTTAAACTGTTATAGGTACCCGGGGCCATTAAATGGCACGCAAATAGTCGACAATCCCCATTCTATGTACTCCTGCTCCAAGGAGAACAAGTATATTAATACCGAGAAACACTATCTGTTATAAAATGCTTGGATAACTGGAATGCTTGTTGGAAACTGTGAAGGGAGGCTTTTGGATAAACGTGTATAATAACGCAGGTGCGGATCAGTTGGGAGAATAATGCTCTCAACTCAACCATCTCTTCACGATTAAGGGAAATCGTCATATACTGTCATTTTCATCATACTGCGAGGTTCTTTATTTCATATTAATATTTCATTGTTTGATTCCTTCTATGATTGAATTTTTTTCTCCTTTATGAGAAACTTATTGACGCGTAGTTTGAACGCTATAATTTAGTTTGTTTACTATGCTCGATTTCGTCAGTTCTCACAAGTGTATTTTGCGAATTTCACAATGGAAAATGAAGATATCGAACAAAGAATTTGTCTCAAATTTTGTATTGCAGATGGAATTTCGTATGCCGAATCGCTGAAAATGTTACAGAAGGCTTACACGGTGAATGATCTTCATCAAAAATACGTGCATAACTCATAAGTAGTACAGTGCATTTAACAACTGAAGAAGCAAAGAAATGGTAATTGAAAATCGACGTTTGAGTTTGAAAGAGATAGGCGATGAACTTTCTGTTTCAGGAATCAACTAGATTGTTTGCACATGTTTCTAGTTTGAAAATTTTTTCAGCATATTCTTTGTTAAATTCTATTTTCGGAATTTTCACCCGAAAATATCCACAGGAGTTACTTTCAGTAACTTTGAAGGTGCTAAAAAGCATAAAGGCTGATAGTTTTCACAGATCAGGAATCATTTCAACACAAACTATTTTGATAATTGCAGTTTCTCGAATCTGTCACCGTTTCTGAGATATTAATTATCGACAATAATTTGATGGTTTTATTCATATCAAGAGAATTCAAATATTTTGTTTTTACGACTGTTGTTGTGATTTTGAGCTCAAATTCGATACACGAATCACTTACGAAGATCTAAAGTACTAGATGAGACGAAGTCATGTTGAAGTATACAAGGTGATTTTTTTCCGGGTCATGTCCCCCAGATCCTTGAACGTTTTTTGATACGCTAGTGACAAGTTTTGTGAACCAAGTGTGATTATTTGTCCGATTTGCAAACTTTTTTATCTCTCTAATTTCTTCCTTATCCCTCATGGTTTTCGAGATCAAAATCGTCAAAATATCTTTTGGTCACTGACAGGCTATGAAATGGTAGAGATATTTCCACGAATTTTATCTCAAAAACGGCGAGAGATACAAAGAAAATGCGTGAAAACAAAAAGTTTTCCAATTGAACAAATAATTGATTTGATTTATAGAACGTCAGTAGCGTATAACAAACTGTTTGAGGGATTAAAAGGTAATATGACACAAAGAAATATCACCCTGTATAATTTCACATAATTTCGATTCAGTGCTGTGGATCTGTATCAAATTCGGTCTCAAAATCTCAACAATTGTAGGAATTATCAACAGAATGTCTGAATTAATTTCATAGGAGTAGAAATATCGAATTATTTTCAGTAATTATGTTAATATCTCAAAAATGATGGCAGATATAAATTATGCAGCCTGACCCGTGAAAAACCATCAGCCTGTATACTGCTCTACACTTGTACAAACCAAATATATTTATATAATATATAAATGTTTTGATAAATCGAAAAGAACACTAATGTTATTCTGTTACTTACCTGAGTAACTAATTAAAAATAATTCAGAAGTCCTTTAGATGAAGAACAGGGGATCGAACATAAATGTTTGTTATGCTAAATGCATATTCCATAGAACACGTATATAAAGCTTGTTTTAGTAGTCACGTAATATCCTCATTCTCCATTCGACTGACATTTGACATTACCATAATGATATAACTTACATTCAAACATGGCTATTACAAAGTTATATTTTGTAACAACTTTTTCATAGTTACCTGATTTACGAAGCGAAATCACGAGTCACAAAGGGTTTCACGGCATTTCTGCATGGACTACTGAAAATACGCATGTCGTTGTAGTTTCTATATTTCGACTTTTACTTGGATTTGAAGTTGGAGAATTTGATGAGTATTTATTTGCCAATTTACTTAAAAAAAACTATACACAATCAAAAGTAATTTTATTGCTATTTATAAATAATTTCCAAACGTCAAACTATGGGGTTAATTTATTTTCCTACCGGGAAGTTTGAGAAAGTTAGAGGTTAAAATTTCTGTGTTTCACGAATCAATTCGTACTATTTTCCACTAATGTTTTAAAACGCGTTGCCGCTAGACCCTCATTCATAAAACGCAATGTAACTGGTGATGAGACATGGGTTTGAGAGTTTGACATGCAAACCAGTCAACAAGCCAAAGTAATCAAACGTCAAGGTAAGGTTGACTGGTTTTCTTATTATCGCAGTACTGTGTGCTACGATTCTTAAAAGTAGTTCAAAGAGTAAATGAAGAAATATTACGTGAGCGTTATGCGGCGTTTGATTTGTCGAAAAAAGCCAGATTTTTGTAAAAGACCTATGGATTTTGCATATATATATATATATATATATATATATATATATATATATATATATATATATATATATATATATATATATATATATATATATAACTCAGAAAAATATTATAGGAGAACATACTATCTTCGTATGATTCAATAAACGAGTGCAAAACCTGAGGAAAAAACTCGTTTTCCTGTCGCTATTGCACTAGTAATAGCTTTTCTGTTTATGTTGAGTGTCATGTGTAAATAGAAAACCAAAGATTTTACTGCTAAGACAAGCTTCAATTCTCATCTTTCACTCCATGATTTCCAGACGAACACAAGGGTGAAAGGAAGATGGTTTGGGACCGGAATCGGTTATAATGGAAAAAGAAAACCAGCAGAAAAATATTTCAACAATCATGACTCTTATCTGTCTAAACACACTTGAATTGAAGAAAAGATTTCACATAGCAAGCAATGCCATAAAAAGGACTAAGGAGATAATCAAAAAGTACAAAACCTGCGATATTTCCTCTTTCGCGGAGATGTTCTTCCGACGCAGTGTGTTTCCTGAAACATAATCACTTCCTTGCTCTTGCTTACCAATTTTGAAGTATAATCTCGTAAAATTCATTCAATATTCAAACTCAACAAAACAATTCCCTCTCTGTTTAACCCAGAGAGTCCCGATGGTTAGATTCGGTCTTCTAAGTGATGCTGATTATGATCTATAGTTGTTCTAGAATCATTATGAACCAAATAATTTGGGTTGACATAGCCCATATATTATTTATTCGTGGTTTTTGTTTAATTTAAAGAAAAATTTGCGGAAAAGTCGTTTTAAAATATGACAAATGTCAAAAAAATTGGTAATGCATAATCTCACAAGATTATCATTGTCAATAATTTCTGACCAAAGCTCAAACAAATATCATCGGATAACCTCCTATTCACCTGGTATGGCTCCGGCAGATTTTTCGTTTTCCCAATCCCAAACTACTACTTCGAGATTTTGAATCGAAATTCGCGGTGAAACCTGAAGTTGGTTATAGAAAAAGCGTTTGAATATTGTTTTGATGATTGGATTATTCGTTTGCGTAAATGTATTATTTTATAAGAGACTACTCTGAAGAGGATACAACAAATTTGAATGAAAAATTAATTCTTTGAGTTTCTTTGACCAATACAAATTTGAAATACAATTCCAATAAAGTGAAAAAATAGGTGCTCGTATTTACAAATAAGGTTTTTGGCTTTTCAGTTGTTGAGTTGAGAAGTGTTTTTAGCACCCTGTATACAAAATAGAATCGAAAAGCACATTGTCCCCAAAATAATACCATTCTCCTTAAACTAAAAGTTAAGTCATAATCTTACTGATATCTGATTTTTTTCAAAGAAGCTGACACAATAATTCCGGAAATTTTGACAAAAAATCATAGTTCAAAGTAGATTAACTTTAGATAGGACAAATCTTCATGAAATATGCTTGGAAAAAGATGTCCTTCAATGAAAAAATTTTAAATTGAAAATTACACCATGACAATTGAGAACGTAGCGTATAGTCCATATCCGGTATAACCGATCATCCCTTTACTTACTCACCTTGCCAAAATTTGAAATTGATTAAAAACCCTTTCTCCAGATACTTGTAATCTGTTCATCGTGTAATTATGTTCTTCAATATTGAATGATCGTTTTTTCTATCACAGAAAATATTGTCTAGTATATACGGGAGAAATATTAGATTTCAACTCTCAACAATACAACCTCGAGCTGAAATCTAACTCTTTTCTCTTGTATTATATATAGTATTGTTCCAGTACTTTATTTTAAGATTAGGAGTCCACAATTTTTGAACACTCTTTTTTTCAAATAATAAATTGATTCTACCGTTATTACGGGATAGCTAATCATGATGATATTAGGAGATTAAACTATGTATTATACTATCACAAAATTCATTGTAAATCAGAATTGCAAATTCAGTCTCTCGACCATTTTCAGATGACAACAAGTATACCCGATAGGATTCCCATTGAGCCCTTTACTAGCTGATATTTTCATAGCATATATTGAAGATAATATATCCAATTCCTCCGAATCAAAATTTGTAAATTTTTGGTACAGATATGTAGACTAGAATATCTTATAGGAACCCCTAGACAACTAGATCAATTATCATTTTATATCAATAGCATTCATCCAAAAATTGAATTCAACATAGTGAAAAAATTCGATATTCAGATTCACTTTTCTGATGTGACAATCACCCATAAAAATAACACACTAAGTTTTGATATATATCGAAAACCCACCATTACTAATCTTTCTATTCCTTATGACTCAACACACCCAAAATTTCATAAATACACTGCGTAATTCAATGATTCATAGGGCTTTCTCTTTGCCCGAAGAAAGTATGACTAGAAAAGTGTCAACTATTGAAGAAATAACTAAGAACAGTGGCTTTACCTCAAATATTCGTACTGGATACAACGAGCATCAATCAAATTACAGAAACCAGAAAACCAACGCATCTACTTTCGTTTCACGTAGTATAAAAAATGGCCATCATATTCCACCCATAGATCAACGTCAAATTATTCACCGAATACCTAAAGGACGAAGGTTAGATTTATTAGAATCCTTTCAACTTTTCAGACTTCAATGAACTACCCATAGAGATAATCTTCTGATTGGCTCATTCGTCCATGTTTAATATCTTTAAGTAATAGCTGTTTTTAACCTAATTCGTCCATCACTTTTTGCTAGAAACCTTATTAATTTGGTATCTACCTGTTTATGTATGTATTTCAACTTTAGTTCAGTACTTGTTGCCAGCAGATGATGGTCGAAAAACCGAAATTGCAATCCAGATTTTCAATAAACTCTTGTAATAGAATAGTACATAGTTTGTGTGTTTGTTATTCCTTTCGGTCAATTACACGCCGGGGAATTCTGCCACCTCACTAACCCGGAAATTTTGCCGAACCCTTCTCGTGTCGAGGGAAGGAATCTTTTGTCCAACACATCTCTGTTAGACAGGACCGACAGCTTTACATCTCCTCCAAAGATGGACACTCAAGCGATTCCCAGAATCCGAAAAATCGCACCGATTTTGTGGGGATTGAACGCAGGTAAATCTGCGCGGGGGGCGAGCATCATATCCTCATCGCCACCAAGCCGGCTAGTACATAGTTTAATTTCTCATTATCATCATTCTTTCTTTCAAAAATAAATACGAAATTCAAGGTATTCCATTGTTACTTCTATTTTTTAACTAAGGATGTACACATGGATCTGTTTCTTTCGGTTTTAAATTATTGCGTCACGTTGAAAACTCGCGGTAATCATGAAACGGACTTGTATTGAGCGATATAAATGAACGAAAACTACAACTCTGACAAGAGGACGTGAGACGGGAACTTTTTGGAAGTGTTTCTCTCATTGCATCTTATAATGAATTCAGACCCCGAAAGTTTCACAGAAATTCTTGACGGCAACAACTATTAGAAAACTTGAGGAGTCTTGCATTTTTTCAACTTTTTTATGGTTTTCCGAAAGTTTGTCAGAACTCGAGTGAAGTTATATTAATCGAAATATATATTTATAGAAGTTTTATCATTTATTACAGTTTGCCATTCGCTGTTCCTCCGAATTAATTGAAACTTTTATGGAGAGAACATACTTTCAATTATTATTCAACTTATAATTTCTGTTCATTCTGAATGACTCATATATTTGGGTACGAATTATTTGAGGAGAAAGGTGTGTTTCTGACAGTTCACTGTCTTTTTATTCATTCGAATGAATATACTTACATATTAAAAAAGACTATATTCCTTCATGTCAAATTTTTATTTCTATTACACTGAATGACAAAAAAATTGTTGTGGATGTGAAATATTCTATTAATTAATATTAATTCTTGTTATTTAATGCTGATTCACTGCACGACTGTCCCATAGACAAAGAAAACAGCAATATTATATCAGTCGTCCCACTTAAATTCCCAGAACTTTCAAGTCTTCACATATTTATACTTGTAGCTTATTTTATTCAAAACACATATTTTCATAACTTTCCTTCATCGTCTCTGAATGAGCAACTAGTATGGAGGGTTTTGAATTTTCATTATGCAATAACACAGTTTTTGAACTGTATTTAGACTAATCTATAAATAAACGCCACTAAGAGGGGGAATGCTCAATATCAAGTTGTTGCATTAGATCATCAATATCCAAACACGAACATACCGAATTTTCCATACTGTAGAATGCAAAAAACCGAGCATGTCTTCCTCTAAACTAGGAGTATTTTTCCTAAGAGTATTTCCATTCAAAAATGACGATCTGCTTTGTGTTATGAAAATGTTGCCGACCTCGTTAAAAATTCTTCTATCTTCTGTCTAACAAACAGTACGCAGTATATCGGGCTAAACTTTTGGCTATGGTGTTTTGAAAGCTGAACACTTGAAATGGTAATTTCAGTTCTATTAGTAACGGAAGCATCGCACTCACGATGGGCAAGCTAGTAGATCTGTAAGAAATTCTGTTGTAAGGAGATATAATGTTGATAAAATATTTGATTTTCATAAAAATCTTTTTGTTCACAGCAAAAATATTACAAGCTCATTAGATAGATGAATAACCAGGAGATTATTAAATACTGTTTCCATTCAACTCTTAGAGGTTCATGATTTTCATAAAATGATGCTTTGTGTAATAATACGAAGCAACTGTATATGACACGATAAATAAGGAAGCTGCAAAAGACTAACAACGAGCAAAAACATCGTTGGCGCTTCGATAACGTATGGTCGTTATGTATCTATTATAAGGCAAACTAATTCAATTTACAAAATCTTGACTTAGTATCTCGAAAGTTCTCCATTAATAATTTCCGATCTCTAGAGCGTAAATTACAAGCTTGAGTTTCAAAGGTCGCAAGAAGAAGAACACTTCCTAACAACGTGCTCTTCAATTCAATAAACCGTTTATCCGATGATAATTTTCGATAATATAAACTTAAACAAGCCCTGCAGGCTCAACAAACTTTCCATATCGATTGTTCCTGATATCATTGGCAAAGGGTGGTTATCAAATCTAGGTTTAATTAATAGTCTCTGAGACTAAGGGATTCCGAGGAGCAAAATATATCTGCAGGAGTGTTCGGAACAGTGGAATTATTTGTCGTTGCCACGTCTATTGTTCTGAAATTGATTAATTTTCCCTATTTGAATTCGTTCAGGAGCGTCGATTCTTCGATTACATCGGTTATCGTCCATTTCTATATTCAATGGATAGCGAGAAAAACTGGTGCTTTATGGTCATATGCTTTACAAAACAACAATGTTAGTAAGTTTCTTTCATATTCGTTAAAATGTGAAAACAAATATCTCAAATAATCTCTAATAATTTAAGATTAAAACTGGGGAGATGTATTTTTGGGACTTTTTATCGGAAGCTTTGTTATCTCACAGAAATTATTCTAAATCATCATAAGTTTCCATATATCAGCAAAAACACAATCCTTTTTTTCATCTTGATTTGCTAATAAGTTTCACAATCCGAAGAAATGTCGCATACATTTTTAAAGCTTATTCAAAACTAGTAACTCTTAGATATGCATTGAAAATAAAAACATCAAACCACTGACAAAATGATCATTCAATTGAAAGATAGATGATTCACATTTCCTTTGTATTTCTTCTATACTTTTCAAATATATTTGTGTATATATAGCCACAGAACAATAAAACCATACTTTCTTTGGTTCAAACTTGAACATTGTCGATCACATTGAATCTCATTAACATTCACATTTGGATAATTGTGAAATAAAACCTACATCATGTTGGATAAACTGAAACAAAAATTTAATTTAAAATGGACACAGTCTTACAGACATTCAGTTTGAAATATCTCAATACATATATGGCATTCAGTCAATCGCTCATATCACATATGCCCTCAATGACCTAACGAAAATATATTCGAGTTCCTTTCAGGAAAAATGTAATTATACAAAATAACTCAAAACCTGTTCACAGCCTCTCGAACAATATTTCATTATTTTGTAAGATAGTCTTAATTGATTCGATAAAGAATCCTCAAAGTTCCAGGAAATCTTTAAACGCATAAAGGTTAGAATAACCGTGAATATAATCGACTTTGGCAGGTTAATTAAGCAAACTGCCGACTGAGCTTGACTAGCGATCGTAGGGGAGGTAGAAGGAGTCGATGGCCCGGTCCTCCTCCTCCCGGTGTTTTCTCGGTAATTTGGTTCTCAGAAATCGTCCCAAATTCAAAAATTAAGTCGTAGAGTGACGGTATCTTTTCGCGGACCCCATTCAGAGATATGTAAGAATCGTTCGACAACCGAATCCTTAATATCGCTGATTTCATGTAAGTAAGACGATTGAAAGAAGATCCCCTATTTTGACAGATCGCCGTTCGTTAATTTATGATCGTTAAAGATTCTCGGAATGGGGAGAATAGAGAGAAATTTTGCCGATAGCCCTTCGTAGGATCGAAAATTTTCCGGTTTCAAGGGGGTTTTACGGGGATTAAAATATCGCGGCACAACGTGCAAAACTCGAGGCTTCGTCCTCGATACGAGCGAACGTGATAGAAAAATTTGTATAAGCATAAAAGTCCGATGAAATTATCTCTTCCACTCGCGAAAAAACGGAAACCTGTTTTATTCTCGCTTTTTCTGATTGCCGCTTCCGAGGAAATCTTGAGGGCTCCGTCGTTCTAGCTAGGGCCTCCAAATTCGGCACGAACCTTTCTCCCGCCCTTCCCTACCGGAAAAAAAAATACTCATGGAGGCCGAAGGCGAACGGCTAGTTCAGTAGGCAAGTCATGCGGATTGAAACAAGATTAGTTGCTGTTATTGGAACTATGGTATCACATGCGGTATTGTTAACAATATTAAAAATAATCACCGTGCGATTACAAGTACTTTAAGTGATATTTGAAGTAAATTCATACGATATAGTTTTCCAGGAAAATTTGATTTATTTTAATAACAATTTATGCCATTCAGGATGGTAATCAGACGACTACTAATGAAAAAGAAAGACTAAATAAAACAATTTCATGTCAGATTTACGCGTTACTACACCTGGATTGTAAATATTCTCGAGAATAAAGCGAAATCGAGCGGGGAACTGTCAGAAGCAGATAATGTATATTTATAAGCAAACAAAATGAGAAGATACGTTTTCGTAGAGATTTCACCACATCATAAAAGGCCGGAATAAAACTTATAATATGAACCGACTGAACGGTCCACACAGCGATTTTTCATCAAATACCTGCTGTTTCACAAGGAAAATCCTTCCGAATTTACCAGGCGCTTCCGGCGTACAGAATGAATGCTTTGAGAAAGCAGCAGGCTCTGATATTTCTTTATCTCAAAGCTTTGCGATTCGAACCTCTATCGCAGCAGACAATGCGATACGATATGAAGGGATATGATTTGGCGCGATATCTTGCGAGCTCTCGTTTGTGTGGCAGTTTGTGGGTGTTAAGATAAATGGAAAATCTGTTGGTATGAAAGCGTTTAAAACTTTGTTTTGTTGACATAGATGGTCGCCTCATATTCATACAGATTCTTCAAACGAAAGTTAACAATAGGAAGTACTTTGTATATTTTTTCAAATATCAACACTGCAAAACCCCGAATGAAAATAGAGGAAATACAAAAGAAAGAACCTGAAATTCGTGTCATAGAATAAAAATGGATACCATTATTAGCCTGACAAAATTTTTTTAATTTTTCATTTATTCTCCAGAAAAAGCTCTCCTGACATTTCTTTGTACAACGCCAAGTTTTTGGGTTGAAAAAACCACATCGTTTGTTAATAAGATAATAATAATAATCCAAAAATTTTGGAAGCCAGAGTTCCAAAAAGTGTCGGTACATCTTTCCAGTAATTTTCCCTGGTAGAAATATTCGTCCAAGTAGGCGATCAAACGTTCAACGAGAACTGATGGTGAAATCGTTCTTCATATCTTTGATGTTCATTTTTTTCACACACGCATATGATTATTATGAAAATTCCTTATGGAATTTCTTGAAAAACTTGCTTCATCAGTGAACAGGACCAGCATATGAAATTGAGGTATTCGAATAAACTTTCGTAACACCCATTGATAATACGGGTGGGAAAATCGGTAAGGAGAAGTGCTTGTACGCGTTGTAGGTGGAATAGACACAACAAATTTTCTTGAAGAATTTGCCAAAAAATTCTATTGCAGATACCTAAAGCGTCAGCAATTTTCGAGTGGACGTACCAGAATTGTCTTGAATTATTACAAAAACTTCATTCTCCATCTCTACTGTTCTTACTTCATTTGGCCTTCTTGCTCCCCCATATCGTCTTAATGTGCCTTTTTTATATAGACGTCGATGAATGCTATCGGGGGCCATAAGGTTTGGTAATCTTTCAATGTACAACCGCCGAGGTTCTGATGCATTGCAGATTCAATAGATTCAAAATTATTGAAAAACAGAAAAACAAAACACTCAAATGACACTGACTGTAATCATTTTGAACACATTAATTACTTACCATGAAAATTCTAGAATGTTTTTATTTTCGAAAATATCAGTAGCGTCCTAGTTTTTCCTCTGCGTTTTGCCGTTACGCACGCCACTGGTAAGTCGTAAATATTGTTTTGTATTTGAAATCATGCATCTTTGAAACTTTTCGACATTCCCATAATTTTACCTCAATATCTCAAGCAGTGAAAAACATTCAAAATTAATTGCATCTTTCGATTAAACTTTAACACTGTAAGTCCTCAAGCCATTTCATGACGAAAAGCTCACATAAACATTTGTCCACAAACGCTTCGTTGCCGAAATACGAGGTATTGTAGTTTTAGATGTTTTCATTTTTGTTCTAATGATTATTATAGTTTTTCCGATATTCATAGCCGCCTTTTTGAAATCTACATAAACAGATCAAAGAAACATTATGAAAATCTACATGGAAGATAAATTGAAAGAAAAGGGGTTTGGAAATAAAGTTCTAAAATGGTTTGAATCCTATTTGAAGGATAGGTTTCAAGGAAGTAAATATGGCAATGCTATATCTGGAGAATTACTTATTGAGTATGGGGTACCTCAAGGAAAGGTTCTTGGGCCTATACTCTTTCTATTATATATTAATAATAGATAATGTATTAGGCATTGTGAAATTACTTTGTTTGCTGATGACTCGAAGTTGAATATTTGTGGTAATGATATTGAAGAGATGAATCGAAAAATTAATGAGGATCTGAGTTCTTTGTTTTCCTGGCTTTGTGATAACCATTTGAGTGTGAATATCGATAAATGTAAATATACGATAGTTGAAGGTAGATATAAATTTGTTTTCAAGTCAGATGAACTGTAATTATATTTCTGTCAGTATAGACAACTGTAAATTAGATAGATGTAGGAGAATTTGAGTACCTCGGTGTAATGTTGGATGAATGCCTCACATTTGGATCCCGTGCTGCTTATATTAAAAAAAAATTTGTTTGAACAGTATTTAAAAGTTGTCTCTATTAGGTAGACAATTGGACCCGGGTGGTGGATTTATATTTTTCATGAAATCAGTTTGATTGCATGAACAGATATATGGGCAACTGCGGGTAAAACCCCTATATATATTGTCAGTATAGACAACTGTAAATAGATAGATGTAGGGAATTTGTATCTCTCTATTAGGTAGACTTGGACAGTCTCTTAGTATGTTTGCCAGAAAATCTCTAAACAATGCAATCATATAACCTCATTTGGAGTACTGTGCCACTTTATTTTTGAACTGCCCAATATCGAAATTAATAAGATTCATATTTTACAGAATAAAGCCATGAGGTTAATTTTGAAGTGTAATAGATATACCCCATCAATATGATGTGGAATATTTTGAATATACTCAGTGTCAGACAGAGATTGTTTTTCCGAACTATGGATTTCATATATAAGATGAAAAATAACAAACTACAGTCATTTTTGTGTCAAAGTCTGAAATATAGAAATGAAGTCGTACGATACTAGAAATAAAAACGATTTTTATGTAAATAATCGAATAGCAGAAAGTATTAACAATTGTGAGTGTCAAACTAAATTTCGGAGGTTACTTTGAATGCTCATAAAGCGTACCTGATGTTCAGTCAAGTGTTATTTTATTTTGTTTGTCTTTTATTCTTTTAATTCGAAAATTTTCAATATTAAATAGATATAGTAAATATTTGTTATCATAGTAAATCTTTATATTTTCTGATGTATATTATTAAATTTGAATAATATGTCCTAGTAAATTTTCAATTAATATTTGATCTTTTTTATCTTTCACATTTTTTCTGTATCTGTCGTAGTTTTTGTGTAAGAAATGGATGGAAATTTGATGAAAACAGGAAACGATCATCGTAGGTGCTGAAAATGGCCTGCCACACAGGATTCGGCACATAGACCTGTCTTCTACGTCTTGCACAGAAGTCCTGTTAACCAACGTTTTCAAATATCCCCAAGTTGAAAAGTCTTTTGGATTCAGATCAGGTGAAGCAGCTTTGGGGGCCTTCTAGGCCTATTCAGCGATCCCTAAACACCCTGTATAAAAATATAATGGATCCTTTGCAATTCGTTCAATTCGTCTGTTAGAAAAATAACAAAAATAGAGAAAGAAATTTATTATGTTTATTTCTCGTTACATACCTCGAAATAACGTTCATTGAAATGCATCCTGTAATCCGTATAATTTTTCTATGTGCAAAAATATGAATCCTTAAAAAATTCTACGAAGAGAAAACAATAGAGATAGTCTATTATTATAGTTAATCGTAACAATTATTTCGGGAGGCATAGAGACAACCCGCCGTTTTTATTCAACTTCAAATCACGTTTCTCCGTCTTCGTTCTGAGCAAGTATTTAAATAAAGACAAAACTCGCGTCATCATTTATTCACTAGAATGGCATTAAGCTATCTGAGCGAGCGAGCCATTTTTTTATTTAATTAATTTTCGCGGCACACTATGGCAGGCTTTAAAACAAAGATAAAATGCACGCCAAGTGACAGTTGCCATTCCTCTTGTTATTTGATCCTCGGTTGTTTTGAACCGAGACAACTTTGTTTTTATTATAAAACCATTTTGATGAACACATTGGCTTACCGGTGAATCCTTTCCTATTTTATGTCATTCGTGATATAGTAAATTAGATAATAAAAAACAGTTGAAATGAATATCTAGGTACGTGCCATGCTAATTGTAACTTGACAAATTGACATTAGCTTTCTGTTCATTTTATCAATTCTAAACCTAAAACAATTAATTTTTTCTCAAAGTCACAGATACAAATATAGGGGTCTCTTTTAAAAAATTATAATTTTGTTATGTAACTTAATTATGGAACATCCTGTATAGTCACAAATATTTTTAGTTTGTACTCAGTACAGCACCACTCATTACAAAATATATTTCAAAATCGGTCGTAAAATATGCTTAATCTGGCGAATGAGGTGAGCCACCTGGTATAAGCAGCAAAAAAAAAATAGATTCTTTTTAATTTTCGCATAATACTGGAATTCATTCTCTTCCTAACGCCCATCTGTTAGTGCGAAATCACAATAGAAAAACTACGCTACTGGAATATTATTAAAGATCCCTTGCTATTTCACGAAGATTTTTCCAATTTCCGCTGCAATTTCCCCGGATTTCCCGTCTCCTTCTTCAACTTTTCATAACGCCTTCAAGATCTGCCGCAATCGAGAATCTGTCGAATGACTTGGGAATGGAAAAATTACAACCCGCGGCAGAATGGAAACAGAAAATGAGAACACGTGAAAAGCAATGATTTTTTCATAAGAGTTTACGGGGTTTTTCTAATACTGAAAATAAAGAATAGGTGGCTAACAAATTGTTCTCATATTTTTCACTTTGTCAAAGTGTAATTAGTCAGTCTTCTTGAGGCTGCGAATAGCTTTATACAATTTTTTTATGTTGCTGAGTTGGCACAACTGTTTTCTATACTGTTGCGAAATTTGAACACGATCTGTCATTCAGTTTGTTCGCAGTGGTCGATTTTGTCAGTTCTCACTAGCGGGTTTTGCGATTTTTACAATGAATAAAAATATCGAACGAAAAATTTGCCGCAAATTTTGTATTTCGAATGGAATTTCGTGTGCCGAATCGCAGAAAATGTTACAGAAGGCTAATGGTGTATCGACTTCATGAAAAACACGTGCATAATAATAGAACAGTGCATTCAACATCGGCTGAGAGTTGCCTCCCTCTGGTCAACATCTTCAACTGAAGTTAACATCGATAAAGTGAAGGAAATGGTACTTGAAAATCGTCATTCAAGTTTGAGTCTCACAAATCAATTGGTATCATTTTGAACAATTGTTTGGGCATGAAAAGCATTGCTGCCCGACTAGCTCTAAGGAACGTGAATTTCCTCGAAACGCGTAAAGCTCGCTGACATGCTAGAACGAGTCAATTCCGATCCCACATTCATGAAACGAATTGTAACTAATGATGAGACATGGCTTCATGAACTGAAACCAAAAAAATCACGTCAAAGTCGATCAAAAGTCAAGGTAATGTTAACTGTGTGCTATGAATCTCGTAGTGTTTCTGACAGGTCAGACGGTAAATAAAGAATATTAGCTGAGCGTTATGCGGTGTTTGAGAGAATAAACTCATGGATTCTACACCACGATAACGCACTCTCTCATGGCAATCATTGTGAATGAATTTCTGACCGAAAACTCAACAAATATCATCTAACAATCATCGTATTCACCTGATTCACCTCGAATTACTATTTCGAAGTAACCGTTTTGAATCCATAAGGGAGAATTTGCGGTGAGTCCTGAAGTTGATTCCGGAAGAAGCATTTGGAAAATGTTTTGATGATTGAATTGTTCGTTGGCGTAAATGTATTATTCCGGAAGGGGCCTACTTTGAAGGCAATACAATTGATTTAGAATATTAAAAAGAAGCATGACATTATATACGTGAAATCCATTTTTTCTCTTTTCTTCCTGTATTATTCTTAATTGTTGGTATTGAACAAAGAATACTATGAAAATAATACTCAATTTGATTTTACTTAACAGTAGCATAAGAGTCATATACAATTTTTGCTTTCTTATTAAAACTTACAGAATAAAAGAATTAAGGTATATTAAACTATGTCTTGTTTTTCGATTCTGATTTCCTTGATTTAAACACACAAATCACCATGAGCTCCCTTCCTGTATAATTGAATAGCATGCTTTCTCTGGGATGAACTGAAACAAAGAAAAAGTGAACACAGATATACAGATATCTAGTTTTGAATATTTAATTTATTCTTGGACCTAATTTTCTTGTTTCATTTAAATAAGAATAATAGACATTTATTTCTTAAACTGGTAGAATATAGTTAGTTTGAAATCATTCATAATTATGAATTTTTGTATCTTATAATAGTTATAACGACAGGTAGATAATGGATGTACGGCATGTTGTGAATAAATTTTTCAATATGAATATCATACCAAATGTCTGAGTGAATATCCTTTCAGTAGAAATATACACAGCAAAGCTTATTACCAGTCAATAGCGTCCTGAAGTATATTCCTTTTTTCTGTCTCATTTCCATTCAGAAATAATATTACACATTCATCTCTTAAACAGGTAAAATTCAGCCAATTTTGAAATATTTCACTACCCTCGTGCATTGCTAAATTCACGATCATAAATTTCCTGTATCTTTTAACAGTTATAGCAACAGATACTTAATAGATACACACCATGTTGTTAATTACTTTTGATATTCATATCATACTGAATGTATTTTCGTGAATTTTTGGTAAGAGAAATATATACAGAATAACCAATAATATTTGCCAACAAGCTGAGAGATTTCTTCATTCTGAATCAGAGAAGAAACAATATGCCATGTTATCTTGTTAAAGGTAAGAAACTATTGCAAATGTTGATTATGTTTCCAATATTCAAAGCCACGTGAAAACAACAATCATATTGCCGAATAGCATCGTTTGTTTCATTATTGTATGCTGAATACTCCCATTTATTTGTGACTGTAATAACTCTATGATTATTTTCTTCTAATTAATTCATTACTCGCGGATCGTTAGTGCAACAACGGCCTTTGATATTTTTAGGTGAATATGGTTCACCGGTATAAACTGCAATTGCAAGCTGGCCAATTAATGCGTTCGAAATGGCGAGATAACGCTGTTGTCAGATGGAATGTGCAAAATAACAATCATTTCACGCATGCTGTTATTATACTGTTCCGAAAATAAATCTTGCCTGTTGGTAATTTAGGATTATGTATGAAAGGTTTTCGATAAATGAAATAGCCAGTATCATATGTTGCAGAATAGTTTCAGATCGGAATACGGTAGATCCTCTTCTCATATCATTGTTCGATATCAGATTTTTACTATATCTGCTTGTAATTTTGATATTTGTACCAGGAATAACCTCACTGTACACCACTTCGTCCTGAATTACAGGTTTTGTTCCATCTAGTTTTTAATGTGAGTTTGGAAGCAACAGATTCGCCAATTTTAGAATTTAATTTTATTTCCTAATATCTGTTTTTTTTTCAGTTTGTTCAGAAGTACAGATCTACAATTGGAATATTATTAAACGTGTCACATTCACATCTGATATATGAAACTTCTCCAATGCTTTTGACCATGAATCAGTTTTATCATTTTTATGAACAGAGTGTTCAGCAATAATTTTCTCATGCTTTATAAACCTGGAATTATCATTATAAAGATTGCTACTATTATTACGTGAAAAATATCACTTTTCAAGATGGAAAAGTTATATGTATGTTATAGCTATTTCGAGCTTTCGCTCATTATCAGAAAAGTATGAGTTTAAAACTGAAATACAAACTTTATAGATGCAGAGAAATGGTTAAACAAAATGGGTAAAATTCATACCATTTTGTGCTCAGTTTAGGATCTATAGATTCTCTTTCGATGAGAAAATATCGTTGTTTTCCATGCAATGTTGTGTATTGATTCAACAAAACGTTTTATCTTCAGCATTTTAGTTTGTTCGTGAATTTAGAGGCTAATTTTACGTTGAGTTTTGGATGTTCTTTGCGATTTCTCTAGAAATTGAATCGAAACAGGATAATGAAGAATTGATGTGTGTGGCTGTTAGAACTATTTTGAGGAGGATCAATAGTATTATAGGCTTTTAGACACTTTTTAGACACAAGTTTGTCTATCATTGAGGAAGAATTGCTGTCATTTTTTACGATAGTTTCAACAAAGAAAATTTTTCTATTGAGATTTGTGATGAAGAGAGGTAACATGAAAGCTCTGTGAATCATAAAATACAAGGCAGCTGATTTATGCTGAATAGGATGAGAGGAAAGAGAGAGAATGCGAATGTCTGTGTTGGTAGATTTACGATATATATCGAAGGAAAGAAAATTGTTTTGTCTAAAAATATTCAAATCTAAGAAATTAATCTGATTGTTGACACAGAAATTTGCTTTCCTTCTGATACCTCTCATCCGATTCAACATGAATTAGCTGCTTTCAATTCTATGATTCACAGAGATTTCACATTATTATCTTCTATTACAAATCTCAATGACGAAATTTCATGAGTCAAAACTATAGCAAAACTGGATTCTTTCCAGGACCAAACTTTTCTGTTCTGAGAAGCATTTACAATGGAAGTATCTGTAAAAAGGGAAAGATCAGCGCCCTGCCGCCTTTGAGTAAAAGGATATAGATCAGGAGTTATCGATGAAATATAATGTTCTCTTCTGTACACTGTACTATGCTTGAGATCCTGTTGTAGATAGCCCAGAAATAACTATCATATGGAATACCCAAGACGAAACCGATAAACCGTAGATGGTGTTTCCAAATGCTACAATATCTGTATACCAGATGAAAAATAATAATAACTCAATATAAAACCGTAAATATATTTGAAATATATCCTAATAGTGTCCGAGGG
Source organism: Cryptolaemus montrouzieri (assembly GCA_013387265.2). Taxonomy (NCBI): domain Eukaryota; kingdom Metazoa; phylum Arthropoda; class Insecta; order Coleoptera; family Coccinellidae; genus Cryptolaemus; species Cryptolaemus montrouzieri. The sequence continues at coordinate 63,489,186 of JABFTP020000165.1, read as the reverse complement.
TTGAACAATACGTTCTTAGTAACGGTAGCTTATATCAAAGGGCAGCAACACTGAAAACTTTGAAATCAAACCATTTATAAAGAAACTCAACATATTTTCACAAACAGTGAAACAATCATATGATCAAATTATCCTCAGTAATTATCGCTACCAATAAAACTGAACATGTTTTAAATTGTCTATTCCAAGCGTTCAAAGGTGTCCGAAATCGCGAATACTCCGTTTATAACCAACGTCATTTGCTATTTATTATATTTACTGCGTGCGTGTTCCAATACTTGTTATCGCATAATCACAACACACTAAAATCCCACGGGATTGTGTGACGTTCAGCTGCTATGGCATTGGCCGGGCCATTACACCGCGAATATTTTGCTAAATTATACATTATTTAATCTGAAAGTGTGTGAAATTTTCCAATTTATCGCAGTGTTTCCACTAAATCGCTATAATAAAAAACATGACTGGTTCAGTTTTAATTTTCTATTTCTCCTTCAGTGATTCAAAAAATAAATGAATTGGGAAACAACGACGGGCGAATGAAAAAATATATCGATGGATTCAAAAATTTATTTTACACATTATTCATCCTCCGTTCCCAAAGCAACTGAATTTTTCGAGAATAGAAACAACCATTGTTAATTTTGATACAAATCTCTTTCATTAATCAATGTATTCGCCTTCTGCATTGATACACAAATTTGCATGCGCCAACAGGTTGTCAAACGACTTCTCTATCTCCTTTTTTGGAATGGTCTTTCGGAAGTCGGTCATCGCACATTCAATAGCCCCAATTGAATAGTGCTGCTTTCTTCAAATGCAGCTTAGGGAACAGATAGTAGTCGCACAGAGACATATCAGGTCAATAGGGGATATGTTGCATGGCAATAATGGGATTTTTGAATAAAAATTCTCAATTACAACTCTTGAACGTGTTGTGCTAATATATAATCTCAGTAGAATTCTAAATCGTTTGATTTATCTATGAATTCACACTCAATTTACCTAGTAAGTCACTTTTTATTTGAATGAATTAATAATTTTATAATTCATTGATAGTCGGTTTCAATTTTTAATACCTAATTTTTTATGATGAATTGAGAAGTTTTCCCCCCAACTCCCTAACCTTCAGCTAATCTCACTTTTTATTTTCAAAAGCAAACCCCATCTTGTGGCTGCTCTTTTTAGAGTTCTATAAACTTTCTATACAATTGTGCAAAAAATTCCAGAAAAAGCGATTCCTCTCTTATATACAGAATGTTAAAATATCAAAATTCATGCATAATATTGATGAATATGTTATTTCGAAAAAGGTCACATATTTGCACATATTTGACTATTCTCAATTGTGTTTCGAATTACCACGGGATAAGTTTCCAAACCTCCAACTCGAAACCAATTTGCGAGGAATCACAAGATGGGTTGCCATTCGAAAATGAAAAGTGAGGGGGGCCGGGGGTTGAGTCCTGGGGAACTTCTCAATTCAACATAAAAAGTTGAGTATTTAAAATTGAGAAAACGACTTGTTTTAATGTTTTTGCTGAAAACCAAGTTTTTTAGTTACCTTAATTATTTCTTTGAAATATTCGAGAATGAGGGATAGATAAAACAATTGAAGTGTTTGTCAAATTAAGGTCATTCTAAGTCTTCATGACAATTACTTTCTCACTTGTTAGAGAATTACCCATAAGACGATATGATTTTATACAAAAAGAAATAACTTTCTTTCTTTAAATTTTCGCCATGTCTGCATCAACACGCCTAGCATTTTAATGTAAAAGAATCGAAAAAATCTCCTTCGGAAAATTGATTGTTAACACTGAGTTAACAGCGGAAATGTGGGAAAGCAATAGTTTACAAGAGCTCTTCAGTCTTCATCTTCGTGAAGTTTTCAATCATTTTGAGAGCGCTGAAATTGGATTTAGTTTGAGATTGAACTCAAGTGCTGGGAATCCTTTGAAATAACAATTAAGTTAATCTTTATATACTATTTGAAAGCTATTGATTTCGAGGAAGGAAGAGCGATTCAGGCTATTCACTTGAACGATTTCATAATGGAGCAAAACGAAATCGAGGGAATACTCTAGAAGCTGTCTTTTCAATTTTCAAACTTTCAGTTGATACAAAATTCTTAAACGGTAAGACAAGTAGGATTACATTTGTTAGTTGTGTAAGGATGATTGAAGGAGTCAGCATCTTGAAAAGACAAGAATCGCATTCTGTCGAAAGTGATAAGAAAGAATCAAACATGTATTGTCAATTAATCGAAGATCACGTTGACTTATAATTTATATGGGCGACTTGAATATATGGTATCGATTTCAGCTCTACTTCAACACCTGTTCCAGAAAAAGAAAGACAGGCGGACATCGAGGTGATCTCACAAGAGTTTATTGAAATACAGGATTGCAATTTTGACCTCTCAACCATCTTCAGCTGACAACAAGTACTGAAACAAAGTTGAAATACATATATACATAAAATATATACAAAACTAATAAGGGTGCAAAGAAGAGGCAATAAACGAATTATGTTAAAAATGACTTTTATCCCCGTAGGAATATTCTGCAAAATATCATACATGTTATGTTTCTTAATTCTTGGACGGTATAGAATTCTTCCAGTCATCTATTTTCCATTATGATAAAACATTCCATTATGGAACCACAACAAACTTCAAGAAGTCGATTGTACGCCAGAAAGCTAATAAAGAATCTCCATTTTAATTTTCCGGCGTTCCTACTATACGAACGTCATTAAATCTGAGAACCTCTAGCAACTCATACCGGTAATTTTTCAATTAGGAGACGGCCTCTGCCGTTTATAAACGAACATTCAAACTCACTGCCGGCTTTGACGAATGAATAATGAATATAATATGACAGCTGATCATTTATCAACAGCTGTAAGGTTAGGGACCCATTGATCTATACGAAATAATTCATTTTAATATTCATTCATTAAAGATGAAAAGAACAATTAGATACAAGATCGAAAAAATTAATTGTATCGCACTTCAATAAAAACGGTATTTTCATGAAATTAAGAATTAATCGAGATGAAATGGGAGAAACATTGTATACAAGTACTGAATTATGACATAGTTATGACGTCGTTTCGATAAGAAATAGCTTATCTAGATATTACTCATATGGTTCTGTCCAAGATAAGCTACAGTACAACCCTTGTAAGCAATTCTGTGAAAAAAATGATTCCAATGAACGCTCAATCTCCAAAATTATACGAACTAATAAAACTGCATGAGGAAGTAGAATCCGCTAGACCAGTAGTATCATATATAATTACATCTTCTGTTGTTAAATCGAAAATTTATTGATCTCACAAAATCAATACACCATTTTGAACTCTAATGATCTTTACAAAAACTTTTTAGGGTCAAAAAATTTAAATTAGTTTAATATTATATATGTATGAGAGTAAGACGCTGTTACACATTGTTGATGAGTTTTGTCATCTTCTAAAAACATGCTTATTTCAAAATTACTTTCAATTTGAATCAAAATTTCACCAACAAACTTCCGGACTTCCCATAGGATCACCTCCTATCCCCCTTTTAGCCAATATATTCATGAATAATGTAGAAAGAAGATTAATATTAAATAGCCACTCAGCGAAAGAACATAGAGTTCTGGTACTGGTCGATATGTAGATGATATTTTGGTTGGTTTCCAGGGCTCGAACAGTCAAAGTCATGAATTTCTGCTATATCTGAATGAAGTATATATCAACATTAAGTTTATAGCAGAAACAACAATTGATAACTCAATAAATTTTTTACGCTTGACAAAATCGACTTTTTTAATATTTATAGACAAAAAACCTTCACAGACTCAACTACTTCCATGAAGTCATATAATCATTTAAATCACAAACTAGCAATTTGATTCAATGATTCGTAGGACCTTTTCCTTTCCACTGTCACCGACAAACTGAAAATTAGAATAAATACTATCAGAAAAATTCCCCCAAGTTTTTATAGACAAAATTATTCAACGTCAAGGAAATCATCAAATAACACAATTATTATATTCCATGAAAGATACTTTCTTGAAAAAATACGCTAAATTCAACTACGTTGGTCCTCTCTCCAATAACTTGGATAACTATTTCTTTATATTGGAAAAACCACCTTTTTATTCTCCAATCTGCGAACATCTAAAAAGCACAAAACGTTCAACATTAGATAATATCAAAATTTTTCATGCTTGCAACAAAAGAAACAAGATAAATCTGTTGAAAATGAATATACTTTATAAAACCCAAGTGAAATCACTTTTAATATCCAGCTAGACATTAATAACTCTCCACTACTCAATATCAAATTAAAAGTTAGATAATATAAAATATAGCTTACTTCATCTTCGTTAGTTTCGATTCAAGGAAATTCGAAATGTTCAAAAAATTAGGAGCGAAAACGAAGAATGAATATCGCGTTTCTTACATTGGTTTTAACTAATTCGAATTCTAACATACAGCTGTAAAGCACATTAGAAATATCTGGCTAACGGGTTTTACCATCAATTTCAAATTTTGTTATTAGAGTAAACGAATAATCATTTGAACCAACCATTGAATTGTTTAGGACGAGTCTATTCAAACTATTTTGCTAGGTTTCCTTAGGAAAATATTCATTTCCACTTCATTCGGTTATTGCGGTTTGGAACTGGCGCTTTCGCCAATTTGTTCCAGTGCGGTTGGGACTTGGGATTGAAAAGATTGTGTGCCATAATATTAACAATATGAAATTGGAGTCTGAAGAAAAATTTTCACGATATAAATTGATTGTGATTGCTCTTCATCTCAAAGAATTAATCGTTTCGTGTTTCCTTTCGAAATTAAGTTGGTTTTGAAATATTGCACGCACATATTCTAGCCTGCCCAGCAATAATACAGGGTGTCCGCGGTAGAAGCATATGTGGAACGGGCTTATTGATCAATTAATCTTAGAGCCGAGTTTCGTCCGGTTATACAGATATATGCTACAATTTCGCTATCTCAGATGGCATGGTGTACTTTTTAATTTTTTTTAACCGAGGGCATTTTTCCCAAGCACCTGTTATTGAGATTTGTCCTATCTAAAATTGACCATCATTGAGCTATGATATCTCTTATCAGTGTTATTTTTGAAGGCAATGTATTCTCCGATGCTATTTTATATACAGGGTGCTCAAAAATCGCTCGTCATCTCAATGAAACTGAATCATCAAACATCCTATCCTTTTAACTTTATTGAAACCTTAATTTGAATCTGTATTGATTAGTAATAGGTTTCTTATGCAAAAAAAGGCTGATTTTCATTTAATTCACGATTTTATCAAAAACCTGCATTTTTGTCGGAAAATCAATTACGCCATGGAACATAGAAACAGACAGAGTGAATTTAATTTCTGTGTCAGGCTTTATGTTCCGCAATATTCTATGTAAGGTTTTATGACTTTCGGCCAGTTTGACATTCAAAACTAACCTAAAATATCAATATCGCTGATTCTGTACTGTGTATAACTTCTTCTGTTATATAAAATGACAAATTAATACTCAAACGAGGATATTTTGAATATATTCATCATTCAAGGTTAATGTCAAACAATAATAAGTTGAAGTGGTAGAACATTCATGTGACAGAATTTGATTATAGTTTTCTAATATTTTTTCAATTTTTAATGATTGCAGATTCGTCTTCTATAAATTCAATCTATTATAATCATTATTATAATATGGCCTATACTGAATTTATTCATCGCGGAAAAATTTCCTAAAGCAGCACTAGAAATTGAGTCAAACTGAAGACGTCAAGTCAACTCCTTAGTGGCCGTAGATAAAACACCATGAAACTGTGCTAGAAACAGAGTTTTCCTGTTTCCTGCTCCATTCCGATAAAATGACATTTCCAGGCGCTCAGCCGGAAACGAAAGCGAACTGCTTTCTTTGTTTTGTACAATATTCGAGGATTCTAAGGACACGTTAGGAACATTGAAGAAACTAAAAAGCGCCATTCCAGAAATGGTTATCCTGAAGCTTTGACGGATTTGTAATCTAATTTTTATATGGAAGCTCGGAACGTAAAATATTCCGAGGTTCTCAATGGCAAGCAATCAGAAAATCACTGAATTAACTTAGTTGATTGACATAGGAACACTTTCATTTGGAGTCTATGTTTATAAAATGTTTAATTTGATACATTGTCAAAGGTCAAAGTCGGTCCAAAGTCAAAGTTACGTTGACTTATGTTCCTTGATTATCGCGATGTTGTACACTCGCAATTTTTGCCAGAAAGTCAGGTGGCAAATGAAGAATATTACCTGAGTGTTTTGCGGTGTTTGAGAGAGCAAATTCATCGAAAAAGGCATGATTGTGGAAAGAAAACTCATCGATTTCACACCACAATAATGCAACATCTAAAGAAGTTATCTGTGGAAAAAAACTCAACAAATGCCAATGAACATCCATTGTATTCACCTGATATGGCTCCGGCTGAATTTTTTCTCTTTCCGAAATTGAAATTAACACTTCGAGGTACTCATTTTAAATCGATAGAAGACAGAAGAGAATTCGCGAAAACTGAAGTCGATGCATGAAAAAAATGTCTGTATGTAAGTGTTATTCTGGAAAGGGGCTATACAATAAATTTGGATGAGAAATCAACATTTTGTGTTTCATTGACAAATTTCCTGTATTTTTTTGACAGAATGTATATCAAAAATATTGAAGTTTGAACCTAAACAAAATTTGACATTCATCATAGTAATTTTGAGGCTTTCATCATTTTATGGAAATTCATTTTCAAAAAAGATGAAATGAAATACACACCACAAAAATGGTCGCATCACCTGGTATTCTGAATTCCACAATCGATTAAGCAGCTCGATCGCAGTTTTTTTGTCCACATATGTGTTTGAATATATGAGGGGGAAAAAATCTTATCTATGTAGTAACATTTGTTTCCATATGATCTCAAACACGTCTGAAACAAGAATGAGTTTATTTGACTATCAGTATTCGTTCAATTTCTCTTCAGTTTTCACGGTCAGGGCAAGTTTTCTGTGTTTATTGTTGATGGCTAACTTGTTGAATGTTAACCAACACACTATTTGAAAAGCAATTAATTGGTACCACGAAACAGGGAAATATGGAAGAAAGGCCGGACAGGGAAGAAATCGGATAACAACACCAGATGATGATCGTTGGCTTCGTTTAATTGCACTAAGAGTTCGGCACTGTACTGCTAGAATGCTACAAAATGAACTTGCACTTTCCAGAAACGTGCATATTTTATAACAAACTGTTAGGAACAGGCTCAATGAAGACGATATCAGATCAAGGATGGCTTCTACCGGCCCGCGTCTCACCAGAGAGCATCGAGTTGCGAGACTTCAGTTTGCGAGGAAACATGCAGATTGGGGTATTCCAGTAAAGTCTAATGTTCTCTTTTCCGACGAGTCCAAGTTCTGTCTAGTATCAAATGATAGGCGCATACCTATATACGTCCTGGGGAACGGTATCAGCAATGTAATATCCGGCAAACCGAAAACTTCGGAGGGGGCTCAGTTATGATGTGGGGAGCCATTTATTTCCATGGTCGAAGTTAGTCCTAGTGAATTATAGAAGAATGACAGCGGCCAGATACATCGCTGATATCCTTGAACCCCATGTTGTACCTTTTGGCCCATCGATTGGCGAAAACTTCATTTATATGCATGATCTCGGCCTCATGCAGCTAGAGTAGTTACAGAATTTCTACAAAATGCCGAAAATGATATTTAAAGATGGATAGCCAGTCCGGATGTGAGTCCCATAGAACATGTTTGGGACAACATGGGTAGGATGCCTTATAAAACACTCCAACAACTAGAAAATCTGCTTCCTGAAATTTGGAACTCACTGACTGAAGAGCTTCCGAGACTTATACTGGCAGTAATTAGGGCCCAAGGAGTGAACACTCGATTTTGAAAATTATTAGTAACCATTCGATGCTAGTTGATTGGTCTCTTCGCGAATGTTTGAAGATGGTAGAATTTTTTAATTTTTCATTAACTCGAAAATTGTTGATATTTTCCATCATAAACTCATCTCTTTTGAATGATATCTTCTTATTTTACACTTCTGAAAGTTATCAAGCGACTCTTGAATGACCAACCTAAAAGTTCATATAGTATTGTCGTAAGAGTAGGGTGATGCGACAATTTTTGTGGGGAGTGTATATTGACTTGAAAATATTGAAACCGGTCGTGTTTATGATTATAAAATTGTAGAAAGTATAAAATATATTTTATTTCATCTTCATCATGAAACACCCTGTATAGTTATATCTACAAATACCTATTGTTCACAGGTATTGCATTCATGCAATAATATAATTAAATTGAGATGCTAAGTTCTCTCCAGACGACATAGGTGTAGTTCAAAGGAATAGTAATTTTTTCATAAAATGTCGATTATTTTTGAATCAGTTGAATTGAACCGTAAACAGATATTAAGAAATACCCATTATTTCAGGTTCGTTCGTATTGTTTTTTGTGCCAATCGTTCGCTGTCTCAGCTACAAAATATATACATTTTTAGGTTTCACACAATGATACCTTTGATTTATTTATATCCAGTAATGTTCTTTTAATGATTCATGAACATTACGTAAAGGTTGTGGTTTCTGGAGTTTTCCTTAATTGCTTCGTGAGTGGTTGTGGATACTAGCCCCATTGAAGTTTAGTCGAAAACTGGCCTAAGAAACTCCATTAAAAAATAATGTACTAGAAACATAGTATGAAAATCAACCGAACAGAACATTGAAACAAAAAGAAATAAATTATGAAGTGTAAATTAAGAAGTAGTAGAAACGTATGATATATTAACTTGAACGGATTAATCTCTTCGTGATTAGTATACATTCTGTTAAAAAAGTACCTGGAATTGGTCTATAAAACACAATCCGATTGTCAAAACACTTTCCAATCGCTTTTTCTGAAATCGATATCAGTTCTAGCCGCAAATTCTCTTTTATTTCTTTTTTCGATTCAAAACGGGTACCTCGAAAAGGTAATTTGAGTTTTGAAGAGACATAATAAATGACCGGAGCCATATCAGGAGGATGCGGTGGTTGTTCGATGATATTTGCTGTGTTTTAGTCAGAAATTTATTCACAGTGATAGCGTTGTGAGTTGGAGTATTATAGTGGTGCTAACTACAAATCTGGTCTTTTACGGCAAATTTGCTATCTCCAACGCCACATAACGCTCAGGTAATATTTAACCTTGTAGCAAGAATTCTGAGCGCACAACACTGCGGTAATCGAAAAATGGGTCAATATCACCTCGACTTCTGATAGACTTTGACGCATCAGTAATAAATTCATAACTCATCACCTGCTACAATGCGTTTTATGAATGTTAGGTCAGAATTGACTTGTTTTAACTTGTCTTCAGCGGTCTTTACGCGATTCAATTTTTGGAGTATATGTAGGTCATTTGAATTTAGGCGAGCGGCATTTTGAATGACGATTTTCAATCACTATTTCCTTCACTTCATCGATGTTAACTTCAGTTGAAGATGTTGATGGTCGACCAGAGTGAGGTAAATTTTCCAACACATCTCGGCCTCTGTTGAATACATTGTACCATTCATATGCACGTGTTTTTGATATAGTCGATTGACCGTAAGCCTTCTTCTTTAATTCCAGATACTTGTTTGGTAGAATGTAATATGAAAATGAACTAAACTGAATATCGAAGAGAATATTCTCGTCATGAATAGAATCCATGAAGTTCATCTGTTATTTTTGCTGATTTAAATCAGTGTAAAAAAGGAAATCGTGAACACTGAGTTAAATGTTATCACTTATCCCAAGATTGCTGAGCCATATACACCGAGAATGTTAGCTTAACGTACTAATTTAACTTTAATACAATTTCACCATTAACATAACTTGGTAGTAAGACAGACGCGTTTGCTTTCAACTAATTAAATAACCACCCAACACCCCTTCCTCACATTTTGGAGTCTCTCACGCAGCAAATTTACTGAAATTGAAATTTATCAGCATCTGGATGATTTACATAGACATCTATCCATCTCTTGCCAAAGTTTCCACTTTCCTGAATTTATATACCTTTCGCTGTGTACAAAGCATGTGTGTTTTACTAAAGAGGGTTCTACCACGACCTTCTCGTTCAATATTGATGGAATATACGGGACTAATTTATAATGAATCTTCGAATTGTGTTTTTTGAATGTATCAGAGATTTTCGTTCGGAAAATAAACTTCAATTTAAATTCACACTCTCTTATGGATAAATATTATTATTACTACAGGAAAATCTTTATTTTGAATCTCAAAATTTATATTATTCATACATTGTAACCATCAGCTTGAGTTGCATATTTCATTGATTATTGTTTCAAAATGATTCACGATAAGAAATATTTCAATATAGTATTTATTATGATCCCGGAGCGAAAAACTTGAAATTGCTTCCGCAAATGTTCAGTGATTCTCCTCTTATCTTCTCCAGAAAGATATATAACATCACTACATGGAAAGACAGATTAAGTGTCGTTGTACCCCATTGTAACTAATCAAGGGAAGCTTAATGTCGTTTACACATCCTATTCGACACATTAGTAGGATCAACAATAGATACAATATTCAATTATATGTCAACAGTGTGAAGTCCAGAACTTCGCCACGTTAGATTTGTGTGATTGGTTTATGTACCAGAGATTTGATCAGCACTGGTTTGCTTGTAAAATTATGGTTAGTTCCATTATCTGTTTGAATCGAGATAACAAACGTTGCATTGACTTACTTGATTACCAGAGCACAATTACGATTATATTTTGTTGCTAATGAATATCAATGTGTGATATTAGTGAGGATCAAAATGGAAAAAGTATTACTTAATTGTCTTGAAACCATCTGTCTCTTTAGCAGTTCGAATTGAAATAATTCAACAAATTCTTTCTGAATTTGTTGAAACCTAAACCTAAGTGAAATCAGTCTTGATGGCCACCTAGACATTAATACCTCTCCACTACTTTATACCAAATTAGGTTGGTATCTATAGCTGACCACTTGAAAATGACCTGACAGTCGAAACTGTTTGTGTTTGTAAAATTAAAATGGTGGAAAGTTTAAAATATGTTTTACATCACCTTCGTTGGAAATGAATTTCCATAAATAAATAAATCATCAATATGATTGATTAGAATATTTTGACAATTAAACTGTGAGCTCGAATGATTGAATGATTCAAGCGCTTTAATAATACACACATCTTTTGGGTTTGTCTCAAAAATGTAATGACCATAAATTACGCGTGGAATATTTCATCAAACTACAGGTAGAACGGATTTCGACCTTCACTTCTTTTGAGACTTCCTGCCATAGTTGAATCTTGGAATCAAATAGCTCTCACACATTTCATGTCGACCGTCATGAAATCTTCTCGTCAGGTTAATTACCTCAGACTTCGACCGGTGGGTCGCTCGATGATCTAATGAGGTGTTTCTTGTGAAAGGTCCACAAGCGTTTTACTGTGGCGTAGTAAGGTGTTGAATTCAATGTTATAATAGGATGTACCACCAATCTCTCAGGGTTATAAAATATGAATATTGAAGAAATAAGTTGTTTTAAAAGATAAGACTCATTGAAAGTGAAATTCAGTTTTATACTAATTTATTAAAGGAAAATTTCAAATACAAGGTGATCCAGATATGTATTTTCGAAAATTAGAACTTTCAATAATACCTGTTTATGTTTTTATATTTCAACCTCAGTTCAGAAATCTAACATAAAATTAAACTAATGAAATATTGATATACGTAAGATTTTCTGCATTTTTCTGTTACGCCACTGACTCTGATAACTGCTGGAAAGGAAACAATAATTCAAATTTTTTTCACACAGAACCACAATAACAGAATTGTTTGCCACCGCTCTTTGATATAAAGGTTTAAAAAGGATCGTTGGAAAACCCACTTTAGAACGTTCTCAGCATTTTGTGTAATTAAGAGTTTCCTGTCATACGTGATTCAGTTGGAATTCATATTATTTAAGTTAGGATTCCATGGTACGTATTTGAAAGAGTATTTTGATGGAATAAATGTCAATTCAGTTATCAATTTCCCATTTCAATCGAATCTAGAATATTCTGAAAATATTTCTCATTAAATCAATTAGACAAACTTTTCATGAGAAAATAACTTTTTTAATTGGTTGCCACGTATTATTTAGTTTTTTAAAGCACGAAACGCGAATCCGTGAATTATGGGCGGAAGTTGGGAACTTGGCGTCTGAAAATTAACGAAACTAACTCTAGATAGTGCTAATGAACTAGCTTTGTCTCATTGGAGGGAACATTCAAGTCGGATCAGACCTTCTAGCCTTTTTAGTTGGCTTTAACTTCAACCGTTTGCGTCTACCGTTAGTTGCTGAAATTTTAAGCAGACATAAAATATACTCAGGATCCCCAATCTTGTAATAAGATGTCATTTATCTCGCATATGGGGTATAAATAAGATTTAAAGTTTTCAGTTACAAGGTTTTACGTGTGCAATATATCTTTCGGAATGTGTGTTTTAGTATCTCATTGTTATGCGATTGCATCTCATTACTTTTAACATCACCAGTACCTAAGAAAATACACGTATATTATTCCTTATGCTAGTGGATTTAGCAATTTGCTGCAATGCTTTTTGAATAACGTGACACAGTTTTTTATATGCAGTTAGTGGATGATTTTCCATATTTTAATATTGACCAGCCTTAAAAATTCTCACGATGGATCTTAATATATTTGGTACCTACGAATTCCTGAAAAGGTCGTCGTTGACACCTATCAATATTATAAGGAAAAAATATTATGTCAGCCTTGAACAGAAAGAGTTTCGAGTATATATCAGTGCATAGAGTTCACAATTGCATTTTTGCCTTACTGTAGTTTGAAAAATTCTAATTTTAAGCAGTTTTGCTATTTGATATACATTTTAAAATGAGAGCTCATCCAATATAGGCACAAACTAATATGATTCTTGTCATCGGCGAGTGCCACGAAACTGTTTTTTAGCATCAAGGATTTACTCTAAAAGATACCCAAATCAGAGACATCCAGACAGAAAAAACAAAAACCACTACGAATATTTTCAGAAAATGTAAAATATTTCGGAAACTGGTTGAAACAGTTATTGAGAATATCCAACAAACTCTCTTTCATTTTTTCTCACAAAGTCAGAAATAAAACACAACATAGGGAGCCCCATTTGAAAAATCATAATAAGATATGTAATTTAATTATTGAACACCTTGTATAGTCTTAAGTATTTTTAGTTTGTCGTTACTATATCACTACATATTGCTGCGCAAAACAAATTTCTAAATCGTTCGTGAAATATGACTAATTTTCCATCGGGAATGTGGTGAGACACCCTGTATATAGAATGATTAAAAATTACTTGTCATTTCAATAAAACTAATTTGTCAAAGTTATTATTTTTTTGCTTCTTTGAACCGTATTTAAAATTAATATTGATTGTTTTTGAGTTTCCGTATACCTAAAATGTCTGGTTTTCATTTTATTCGAGATTTCATTAAAATCTGTAGTTTCTTCAGAAAATTAAATCATTAAGCCGTGAAACAAAGGAACAGTGAAAGGATTTAATTCCAATGCCACTTTCTATTATGTTCTATGAGTTTCAAACTCGATTTGATATTCGAAAATTATTTAAAGATAGCAATCACACTAATTTTGTTTCTGTATAACTTTCCAGTTAAATAAAATAGCAAATAAATACTCAAACAACGATTTTAGAAATTTATCTATCATTCATGGTCGAAATTAACGTATATTACCCAAATTTTTGACCAATTTTGAAAAAACAATTCAGGAAATTACAATCAAACTTTGTCACTAATTGTAAGTTTCAACTCTGATTTCAAAATCAAAACCATTCCCCGGTTACTTCTAATAGGCCCTTTAGCGTGGACACCATGTATATTAAAACATGAAACGTCAAACATTCCTTTCAATCCACTTTTTGGATAATTCTGCTTACGATTTCCCGAATTAAATTTAGTTATTCTGATATCTCCAATCCCGAAATTGATACATCCGGTTCGAACTGAAAACCGGATCTGGATTACTTGTTTCACTAGATAAATACACTCCCAGTTCTCCAGCTTTCAAATATTTAGATTTCATCAATTCGCTCTTGACTTTTCGTGTACTAGGTTCGAGGTAGAATTTGATTAGCTAGCCGGAATTTGTCTCAACTCCAGTTATTTCGTGTGATTTTAATGAATAGACAAACTTCTTATGACGTAGAATTGATTGAAAGATTCACAAAGGGAATGGATAAGTTAGGCTGACAGAACCGGATGTTCGTGATGTTTGGAAGACCTTTAATGTTTAATGTTTCAGAGTTCATTTCTCATATGTTAAAAGACCTCAGTTGCCGAAAATGTTATTAGTTTTTTAGAACATCAAAGAATTCATTCACAATTAATTATGCACTGAAAAGATTAATTACTCATTGGATTTAAAATCTTAATACAAGTATAAAATTGCACTCATACAATTAGGAATTTCTGTAACAACAAGGGAAATTTGAGTCTAAGAAACTGTCGAAGGACAGATGATGAAGATACTTCTCCACAGAAAAGGCTTACTAAAGGACTCACATCGAGACGTGCTTTCCATTCATGCACTATTATTCAGAAAAAATATCTGATTTTTCATAACGAATAGGAACTTAATAATTACAAATTTCATTTTGCTTAATAGATTCAACATTATGTGATCTCTACTGAAGTCCAAAGTAGAACAGAAAACCACCTTTCCCAAGAGAATTGAATTATATCGAGTGGATATAATATAGCGTTCATCATTTTTCCTCAGAAGTTTTTGGAGATAACTTTATCATCCAACACGCGACAGAAGAAACATTATTTTGATTGATTGAAAGAGAATAAAAACAGTATATCAATTAATTGTTGCAGAGATACAAGAAGAGGATGCGGAGAAAGAAAAACGATATCACACTTCAATAATAAATCAATGAAGAAAGGAATAGTGCATGGCCAGATTTATCTTAGGCACGAAACCAACGTTAAGCGTTTATGAATGAAAAATAAAACATTCGTTTTCTTTTAATGAGTAATATTGAGCTTTCATTTATTTTATGGAAATTCATTTTTAATGAAGTGGAATGTATTTCCACTTTTTTTCTTATAAACAGAACCGGTTTCGACCATCAGCTCTTTTTCAAATGGTCAACTCAGGAATTTAACATATTGAATATAGATAGTAGCCTAATCTGATATTGAATAGTGGGGAGGTTTTTATGTCTACCTGGGTATTAAGGGTGATTTCGCTGTTGTAATATTTGGATACATAGTCTTTATATCAAATGAAACTAATTGAAGATTTTTGGTGTTTTTGAGCTTTAAATGTTTTTGTTCATGATAAGTAGAATTCATAATGGTGTGTTTGAAACGGAATTTTGTGAAATCAATAAACTTCTATTTTAACAACTTTGCTTATTTACCTGAAACAGTATTTGTATATAATACTACTGGTCTATCGGATTTTTCTTCTCTGTGCAGTTTTATTAGACTCTATAATTTCAGAGATTGAGCGTTAGTTAGAAAATGAATCTGTTGGAATGTTTGGAAATCAATGTATTAAGTAAAAACTCAAGTGAAATCACGTTTAATAGCAAGCTAGACATTAATACGTCTCTGACTAGTTAATATCAGATTAGGTTAGTATCTATATAAGTAAGTTCATTTCTTGTAGCTGACCACTTGATGATGTCCTGACGGTCGAAACTAGTCGTTTTTGTGAAAATAAAATTGTGAAAAGTAGAAAATATATTTTGCTTCATCTGCTCTGTCGAAATATTCTAGAGAATCCTGAGATTCGTATATTTTCCTCATCAGAATATTCCGATCTGTCTTGTGAAAGACACAAGCATATTGTTTGAATAAATTTCATATTTCACGATGTGAAAAGTAGAAACAAATGAAATAGATCCGTTCGAATTCTTCTGAATCTCGAGTTGTCTTACAAAGAGCAGTTTGACCGACGAAAAAGGAAAAACTGACACAGCAAAAAAGCAATTCTTACAGTATTGAAATATTTGTCCGGGAAAAATATTCGTATTCTACCCGTGAAGAATTTCAAGTCCGATGTTGGAATATTCTCGACTCTAGGACTCTCCGAATCCAGAGAAATGCGGAGAAGGAAATGCTTTCTTGAAATTCAACATGCCTGTTGAATAACAAACTGTACTCTCGAGATTAAGAGGCATTTACTCACTTTCAGGTATAGCATACTATTGATGTTCTCATGAAAGGTACATATTCATTTCAATAAAGATCATAGTGATTGAAAATGGAATGTTTGTAATACTCACATATGGAGCTGGACGAAATCACAGATATTTTAATGAAAATTATATTATCTTGAATATGTAACATGGTTTCCATTATGACGAAAGCTTACGTGCGAACTTTGGAAATGAAATAATCGAAAAATGTGCCAACAAAATTGTATCTCTTATTAGATTCAGAGCTAACTCGTGTAGTAGTCTGTAATGTGACAGCGGTGGACGTTGTGTTCACTCAACTATCGGAAATATGTACCATGGAAGCGAGTTCCTAAGCTCACTAGCCCTGTGCATAAAAAATTTTTCATAGATCATATGTACGTGTCGTGGTTGGACTGTCTGTTAATGAGAGTTTTCTGTTTTTTATTCAGAACAAGATTTGTTCATGAAAAAATATTTTCAGCTCTTCCAAGCATTTATTATGGAAATTGGGAAGTATAAATCTGAATTCAGTGCTATGTTGGCACTCTTGTCGATGTGACACCTCAGCAGTTATAGAGGACATCAGGGTACAGACGTTCGCAGATGGAAAGAAACGCTTTAAGGAAGCTTAAAACACTTAAAAAGAATTTAGATGCTCATCTCATTCATCTTACACAGTGAAGCACTATTTCTGGTGAAAAACAAAGGAACTAAGTAATTGGGTATTCACTTAAACACGAAAAGCTCACAAGTTCGCTCAAAAGAAGTAAGATGTTATAAAAACTGGTAACGTTACCTTGAATTGCTTGTGTCCACTCATTTCCTAGATTCCGTCCTCACTGATGTGGAGAACTAAAACCTTGAAACTCCATCGAAGGATCAGTGGCATACGTCCTAGACTATCGAAAATGAGCTTTCCACCTTTTAGAATTCCACGCTCTGACAGTGGCTGAGTATTTTTTCAAAATAATGAGTTTTATCGAAAACACAATTTTCTCCGTTTCGTGTGAATGGAATAGCATGTTAAATATACATTCTGTGAAAAAAGTACCAGAAATTGGTCATTGAAATACCACCAAATTTATTGTTTCACCTTCAAAATAGGCCCCTTCCGAAATAATACATTTAACAAACAATCCAATCATCAAAACATTAGCGAATTATCAACGACAGTGAATTAAAAACAATCGTTTTGAATTTTCAATGAAGGAAATCATTATTATTTGTCTATTTCTCATGTTAGGCGGTTGAGAAATCATCTTGAAACTGATTTGTGTAATATCCAATACCTGTGCTACCCATTATGTTCCCACCGAACACATTAAATGGATCAATTATTCACACAAAAACTGTGTCAAATGCGGAAAAAATGCAAGTTATAAAAAAGATTCAATCTAATCTGATTAACTAGATTTCGGAAAGACACCTATGTGCCGAATTTGAACTGAATATCTGACAAACTTTTGTAATCACAGGAAGAAAACTGAATATTTCATTTCGAAAACGAAGCGTTTGCGGACATATGTTGACGGGAACCTTGTGTCATAAAATGGCGCAAGAAATCACCTCGTGGAATATTTCGCACTTATTCATTTACGTTCTGTATATTATATGAATTCAATACTGAATGATTTCATTCAGGCAAGGTAGAGAAATAGGAAAGAAACATTAAACCTTGAGCATCATTGCTCTATATACAGTGTGTTCCAACGAAAATTTGACCCCCTATAACTCCGAAATGAGTAACATTAGCGAAAACACCAAGACACGTCGATTTTTGTTTCGAGGGGAGCATTTTCGAAATAATTCGAAACTTGTCAGATCAACCCCTACCCCAGCAACCCTAATTTCGAAATTCATCATAGGAATAAGGGTCGAGTGGCACCTTACTGTAAAGGTCTGTCAATTCTCCATTCTGATTTGTCATTTTAGAATTTTAAATTAACATACAGGGTGTCCCAACCGAGGGTGAAGTTGAATTCCTGCAAATCCCAAATACTGAATGAAATCGATTCATTTTGGCATAATGCAAGCGCAGGTTTATGCTCGGTCTAGAAAAACGACCTACACTTGTAAATTTGGAGTTGGTGCAATCAACCCCTATTTCCAGCATCCCCAACTCAAAAATCATTCGATCGAAAATAGATCAAGTGGCACCTCGTTGGAAAGGTATTTCAATTTTCTCTTCGAATTTGGTATTTTCGAAATTCAGAATCAGGATACAGGGTGTCCCGGAGCAGGAACACTGAAAACCCAAATAACTTTTTGAAACTGGTTCATTTCGGTATAATACGAGAACATGTTTATGTTTGATTCAAGAATAAGACTCTCTTGCGTGAATATGGAATTTTTGCAATCAATCTCTTCCATTCAGCATCCCCAACTCAAAAAATCATACAAGTGATTACAGGTTGAGTGGCAAAGTTCCAGAAAGATTTTTCTATTTTCTGAATCACTGAGGTATTGGTTTCAGTTTGGCAATCGAGGTTTTCTGGCGTGAGGATCAGGATGAGGGATGATGGAGAAACTGATTGGATGCTCATCTAAACAGGAAAACAGGATTTATTGAACTTGTATTCAATTGAAAACAAAAACTAACTTGATTATTACAACAATTGTTCAAAATGACCTCCGCCCACCTCCATACAGTTATACAGACGATTTTCGAACTCTCTTCTCACATTAGCGAAAACTTCAGGAGTCAAAAGTCGGCATTCTGTGATAATCCTCATCCGCAGCTCCTCCAGGTTTTCTGGTCTTGTGGCATAAACTTTAGATTTTAGATGGCCCCACAAAAAAAATCTAGGGATTTAAATCTGGTGACCTGGCTGGCCACTCAACAGGTCCTCTTCTACCAATCCACCTTCCTGGGAAATTTTCGTCTAAATATTGGCGCACCCGAGCATCATAATGCGGAGGAGCACCGTCTTGTTGAAAACGCATTTCGTCCTCAGAAAGAGTTGGATCGTTCTGTAAAATTTCTGTCAATCTAGGATGTATGTGTTCCTCTAACAACTGTAGGTAGCCATTTCCATTCAGATTACCCTCAATAAAGAAAGGCCCAACTAGATGATTGCCAAAATTCCTGCCCAAACGTTCAACTTCTGAGGCCTTTGCGTGTGGGCCTCTCTAAACCAATGAGGATTCTGTGTGTCCTAATATCGACAATTATGTCTATTCACTTCACCACTGAGCATAAAGGTGCTTTCATCAGAAAAACAGATGTTATTCAGAAAATTTGGATTAGCGTTTAGGTTTTCACTTAGATTTTCACAAAACTGTAAACGACGATCTGGATCATCTTCGTTTATTTCATGCACTAATTTTACCTTGTAGGGTGAAATTTGTGATGTTTCACGATTCTATGGACAGTTGTAGCTGATACACCAGTCAGACGAGATAGTTTTCTGATCGAAGTAGTATTCTCCATTTGTAGATGACCCACTACTGCCACTTCCGTTGCCTCATTTCTGACAGGACATGCCACTTCATGTTTTTGTTTGCCACCCAACCCGTAGCTAGGAATGTGTCAACCAAATATTTAACGTACTGGTGACTGACTCCTTTCTCTTTCAGGATGGTTCCTATCGAATATCCTTGCCGTTTCTTTGGCACAACTGTTATTTCGAAAATACGTCGATACAATTTCGACCCTTTCCTCAGTGGAATAAACCATTTTCAGATTAATTTCAACTGACGAACAACAACAATAATGAGGAACTGATCTGAATAATAATAATATTACATTGGAAAATGAGAAATAACAGATGACTGCACGCCAGATGGAAATGAAAAAATGTGAACATTTTCAATGCAGAAATCAGCTTTATTTCTTCGTAATTGATGCTCAACACATCGTACCCCAATACTTTTAACAGTTTCGAATTAATTTTAGTTGATAATTTCAAATGACGATATTGAATTTTTCGAAAGCGACATCCTGTATGGAGAGCCGAACTGAATGAAATGCTTTAATCATTCTGGAATTCAAAAACCTTTCTGAAGATATGCCACTTGAATTATTTGTATGATTTTCAAGTTGGGGATGCTGAATGGAAGGGGTTGATTGCAAAAATTCTATAACCACACAAGAAAGTCCTATTCTCGGATCAAACATGTTCTCGTATACCGAAATGAACCAGTTTCAAAAAGTTATTTGGATTTTCAATGTTCCTGCTTCAGGACACCCTGTATGATGATTCTGAATTTCGAAAATACCAAATTCGAAGAGAAAATTGCAGTACCTTTCCAACGAGGTGCCACTTGACCTATTATCGATCGAATGATTTTTGAGTTGGGGATGCTGGAAATAGGGGTTGATTGCACCAACTCCAAATTCACAAGTGTAGGTCGTTTTTCTAGACCGAGCATAAACCTGGGCTTGCATTATGCCAAAATAAATCTATTTCATTTAGTATTTGGGATTTCTAGAATTCAACTTAACCCTTGGTTGGGACTCCTGTATGTTAATTTAAAATTGTAAAATGACAAATCAAGGTGGAGAATTGACAGACCTTTTCAGTAAGGTGCCACTCGACCCTTATTCCTATGATGAATTTCAAAGTTAGGGTTGCTGGGGTAGGGGTTGATCTGAGAAGTTTCGAATTATTTCGAAAATGCTCCCCTCGAAACAAAAATCGACGTGTCTTGGTGTTTTTCGCTAATGTTACTCATTTCGGAGTTATAGGGGGGGTCAAATTTTCGTTGGAACACACTGTATAAGTAATTACAATTCAGGGAAATAAATTCCTGCTTCGAATTTTCGCTCAATCTCTGGACTCAAGTTTTAATCAATCGCAATTATGTTACATATATCTCTTCTCGTTTCCGACCAAGTCTCGCTTACGAATAGTATTCGACTGAAAACTAAAGCTCTATCTACGTTATAACAAGATCAACCCACAATGGAAGCACGATCTGTAGTTGATTCCAAAATGAATAGTTGGACTTTAATCGAGCAAATTACGAAACAGTGTTTCGAGTATTTATGTTAAAGTTTACAGTAATGGGTTTCATCTTATCCTGAGATAGCAAAATCCATGTAACTAAAAAAAATTACGCAATGTATTATTTTATTAAAAAACTGTGATTATTTTATTAAGGTGTCTGTCGCCATCTTCAAGTCAAGAAAATATTTCTGTGAATATAAATAAGTGCTGAATATATCATCCCATTTTTATGATGAACGCCATTTTCTAATTCTAGTTTTTTTAGGTATGTCTCAAACGAAGAATATGACAGACTGACTTCTCACTATATACTCAAGAGTAAGTATTAATTTATTGAAAATATTGATAAGGAAATATTCCGTTAGAATTCTATTTTAAAAATAATTTCTATTCTTTTGCAATGATCGAAATTATTGAGGGCGTTGGCAGTGAACAGATTCATCTGGTTGAATACCTTCCAATGTACAAGAAGTTCTGAAAGCACAAGTATTGGATCTTACACAAAATGAGTCTCAAAATGATTTCTCAACCGCCAAACATAAGAAATAGACAAATAGTCGACATCAATCTATCTTGGTTACACCATCAGATAAACTTGCTGGAATTTTGGCTATAATCCACAACATGATTTTTAAAAATTTTTTGAGTAACTTTTCTTCATGAAAACTCCCGTATCCCTATTTTTGAAATTCTGAAATGAAAAACGAAATATTTTTCATTTGACTTGAGAGGGATAAACATAACAATTAGTGATCGTTTTCCACAATTACCATGTACAAATAGTAGTCGAGATGCCCTGAAAAAGGCTAGTTATTACGATAGTAATTTCACGAATTAAAATGGGAAAAACATCGCCGTTATGGCCAAACTGCACGCAATCATAAAATTTATTTACGCTAAGCTTTCGTAATACAAATTTATTGTTCCATTATAATTCTAGAGCGTGCCTGTTACCTTAATGAATATGATTGTCATTTCAACTGCTTTTAATCTCTCCTATCTTTAGCTTCAATAGTTTAAGTGGTTGAAATGTTTTGTTGAATAGAATTTTTAAGTATACTTATTTAGTTATATGAAATTGAGGAAGGAATATGAATTGGAAGAGAGACCATGGAATGGCTTCTTCAGGAAGCAACTTTAGTTTTTAATTGTTCTTCTATATTGAATAAGTATAAGTTGAGTCAAAATAAAAGCAAATTTTGGGCATACCTTTCGAGTATTTCTATTAGTTTCCTTTTATTTAGCGAATAACATACAATTCAAATAATTGAAATGCAATAATTTTTCACTCGAAGACGGTTGGAGATACGAAAAATATACAAGTGTCAAAAAAGTTTCTAAATTGAACAAAGATGACGAAAATTGATTGTACGCTGATCAGTGGCGTACTGCAAAAAAGTTTGAAAGGGCAAAAGAAGACATGGCTCCGGAAAAGAAAACACCTTGTGAATTTCAGTTGAAATCTAGAAGGTGTAATAAAGGAGGTTGTAAGAAAATAGCGTACAATCCGAATTCGGCTGAAAATCTCAAAAACAATTTTTCTGGAAATTTGTGAATGTACATCACAAAAAATAGAATGCAAAGTAATTGAGCAATTAGTGTAATGGTAAAATAGTCGACATTAAGAAACAGAAATAAAATCCAAGTATCTCCTTTCTTTTTTCCATTTTAAACTTGTAAACATGGTGATTTAAATTGCGTTTGTTGAAGAATATTGCGGCAGTAATTTTCATTTCTTGTACAGCACAAACCTTCGGCTTCATATTTATAAACTGGGAAGCGCCGCATGAAATTCAAATTCCCAAACCGTTCTGCATGGCAAATAGTTTCGACGAAAGAACATTATACATTTCTTCCTGGAAAACAGGACGAAATTTTAATTTGCATAACTTTTGGGTTCTAAAACTTCGTTAAGTATGGTTGGAAATACAATTACGAGGGTAAGTACCGATGAAAATAATTGAATTGCGCGGTGTGCAATCTAATTTTTAGCGATTCTGAAAGGATATATTTGTGTTGTTTCGGAATGCAAACACAGAGTAGAAATTATATTCTGATAGTATAGTTTTTTTTAATAAGCATATGGAACTTTCAGGGTCGAAGTATTGAAAATCACAAAGTAGGTATCTTTGATAGACCTGAAATACATAATTATTAAAAGGACCCACCGATTTTGGGACTTGTATGAATGGTGCGAAAACACTTGGGTGGAATTCTTTTGTGGCAGTTGCACAAAATTTCCTCGGAAATCATTAGGCTGTCATCTATGTTTGTTTCAAATATTTATAAATTTACACTATCTCAATAGTCATCTAGATGAATTTAAAAACAATTTAGCAGATTCAAGCGAAGAAAGACGATGGAGAATAGGATACTAAGAAAGGTGGAACACTCATATCATGGCCGACTATTGCTGGGGAATCATGCGAGGTTGCCCAAGTCAGTTTCATTCTAGAAAATCACTCGAAATGCAGTTTATTGATGTTGAATGCCAAAAAGATATGTTTTCATCTTGACAACTAGAACCGACAGAAACAACCGGTTACATTTTTGATATCGTCATGTAAAACATACTTGAAATCAGGTCTAAAATACCTCCCCCCTATCTCTTATGAAATACAATAATTGCGTTATTTTATATTTTTATTCACGAAGGATAATTTTGTCTATGAAAAACCGGGGGAATTTTGTTATTAGTATTTATTTCTATTTTGAAGTCTGTCGCTGTCGTGGAATGAAAAAGTTCCCTTAGATCATTGAATTATAAGTTGCTAGTTTGTGATTTGAGTGATTGAATGAGTCCATGGAAATAGTTGAGTCAGTAAAGTTTTTTTTCTGTAGATGGTATTAATGAAATTTTAGTCGCTTTTGTTATTGTCAGGTCTAAAAAATTTGTTGAGTTATTAATTTCCATACCTGCTGTAAACTTGATGTTTATATGAACTTCATTGAGAAATTGCAGAAATTCATCAATTTGCCTGTTTGTGCCCTGGAAACCTTCCAAAATATCATCTACATATAGTTACCAGAACTTTATGTTTTTTCGCTAATTGGCTTCTTAATATTACCCTTCTTCCTAAGACGTGATGCTATGGGAAGTCCTGATGTTTTTCGATAAAATTTTCGAAATAAAAAAAAATAAACTAAAATAATAAAATCAGAGGTTGCGACAAAAGAGTTCATTAGTACATATCATTATACTTGCTCAGAGAAAATGAAATATTTTAAGGTAGTCGTGTATGAAATACGTAATAGATTGGTTTTTGATGAGATGATCTACAAGGTGTTGAACTATTTCAATAAGTGTTCGAAATGTTGCCCATTTCTTTGTTGACATAACTCAATGCTTCTGCGGAAAGACCGTTGAACTCTCGACAACATTTGCGAATTAACTGACTGAAAGGCGTCCACTATTCCCTGTAACGATGCCCTTAATATAAGCCCACAAGAAAAAATCAAGATTGAAAGGTCCGGAAACCTTGCTGGCCATCTAACAGGACCACCATGTCCTATCCATTTGTTTGGAAATACGTGGTTCAAATACTCCCTAACCTAATGTGAGTAATATGCCGGTGCTCCATCCTGTTGAAACCACAAATCTTGTCTTATATGCTCTGGTACATCGGAAAGTAACATTGGTAGATGATTTTGCAGAAAATCTAAATACATTTCACTATTGAAGTGTACGTTGAAAAAGTGCGGCCCAATTAGATATCCATCTACTATAGCGGCCCATACATTCAAGGACCAACAATGCTGGTGATCTATTTGCTCCATGCGGTATGGATTTTCCGTGGCATAATAATGAAAGTTGTGCATGTTAACAAGCCCATTCTTGTGGAAAGTTGTCTCGTTCGAGAAAAGAGCTCTGCTAAACATATTTGGATTTCCGCTACTTTGTCACTTGCCCAATTGCAAAAATTGATTCGATTTTCATAGTCTTGATTGTTCAGTTCCTGGTGATATGCATGAAGTTTATTTACTTTCAAGATTCTCTGGACGGAAGTTTGACTAATATCTGTTAACTGAGAAATCTCTCTTCGGCTTTTATATGGATCCTCTATCACAGTCAACAAAACTGATAACTGGTTGTCTTCAGTTGTAGCAATTTTTGGTTTTTCATTTTTTTTGTAAGCGATATTACACGTTTTGATAAATCTAATTAGAAGTTTTTCAAAGCATCTTGCATCAAGATGCCTCCCATCAAGAAACCTTTGTGCATAAACTGTACTTGCCAACAAAGAATTTCTATCACACTCACCCAGAATAAAAATCATATCAACCATTTCTTCTTTGGAGAACTTCATGGCAGTTAATTGAGAGAATTGTTAACAGAATATGATATGTCCAGATAGCTGACAGAAGGCACAAATAAGAAAAAATGTAATCACATACTTCGATCTACGTTTAAATCATCATGATTTTATCATTCGTTAAAAGAATTATCTTGTTTAGGTTTCATTTTTCACTACTTGAATCATTAAAGAAAAACTGTGCGAATAATGATGTATGTTGATGAGTTTGATACGGTTTGTAGAATCAAAAACTTTTACAAATGATCGAATATTTCGAAAAGGATCGAAGATAAATATAAGGTTACTTCTACAAAAATATAGTACAATATTTTATGCGTTGACATGAATAATAAAATACAGGGTGTTCCATTTGAAAAATAAAGATATGATATTCTTAAAATTACAATATTCAATAATTTTTTGAGTCACTCATGTATAAAATGAGGATAATCTATTTCAATTCATCAATAAAGCTATCCTTGGCAATAAGAAAACGAAAGGAAAAAAGTATTAATCTTCTCTTGCCGAAGGAGCATGCGATAATGTGGGAGCCTATTTTCATGAATTTTTACGGAAAAAAAATATTGTGACGAAACTACTCATCAGAAAAACTCATTACTTAAAGACATTATAGCAGAATTTAGGCCACTCCTGAATCTTGAGCAAAAAAGTGGTCTTCCAATCTGATAAAACCACCCAAAATCTTTTTATAAAGATTGGAACACCCTGTTTACTGCAAAATCAATTGCTGAAGTAGATTTTTACTTTCTAAATACAACACCGTTCGAACAAAAATGAAATCTTCAAGAGTGTACGAGCTACAAAGCACCGCGCCACTGGTGAATCACCCAGTATATATATATCGTCGTCGTGTTTGTGAAAATGTAATTGTGGGATGTAGTAAATATGCTTTTATTCGTCTTCGTTGAAAATGAGTTCCATATAATGACTAAATCATCAATATCACTCATAATTTTCAATAAAATATTGGTTGTCTTCTGAAATCAACTTGGTTTTTTCCGAGTTACGTTTGGGAAAGGTGCTGATATATTAAAAATATATCATTTCTTTTACTATTTTCAATTGAATGAAATTGTAGAATTTTGTAGAGGTTAATCTTCAATCTGCGACCAAAGTTATAAGAATTGTTAATTTTGGCATTATCTCATGAAAGGATCCTTGAATATTCCCCGTAGAATTGTTACATTTCAATAGGATTGGTCAGTTGTATCACTCTCTCTAATTGGAAAGTTGATAAGCAAAGCAATAGTATAATCATCAGCAAATTAGTTTTCGGCAATTATCCAGTGCATTTGAACATGGCGCAATTCAATCGTGGTCAAATTCATGTGACCAACCGTACAACGAATCTTCGCTAACATTCCAACTACATTTCAGTCAAATTAGATACTTCGTACATAACTCGATCAATGGCATTCGAATCTGTGATATATCGGCATGTCGTGGTTTTACGGATTTCCACGCTGAGATCTATGGTTGCTCGTCGGCGTTCAATGGGAATAGTGCGCGATTGGCTCCGGGACCTACATTGCCCCTATGTCGTTTGTTTCAATTCATCAAATAAGCGCTACATGTGTTCAACAATTCAAAGACTGTTTTTTCTTCAATGAAAAACAAATCTTGTTTATAACGCCTAAAGTATCTATAATAAAAAACAAGTAATGTGTTTTTAGGAATTTTACTTAATATTTGTGATTCGTAACGCGTTTCACTACACCGTTGCTTCTTCAGACGAATGAATGTACAGAAAATAAGAATGAGAATATAATAACAAATGTTCATAAGTATTGGGTTATTTCTTCTTAAGTGGTTATTGATGACAGGTACATCAAATAAAATTAAGGAATAGATTGCTCCTGAAGATATCCAATAGAGGTGAAGGGCTTAGATCGACTTGTTCATTGATGATAAAATATATACAAAGTAATAAAACCAAATCAGATAAAAACAATAAATCAGGTGTTAATAGATTGAATTGCAATGACTGTGATAATTTCTACATTGGTAGAACACATAGAAATTTTAATATTAGAATATCGGAACATAAACGTAGTTTTTCAAATAAAAATTAGATTCAAATTACGCGAATCATCTCCTAGAAAGTAGTTACTCTTTCAACCCACAGCTTGAAATTTTGCATACAGATAATGAATATTGGACGGTAGATCTTTGGGAAACTTTAGAAATCAACAAACACAAACACTCAGGTAGATTCATCAATGAGTCGATTTAAGCCTTCACCTCTATTGAATCTCTTCAAAGAGCAATCTATTCCTTAATTTTATTGGGTATACCTGTCATCAATAACCACTTGAGAAGGAGCAACCCAATAAGCTTTTAATTACTTAGGAACATTTGTATTTATATTCTCATTATTATTTTCTGTACATTCATTCGTCTGAAGAAGCTACGGTGTAGTGAAACGCGTTACGAATCGTAATTATGAAGTAAAATTCCTTAAAACACAGTACTTGTTTGTTACTATTGATAATGGAATTTAACCAAGTAAAGCCTTCCGAATTCAAATAAAATGAATCTCCTGCAGTGTTTGGAATTGAACAAAATTAGAAAAAACCCACATTATCCAACACCCAGCTATCAATTAAATGGGGATAATTACCCATTATTTAATCTATAATATACCCACCCCTCTTGACGCTAGCAGTAAGATAAAACTTTTGAAACCGAAACAATAAATAATGAAAATTTGTTAAAACATAGAGTATCATATACCCATTTTAGTCAAGAAAAAACAATTTTGAACATATAATATTGAATACAATAAATGCCCAATAACTAGAAAAAGGACTAATCCAGAATCTTACTTTCATATTCTTCCAATTTTCATTAAATACGCCTCTTAAGATGAGCTGTAAGAAATACCAGGCAAACTAATTAAGAAATCTGCCGTTATTCAACCCAATACATTACCATATAAATTAGTATTCGTCCTTCGTCCAGGAGAAGAGTGACTGAAGCTCTTGTAATTAATAAACTTTCAGTAAATCAGTAAATAAGTTGGACAAACAATTCGAAAAAGCAGCTTGTGTACGGAGCGCATTAACCAACAAAATAATGACGTTATATTTCAGCATACAATTGTGTGGTGCTATTACAAGCATTAAAACAATATCGGTTGGCTTCGTTAACAATAGCAAGGACTTAAATGTTTCGAACAAAATTATGGCTGGCTGCATTTCCCTACCCAGATAATCAAATTCAATTTTCGACGAACTTTCGATAACTTTCCTTGAAGTTGACTGAAACTAATTCGATGCAGTTGTCTATTACAAGTCAGACGCATTGCACAACTTTGATGGTTCAACGTGTGGAATGTTCACTTTGCATCAATTATTAACTTTGTACTTATTCATTATTAGGTGTTAGAGAACAGGTTGATATGCAAACAACAAAATTTCTTTTAACTATTTGGTTAGCTGTGTATTCTTTTCTTTCTACTCAAAAAATAAGTTATCACCTTCAAAATGATATTATTTAGCTAAGTCAATTCTAATTTTAATTTGGATAATTATTCCACGTTATTGTGATTACACATCTCAAAAAAACAACCAGTACTAATTTGATACAAATCTTTTTTATTTATCAATAAATTCGCCTTCTACATTGATTAAAAAATTGGCACACGCCAACAGTTTTCCAGGATACCATCAAGATTAGGTTTTACTTAGAAGTACCTGCAACATGATGGTCCAAAAAAGTTCAAATAATTTTAGTTTCCATTGAATAAAATAAACAAACTAAAATGCGATGAACACTACGCCAGAAGGCTATTTTCCTAGATTTTCGTTCGCGTTCGTATTATGGATTATCGATCCACACTTATATTGATTCCAAAAACGCGTTCTCACATAAATCAGCTTTTTATTCAAAAATTATCACGATTTCAAAAAAAATTCAGGAGACAAAAGAAATCTGAGCATTTCTTCAAATCTTTCACTAAGGAATCTCCTGTAGAAATTAGTAATTAAACACCTAAAACACTCTGCATATTTCTTCAATAAATTCAACAGCCGGTATAATCTGTTATAGTATTTTCAGTAAACGCTCTTCATTAGTGAAAACATAATCATAACCTTTAAGTTAGATAAAATTCACTTTCAGAACTGCTTCAACTTGGTGTGCTGCAGCTCATCGAAAACCGTCGACAGTTTCATTTACGAAATCGCAATTTCCTGACGATATGTGATATATCGAAGCAGCATTCGTGATTTGTGGTCTAGTTTCGACTTTTTGTTCTTTATTTTTCTCCCCGGGCACGTCTCATGTAAATACAATTTATAAAAGCCATTTCGACAGACCGCTTCCCTTTATATTCGAGATGCTCAGAACCCTCTAAATATATTTTATCTATGCGCCAATAAAACGACAAAGAAGTTCTGGAACTGAATCTCGTCCTTACTTCTTTCCGAGATAAAACACTATTTTATTGGACGAAACTCGACGATGTCGTATAATTGCATATGATTTCTTTAAGTCCTCGAAATAGAACTGGATTTCATTTTGTCTAGGGAGTGTCGCAAGTCTTCTTAGATTTATTGCTTCTATTTAGAAATAAAATCCAATAATGAGGAATTCAGGCATAAGTATTATGTGAAAGAAAAAGTAGTTAACAAGTTCTGGGAAGCTGATAGGTTTTCGTGATTTATTTTATATCTTCTACTCTGAAAATAAAAGTTAGTGTTAGTGTCATATTCGTTATGGTTTTTGCACTTGCCAATTTCAATCCTAACTAACTAAAACAAGTTGTACAACTGCTTTTGAAAGCAACATTTTGAAGTGTTTGGAAGCAAACTGGCAGCAATTCGAGCATTTGCTTTGAACAAGTGATGATAATAATATTCGTTTTCATTTATTATTACCATACATTCTATTTAGGACAATCTCATTGAACTAGCTTCAGTTGATTGCAGAATAATTTTTTTCTGGATTATACCTTCTACCCAAAGAAGAAAACCATGTTTTTCGTTACGAAATGTAACAATAATTTTTCGATTTTTTTGTTTTAACTCACTTAACTGTATTGACATTGTTTGTGTGGTTCATCCCCAAAATTTCACATTTTCGGTTGGAACTTCTCAATTGAATTTGTCTTCCTGCATGTTTCATAGATTTTTTCTCTAATATACAGGATGTTTGAAAAAAAAACAGCAATATTTAAGGAGGTGATTGCTGAAGGCATTGTATGAAAAAGGTCATATAAATATATAGTCACAAGTACTTAGTTACCGATTTACAGGGTGTTAAAGTTCAATTGACAGATGCAATTAAATTCAAATCAAACCACTTGAGATATTGAGAAAAAATGTTGGGGGTGTCAACAACATGCGCGTCAACTTCTAGAGAAATGAATTTTGAAAAGAATAAGATAAAAACGTCCATACATTTCATTTATTTATTTCATTCATTCATCTTTGTGAAGAATATTTGTAAAGTAGATAATTTATACGGGATACCCCCATTTAAGAAATAACACCTTGCAATATTATTATACACTAGTAGAAGTTCCTGGGATTTGTTGAGGAAATTATGCAATGCTGATCGCGTTTCAAAAACTCCGTCTACTATGAATCCGAATTCTGTAGCATCTAGGCTTGTTAATATTTCTGAAAGTGTGAAGATTAGTAGATATGACAGGAATATAATGAAACGAATCTTACATAAAAGGAGGAGGGATGCTATCACGGTTGAGGATTTATCAAATCCTTTTGAGGAAGAAGAGCTCAAATCTGTGATAAATCTACTAAAGTTCGTAAAGCTCCATAATTTGATGGAATTTTCCCTGAATTTTTTAAACATCTAAGAAATAACGCCAAAAAGTGGTTACTATCCTTTGACACATGACATACTCAGCTCAGGTACTATTCTCGTTGAATTTAGAAATTCTAAAGTTATTGCCATTCCCAAACCTGGGAAAAATCCAGAACTTCCTAGTAGTTATCGACCTATTAGCTAAATTTCTGTTTCTTTCAAAATTTTAGAAAGGCTTCTTTATCAGAGGTTAGAACCAATCATTGACAGAGCTCTGTCCACTTCTCAGGGCGGTTTTCGAAAAAACTGGAATTGTTCTGATCAGGTTTTAGGTTTATCCACTTTCATTGAAACAGGATTTCATGTAGGTGCTGTATTTCTAGATCTCTCTTCGGCATATAACACAGTTTGGACCTTTTGAAAAAGAGAGGATTTACAACAATTCGAATAATTGTATATTCAATGAATGCTTATATCTATAATTTTGATGTTTGTCAGAAAAACACAAGTATGAGCTCAGGAAAATGTAACAGGGGAACCATACTATCTTGCGTATAATTCAATAAACGAGTGAAAACCCTGAGGAGAAAACTGGTTTCCCTGTCGCCATTGCACTAGCAATAGCTTGTCTATTTATGTTGTGTTAGTGTCGTGTGTACATGAAGAGTACCAAAGATTTTCTGCTCAGCAGCTTCAATTCTCATCTTGCACTCCATGATTTCCAGACGAAGACAAGGGAGAAAGGAAGAGAAATTGAGACAGGAATCTGTAACAATGGAAAAAGAAAACCAGCAGAAAATATTTCAACAATCATACCTGACTCTTATATGTCTAAACACACATGAATTAATCTGCGATATTTCCTCTTTCGCAGAGATGTTCGTCCGTCGCAGTGTGAATCTCCTGAAGCATAATCACTTCCACCTTGTTCTCGCTTGCCAATTTTGAAGTATAATCACAGTTATCCTTGGAAATCCCTTCAATATTCAAACTCAACAAAACAATTCCCTCTCTGTTTGACCGAGAGAGCTCCGATGGCTAGTTTCGGTCTTCTAAGTGATACCGATTATGATCTATAGATGTTCTAGAATCAAAATGAACCCAATAATTTGGGTTGACATCTCCCATATATTATTTCTTCGTGGTTCTTGTTTAATTCAAAGAACAATTTACGACAAAATTTTGACAGTCGTTTTAAAAATATGACAAATGTCATGTATAATGAGTTTAATTTATTATCTCAATAATAATTTAATTCACTTATGAAAAATTGTTGTTCTACATCAAGATAATTGATAGCATCAAAGTTTTGTGACTCCACTCTTATCAACAATTTTGGCTTCAATCTATTGAAGCATAATCTTGATGCATTTTCAACAATTGTCTTTGTTCTCTAGAAATTTCATGCTGCATCTGCTCGGAGGGGTCCTCAATTGGGTTAAGGTCTGGGGAATTTGAAGTCCAGTTCAGAACCTTGATTTTTCATCTGAAAAAAGTTTAATCAATTTTTCGTTTTATGACAGGGGTTAGTGGAGGTGAAATTGCAATTCGGCATTTATATGTTACAATGGAAAATTCTGTATTTCTATTAGTAGTTGTAATAATAATTGTTACCACTAGAAAGACCAGTACTAGATTTCATTGTCTACCTGTCGTAGGCATCAAAGGCTTATTAGCTCATTCATTCTTCGTTATATTCAGATAACGAAGTTTAAAATGAAGCTATGGTTTGTGAGTTTTTCAATAGAATAATTATTTATTATTGACCACTAATAAAGGTAATATTTATTTAATCGAAATCCTTCATTTAATCCCACTTTCAATATGTCAAACTGCGGACTCGGATCATCCCTCCATAGCAGTGTATTTGAAATAAATTATATCACTAATTAAAACATACAATAATTCATGAAGCTTCAATTTTCGCATTCATTCCTTTCATATTTGATTGATTCATATTTTGCTGTGGATCGTTAGGATAAAACAGAATTAATTCAAGAAGAGTGCTCAGTCCCTCAAGTACCAACCAGATAATTGCGAATGTAAATTATCAAGTGATGTCACAACAAACAGGGTGTTTCCAAATAATATTACAATCACCGTAACTCACGGAATTCTTCAAAATAATGCTGAAATATTTTTCCTAAGACCTCAACCCTGAGATGTTCATCTCAAATAGTAAAATGATGGTTTAAATTTCAATAAAAATTGAATTCATTAAGTCAGCACTTTTGCTTTTCAATTGCGTCCAATATTCACAGATTAAATTTTGAAATTTTTCACAGAAAAGGAACGAGGATGTTATCTTTTCAGAACATGGCTAGAAACTTCATTTACAAATAACACCTATGACCCTTATTCCAGATTTAGCTTGAAAATACTCTTCAAATAGCAAAACAAACTTGTAGGGTATGTATTGCCCTCGTAACAATCCGAAAATGCTTTCATACAGGAAGTCGATACAGATTATGGCTTTCAACCCTATCTCATAAATAATTTCGCCATATTCATCATCCATGTGTTAGCAGAGCTCTTCTTGAAAAGATCCTAGAGATTAGTTTCGAAATATAAGGGACGAAAGTGTATCTTGGGGCTATCTAGCGCCCTATTTAATCCAGGATTCTCAATGATATACGCAGGGCTTAGAAGAGCAAGTGACCGAGCTTACCGTGTACACATAGATAACACTGCTTTAATACCTTATGTTGGTCGATCGAAAGGCGCTTTTTCCTAAAAAACGTATTTACGAAATTGGTTTCTTGAAAGATTGTATTGAAAATGAACATTTTGACGAATTCACACATTAAGCGTTCCTGAAAGAAACAAATTTAATAAGAATATTTCGAAAATATAATCAACATTAAGATTCAATACTTCTATATTTTCTAATTGAATATGAGAGATGGTACTCCTTTTTTTGAGGCATATAATGTTTCTGTTTTGGCAGGGTAACATAATTAGTGGATGATCGGATCTAGTCAGTTAGAACTCCCACGATTTTGAAAGCAGGATATCGTTTTTGGGATTGCTGATTAATATCTCAAAACACCAAAGTCATAGTTTCCGAATTGGCTGGCGCAGTGTTGCCAATAGAATGTTTTCACTTTGTAACAATCTTCTTATTGAAATAAAATAATCAACGCTGAATTTGTAAACACATTCAAAAACGCTTTTGACAGTTTTGTTTCCACAACGCAGCTAAGTTTTCATTATTCAACTACCCGCCGTCTATTTTATACTGTCTTGAGTTTATTTTCATTTTGTTCATCCATTTTTATTTCTTTTTTATATCACGCTTTCATGTAACTTAACTGGAGATAATATTCTGTTGAAGTTATTTTAACTTATGCTTCTATAACTTGATGATAATATAAGATGAAACTATGTATTCTATCATCAGAAGAGAATTGAAATTTTGGATTACAATTTCGGTCTGTCATATTCAACTGACAACAAGTACTGAACTGAAGTTGAAAATATATATTCACATAAATGGGTAGATATAACATTAATAAGAATGCAAACAAGAGATAATGAACAAATTAGGTCAAAAGTAGGTCTTATTTAAAGATATCAAATATGGGCGAATGTGCCGAGCTTTTTGGTCGTTCAGAAGATTATATCTACATTAGGTATTCCGTAAATAACGTCGAGTTGATCTATGGCTGAAAAATGATGGCCATTTTCGATTCAATGTGAAGGAAAATAGATTCGTTGGTTCTCTGGTTGATGCTTCTTGTATCTAGTTATGAATGAATCACCAGTCGAACATATATAATTGCTTTCACAATCCATATAGGACAACTTGTTAAGTCCAGTATCATAAAATCTATCAGTTTCATCTTAACTATTAAAAAATTTTGGAAGAGTTTCATGTAGGTTCTGAAAGCTACTTTTTTATGCTGTTTTGAAATGACATTTGCAATATTTTCGCTGATAGGATTTGTTAATAAAATGACTGAAGATATCTATATTAGTTAATTCTGTACGTGGGAAAATATTATGAGATGCTATTTGTGATTGTCCTTTTCTGATCATTCCGTCCATTATATTTGAAAATATAAAAATCAATCCACGAGATTTAAAACCCTAGAAGCACAAAACTCGAAGTTTTTGAAAATTTCATATAATATTCAGAATATCGAATAGTGTCAAGTCTTAAAGAAATAGATGAAATGGTTATCTTTCCAATATATTAAAATTATTGATCAGGAAGAAACAGCCAGGAATAGCATAACATATTATTCACGCACGTATAGAATCAACTGGCGATAAATACATATTTCATTGTCATCTTTTGGCCCTATCAACGTAGATCTCTCTTTGGCATATGACACAGTTTGGAAGGATGGTTTAGTTTATAAACTCTTTGAAGTAGTTCGATGTTCACCCTTGTCTTCGTGAAGAAGTGAAGGGAAATCATGGAAAGCAAGATGACAATGAGAGAATGAAGCTGCTAAGCAGATAAATTTTTGGTACTCTTTTTATACACACGACACTAACACAACATGAACAGACAAGCTATTGCTAGTGCAATAGCGACAAGGAAACGAGTTTTTTCACTCGTTTATTGAATCATACGCAAGATAGTATGGTTCCACTGTTACATTTCCTGTGCTCACACTTTAGGGGCAATCGTAGGAGGCATGAAGCAAGTTTAAATGCCTGATTAAGGAACGGATATGGTCTGTCCTCTTCTCATATATATATATATATATATATATATATATATATATATATATATATATATATATATATATATATATATATATATATTCTACCCATAGATCAACTTAAAATTATTCACAGAATAGGAGCATGAAAGTGAGATTTCTTAGAATCCATCCAAATTTTCAACTTCCAACAAACTCCCCATAGAGATAATCTTCTGACCGACCAGAATGGCCCGATTTATTCGTCCATATTTGGTATTTTTAAATGATATCTGTTTTCAACATAATTCATTTCTTCTATATACTTGTTTATGTAAGTGTATATAGTTTAATTTCTTATTATCATCATGATTTACTATCACGTAGAAACGGCGGAATTAATTAACTACTTCTACTACTTCCTACTTCAGTATTAATATTCAACTATTATTTATATCAATACTCTGTTCAGTTTAATATCATATTATGTATCTAGTACTCTATTAAAATTACTAATAATAATAAAAGCAATAATAAAATGACCTTAATATAAACTACATATTTAAGTTGTCTTCGTCAATTATTACCTATTCTCTGATACTTGATTCAGTTTCTGCTATTTAATTGGCAGACTGCTTCCGGAAAAATTACCATAACTAGGTGTCATTACCTTGAAAACGCTGTACGAACCTCGTTATTTTCACTTGTTCATTATTGGAGTCACATATATGCGTGCATCACTCCTCACAATACCTCGACTAAAATATTAAAAAAGAACGTAATAACTACTCGACTAACAATAAAATAGGCCTCTGCATCCATTTTAAATGGGTGTATCCCCTCGAGACAAGCAGAACCGTGTTTCCATTTCACGTTCGAATAAATATGAATCGTGATATTCAGGGAAAAAATGTACTAAATTTGAAATTGCTCGAGCCATTAAATGTACATGTTTTTTACTTTTCAAAATTTGTAATTTCTTCATTGGTTCACTTAGTATAATAGATGTCATATACACGTTTACAGCAATGAATTTTTAATCGACTATGCGAAGAATTGATGAAAGATATATGAAAGTTTATTGAGGTGAAAAACTATGAACCTATAAA
Organism: Cryptolaemus montrouzieri; assembly: GCA_013387265.2. Taxonomy (NCBI): domain Eukaryota; kingdom Metazoa; phylum Arthropoda; class Insecta; order Coleoptera; family Coccinellidae; genus Cryptolaemus; species Cryptolaemus montrouzieri. The sequence continues at coordinate 63,452,074 of JABFTP020000165.1, read as the reverse complement.
CATCTTGTAAATTGGATAACAGTGCTACTAATTGATGAATTGTTTAATGTTTGATTGATGTGGTGGAATAAGATGTCTTATTGCGACAAGGAGCCTGGTTTTTATAACTTTTTGGAACGTTTTGCCTATTACTGGCTACGAGGTTATTGGTTTCTAGCTTTGGTATAGTTACAATGGTTCCGTTTCCATTCGCCGCGAAGTGTTCTGTTTTTTAGACACTGATTCGTCCTTATCGTGAATTCTGGTGGCTAATTGTAGGAATATTTTTCTTGGAATGTTGTTAAAGTCAGCAGAAAAGCATTTTTCAACCAGAGCTTCCATGTATTCTATTTCTTCTATTTCTGAAACGTCGTATTGCTCTGTGAAGTTACTAGTGATTATTTCCTCGTGTCCTTGCTCGACGTGGGTTTTGAAATTGTTGTCGAAGTTCTGGTTGTTGTTGTGGGAGAAAATTTCGTTGTTGTGTTCTCTGAAGGTTTCGGTTAATTCTTCCCTTTTGTGTATACTGCTCCAACTTTGGTAATTTGTGTTAGATTTGGTTAAGCATTGTATCTGGTCAATTTTTTAATTCTTGTGCATAGTTTTTGCCTTTCATTTCTTCGATTTTCTTGCAGAATTCAACACAGTGGTTTGACCTGTATTGTCTGATCATGTTTTGTGTCTCTTTATTTAGTTTTTATTATCATACATTCGTTTGAGTCCAGGGTGGTAATTGATGTGGAGTTCTCTGTGAAGTTGTTTCTTTTTCTTCATTTCTTTAAGTATGTCAAGACGTAGAGTGTGCGAATAATAGTTTCTCCGCGTGGTTGTCATTCAATTTGGCTTATTCGAATTAATTGTATAGAATGTTATTATTTTCCAAATAGTGGTTGACTAGATGCTTCTGGAATTGTAGCTATTTATGTTGGCGTACGAAAGCTTTGTTTTATGATCCTTAGTGACTACCTTGCAATTGGGTTGCAGGTGATTCTGTTTTAGTTTTTCCGTTCTATTTATTAAGATTGAACATAAGAATGTACACTTGGTTTCCGGAAAATACTGCAGTATTGTCTATTTTGTGGGTCCCTTTAAATCGTTTCTTTACTTCAGTAATAAGAGAATGTCTATCAGTGTGTTTTCAGAGTCGTTTAGCTTTCTAATGTACGTTTCAATTATACTATCATGGATTGTAATTGGAGACTGGATCCGGTTTTTCTCGATTTTCATTGATGAATTCTTTTTCCACATTAAAATACTTTCAATTGGTTAGGTTGGTCGTTTTGTGCATTTAATCAACCAGGCTACATGATTCTGTACGTCACATGCTGTATAAGATATCGGAAAAGGAGAAATACAAGATGTTGTTTTGTGGTTCTCCTAACATTTATTGCATATGATCTTTGCAATTTTCTATTGTGTGAGAGAAATGCTTACATTTCGTGCATCGTATAGGTATTGGATTTGGTAGTGAGCTTAGAAATAGTAGATTATGTCTGCACTCATAGAAAAAACTTCCCTCAGATGTGATTCAAATAAATTTATATATGTTCCTTTGAAAAGGAGGATTTACAAAATTCGAATAATAAAGGCTTATATCTATAATTTTGGTATGTGTCAGAAAAACATAAGTGGAAGCTCAGGAAATGTAACAGGAAATCATTCTCTCTTGCGTATGATTCAATAAAGGAGGAAAAAATCTGAGGAAAAACTCGGTTCCCTGTCGCTATTGGATACCGAAGATTCAGCAGCTTCATTCTCTCATTCTCATCTTGCACTCCATGATTTCCAGAAGAAGACAAGGGTGAAAGGGGGTTTGGGACAGGAATCTGTAACAACGGAAAAATAAAACCAGCAGAAAAATATTTCAACAATCATACCTAACTCTTATATGTCTAAATTAAATTGAATGTAAGAAAAGATTTTACATAGCAAGCAAGGTCATAAAAAGGAGATAATCAAAGAGTACATAACCTGCGATATTTCCTCTTTCGCGGAGATGTTCTTCGGTCGCAGTGTGAGTCTCCTGCAACATAATCACTTCCTCGTTCTTGCTTGCCAATTTTGAAGAATAATTGCAAAATTCCTTCAATATTCAAACTCAACAAAACAATTTCCTCTCTGTTAGACCGAGAGAGCCTTGATGGCCAGGTTCGGTCTTCTAAGTGATGCCGATTATGATCTTTAGATGTTCTAGAATCATTATGAACCCAATAATTTGGGTTGACAACTCCCATATATTATTCCTCCGTGGATCTTGTTTAATTCAAAGAAAAATTTATATGGCACATTATGATCCGGATAAGAGAGGTGGATTTTTAATTTGCAATTGTGATGATGCATTTACAAAATCTATATTTTAATTTTTTTTGAATTTTATTAGTTTCAATTTCATTACTTATTTCATATGTAATTATGACCTTTTCTTCTTGCAGCTGCTGGAGGATTCGCACGAGATTGTGTTTATCATCATCGGATTTGATGTTAAATCTGTTTTGTAGTTTTAAGAATGATAGTTTTTTCTCGTGTCGAGTGATGAGTCATCCATATGTTCGTCATTTGGATTCTCTAGAAATTACCGAATTAGTTGTGATGTAGAATATTTGTTTGTATTTTTTCGTTGATTTTGTTGTGAGTTTTTTTTGATTTACTGATTTTTTTTTGTCACTGGGGAGTGTGTTTTTTCTGTTGTGTCCATTTTTCTCATTTTTCTTGGCCCTTGATGTCCTTGGCGTGTTAATTAACATCTGTGGTTGTTCCAAAAGAATACTGGAGGATCATTATCGCTCCGTTTTTTGTTCGTGTTTTGCTTGTTTCCGTTCTTTTCTTATGGTTTTTTTCGTAGATGTTTTAAATTCAGAATCATCAACTAACTCATTGTCATCTGAAGAGTTTTGAGTTGATATTTCGCTCACTTCGGATATTCTGGGTGAGCAGAAATCCTCAAATTCGGCGAAGTTAATAAACAATCCAAAATGAGAAATTTGAATGTAGAAAACTTTGCATTAGGTATTATTGATGAATTTCGTCAACTTATATTCGTGCACTTGTTTGTTCTCGTAGATCTGTTCATCACGAATGTTGAAGCAGAACTGTCTTTGAGAATATTTGTCTTAATTTCTCAAATGTAAATACTTTTATCGGATCAAAAGTAAATATCTTTGCTTTGAGTTATCTAAAATATCTTTCATCATTCGTACAGAAATGAAAAATCTATGAAGATCTCTGTTGGCATTAATTTTGACTAAAATTGATCGGAGAATATTTTCATCATGGAAACATTTCAAAGTGTGAAAAATTCCCATTTGTTTCATCAAGTCGAAAGAGTTATTATCGAAAGCAGTTTATGTGCTCTATGACTGTAAAAGAGAGAACGTAACGATTCTTCCATTCCACTCGAACGTTCGCGTTAAAAGTCAGAGCTCAACGAGCACAATTCTTCTGAAGTGCACAGTTACTCTCAGATAAATTCACTCAAGCCCAAGTTCGGATGAAAAATGCGCCCAAAGTCTTCACCCAATATGTAAGAAATAATATGGAAACTGTCGCATAAAGTATTCTAGTAATTTTCGCGTTCGGATGTTCTTCTCAGGGCCATCTCTTTTCCCAGTGACATTCGAAAGACCGAAATACTCTTTTGAGGTTTTAATATATCGAGTTTGTCGCGCCCTTTTGTCCCTCAGTCGACTTCTGAAAAGTTTCTCATAATAAAAAAGTTACCGTAACCTGAAATATTAAACTTCTTCGGAGAGATTTTAATGTCGGATATCTCGTGTTTTCATAAGGAATTTTTCTCCTAAAGTCCCGAAAGGTCGACCGGGCTTTTCTTTTCAAAGTAACCGGAATCTTTATCCATCACATGGCACAAATAGAACTTTTTAATCTAAAGAAATTATACTTTTTAATATTGGCTGCTTGGATTCTGTTTAAATCCCAAAGTGTCGAATTCCTTTTAGATATGAAAGTTTTATACTATTTCACTTTGAGTTATTTCTCAAGTTGGGGAAGTGATGAGATTTCCTGGAAATGGCATCACAGAACTTCTGGTTTAATTAACAATTGGAATATTCGTATATACAGAGTGTAAATGAATAAGTGCAGAGGATAATCACATAACAGGAAAATTTATGAAAATCTGCAGGAAAGTATCTTTTTAGTAGTGTATTTAAATATCTTTTTATAATTCTTCAATTAATTTTCAATCTTTTTCATATCTTTCAGTTTTTCCTTATCTGCCACAGTCTTATGTAAAAATTGATCAATTTTATTTGGTTGATAAGAACATAGATCTTCATATCCGACTGAAGATCACAGACGAATCTTCAATGACTCTACATGAAATGATAATACAGTTTCGCAAGTCTTCTATTCATCTATAATGATGGTCCTATAAACCAACATTTCCAGATAACCCCAAGTAGAAAAGACTATTGGATTCAGATTAGGTGAACGATCTGACCAAAATAGTGGTCCACCTTTGCCCATCCAGCGATCTGAAAAATAATGATATTCTCGCTGCGTTGGAAATTTACACTCTATCAAAAAAATACCGAGAATTGATTGTTTGAAAAATCTGCTTAAAACGATCCAAATTTTTCTTCAAGAACTTTTCATTAGTAAAGATAAAACTGATAGAGTTTACGAATTATCCTGTATGGATTGTGAGGGCGTTTATATAGGTCAAACTGGTCGTTCATTCAAAACTAGATACAAAGAGCATCAACGAGAGAACCAAGGAATCAATTTTTGCGCTACATTGCATCCAGAACGCACTCATAGATCAACTTCAAGTTAATCACAGAATACCTAAAGAACGAAAGTTTAATTTATTAGTATTCATCAAAATTCTCAAACACCTACAAATTCCTCATAGAGATAATCTTTTGAACAACAAGAATGGCCCTGCTCATTCGTCCATATTTGATATATTTAAATCATACCTGTTTTTAACATAATTGGTTCATTACCTCTTGTTTGTACTCTTATTTATTTTGTAACTACCTGTTCAGGTATGTACTTATAATTGCAATCTTGAATTTCAATATACTCTCGTGATGGTAAATTCTGTCAAAACAGAACCGGTAATTGATCATTTAAAAAATCTGCTTAAGATTGTCAAGATTTTTGTTGTTACTAAGTTCGCACAACTAATTTCCATACTGACGTGGAGTTTGAACACGATCTGCCATTTGACTTGATTACAGCGTTTGATTTCATGAGATCTCATAAATGTGTTTCACGATTTTTACAATGGATAAAAATATCGAAAGAAGAATTTTTCCTCAATTTTGTATTGCGAATAGAATTTCGTTTGCTGAGTCACTGAAAATGCTACTGAAGGCTTACAGTGAATCTACTTTATCCAAAATACGTGCATATGAGTGGTACACTGCATCCAACTTCGGCCAAGATGAAGTGGAACATTTGCATCGTTCTGGTTGGCCATTAACGTCTTCAACTGGAGTTAACATCGCTAAAGTCGTAAATTATAATTAAAAAAAAAACTTTTCGTGTCCCATGAATCAATTCGTACCATTTTAATGAATTGTTTGGGAATGAAATACGTTGCCGCCCGACTAGTTCAAGAAACGTGAATTTTCTTCAACAATTGAATTACGTAAAGGTCACTGATGACTTGCTAGAACGAGGCAATTTCGTCCCCACATTAATGAAACGCATTGCAACTGGTGATGAGACATGCGTTTATGAGTTTGACATGCAAACCAGTGAACAAGCTTCGAAATGGCGCCTTCCAACAGAAGCGAAACCGAAAAAACCACGTCAAAGTCGATCGATAGTCAAGATATTGTTGAAATTATTCTGTAATTATCGTGGTTATGTGCACTCAGAATTCTTGCCAGAACGTCAGACGGTAGATGAATAATTTTAGCTCAATTTGTCGAAAAAAGTTCTGTTTCGTGGAAAGAAAACTCATCGATTTTGGACCATGATAAAGCTCCATCACACAACGCTATCATTGTCAACGACTTTCTGACCAGAAACTCAATAAATACCATCGCACAACCACCGTTTCTACGTGATATGCTTACGAGCGACAATTTTCTTTATCCAAAACTCAAATTACTACTTCGAGGCACCCGTTTTAAATCGATAGAAGACATGAAAGAGAATTCGCTGCGAGAGCTGAAGTCGATTCCAAAATAAGTATTTCAAAACTGTTTTGATGATTGGATTGGATTGGCGTTGGCATTATTTCGGAAGGGCCTAATTTGAAGACCAAACAATAAATTTGGAAGAAAAATAAACCTTTTGTATTTTATTGACCAATTACCAGTACTTTTTGATAGAATGTATATTTATAAAGTTTTTAAAGAATCGAATTCGATTACTTCAAAACTTATGAGGTATTCTATTAAAAACACTATGAATTCAGTTCAGTACTTGATAACTTCCTGAGGAAGACGTTTGAACCACCTGTTGCGAGGACCAGGTCCTTTGCAGGCTCTTGCCGACTTCATATCCGTTCTTAGTGACCTCGAAAACCCACCGGTTAACGAGTGTGGGCCAATTCTATGACAAATTCTAATAATACTCCAGAGGACGACGTTTGACACACCCACTGCAGACACCAGGTACTCCTTAGACTCTCGCCAACTTCGTTTTCTTATACAGCGACCTCGGCAATTCACCAAGTTTCAAATTCGTGCCAATTCTATCACAAACCGTCATAATACTCCAGAGGAAGACGGTTGAATCACCCGTTGCAGGCACCAGGTGCTCGGCAGGCTCTCGACGAACTCGTATTCATGTTTGTCGACCTCGGAAACCTACCAAACAACAAGCTTGAACCAATTTTATGACGAACTGTCATAATACTCCAGAAAAAGACGTTTGAAACACCTGTTGCGGGCACTAGGTCCTTTGCATGCTCTCGCCGACTTCGTATTCGTTTTTAGTGACCTCGAAAACCCACCGGTTAACGAGTGTGGGCCAATTCTATAACAAACTTTCATAATACTCCAGAGGATGATGTTTGACACACCTACTGCAGGCACCAGATACTCGGTAGACTCTCGCCGACTTCGTTTTCGTGTACAGTGACCTTGGCAACCTACCAAGTATCAAATTCGAGCCAATTCTATCACGAATCGTCATAGTACTCCAGAAGAAGACGGTTGAATCACCTGCTGCAGGCACCAGGTGCTCCGCAGGCTCTGGACGAACCCGTATTTATGTTTGGCGACCTCAGAAAACCACCGAACAACTTCCCCATAAAATATTCTGTGAGATGCAATTTTAATCATTGCACCATACGATATGGGATATTATGCGATGAAAGAAATCACCATGTATCTCAAAAAGAAAGAAGGTTATGGAAGGAGGAACGCGAGCAATTTGACCCATCTCCGTCCTTCTTTGACCTTTCAAATCTGGACTTGTGTTGGAAGTATGTGTTCTTTCCACCAGGCCACATGCGGTGGATTTTATTGTTGACTGCAGAAAGGTTGGTGATCACTGATCTAAACTGTATTTCAACTTCAGATCTAGGAACCAATACAATATTGTAGACCAATCCTACTCTATTACGAAGCCAACAGTATTTTATCTTCAAATATTTATATTTTAAGAGCTGATTGGCTCCTGGTTTAAATCTAGTAGGAAAAAATTAGGTGAAGTCTATCTCTCAGACTAATTGAAAAATAGCAACTTCAGCAATCATTAAACTGAAGAGGTAAAATAAATCCTTTATTCAGAGAGCTCCTCATTTGATATTATTTCGAAAAATGCATCAGTATGAACAGAAAAGCCAGCAGGGAAAGCCCATGCAGTTTCATCATTTCATAAACCGCCTTTTCACGTTTCGATCTTTTATATCCAACTGTTAATTGCATATGTATTCATTAGGTTTTCATGCACAGTCTCCTTTGTGGAAAATTTCAAATGTGTTATGTGATGAGCATTTATCTACAGGGAAATTTTCCCAGTTTTATAACGTTTTGTATAGCTACGCGATGTGAATGACTGTATGAAGCACGGTACACAATATGAGGATACTGTGTTATATTCAACATGAATTACGGCCATTTATTTTCTGGTAATAATAGAATGTAGTACATGAATATTTCAGAGTACGTGGGCTATTGTATGAGTAATTAGGTTAGAATTTGATTACAGGTCGTCGCGACGAAGTGGAAATATTCTGCTAATTATCTTCATTCAGCAATAAACTTATAGATAAAAATTCAAGGTTTTCTTCACAACGTTACGGATGTCTTCTGAAACAAATAGTTTGAGTTGAGATACTTTGCGATCGAGGTAATTCTTTCCAAACGCATCAAGGCTCCAAAAAACATGTAGCCCTTCGCCATTTTGATTTTTATGAAAATTGTATAGGAGGAATAATTTCAGTACATTCTAGATGCTTTATCTTCAATCCTGGAAACCAAACATCACTCATGGGGGGTAACTATCATTAATATATTGTAGGGTGGAGAACTGTAAACTAACTGATGTAATCGAGAATACTTACTAGAAAAGAATAAAAATGAGAAGTCAGATTCAATCCACTTTAATAGTCATCGATGTCGCATTGTCTCTCTCGGAATTCTGACAAGAATTACTTAGGTGAAGATTTTGAGATGAGTCTCGTATTGAGAGATCGAAATGCATTATTTGAAAGAAAGTCATATAATCTGCGAATTTCAGGATCCTCGCGTAATTTTTGGAATAAAACTGCGAAAACCTCGGAAACTATGCATTTTAGGTATAGGAAACCTATAACAGATCGATGCCTATTAATATTAAGAGTTGAATGGTGTGTGTGCAAAAATAAGTAGTCTAATTTGAACCTTTGAATGTACTACGATTTACCACAGGCTTTGGAAACAACCTGTATACCGTGAAGCCTCTAAATGCATTGAATTCTGCTGAACGAGCATCTTTACTCACAACGAGTTAGAAATAATCGATATCGAAATGATCCTTAGTATTTTTACGATGGCTTCTAAGAGAAACCAAAAATCGCAAAATTCCGATTGAAATGTAATGTAATGATATGGCGAACAATTGTTCAGAATTTATTTTCGACAATAATGAAAATAGAAACATACATTATGCCATTTGAAATAACAATGATGGTGTCAACTTCCAGTATAACCGGAAGTACCACAGCATTGAAACTATTTTCGGAACTTAGTTCAAATAACGTTCAAGATATCAAAAAATAAATTTTTGTTTATACTCCTAATGTCCCATCTCGCGTCGACTCCCTGTATACGAGGGGCACTTGAAAATTGAGAATCACTATCTCGAAAACGAAAGGGGGTATGTAACTTTCGTTGACAGTATTTTTTGCAAGTAGGGCAACTTCTAAGTGAGCGCTTTTTTTTCCCTATAAGTTTGAAAGTTACCATTCATGGACACCGAATTTTGGACAAACTGTACATACTAATACTGAAACACTATTCTTACTAATAATAATACCACATAACTAAATCTTTCCCGACAAATCGAAGATATTTGAAAAATGAACACAATTTTCATGAAACCACAATGGCATACCATTAAAGGTTTGATGAAAGTTAACAAAATAGCAAAAAATAGACTGAAATATTGAATGAAAAATGTTCGTTAAAACAAAATATATTTATTCAGCAAAAACAAAGAAACCTAATCAAAACTATTCATACCGAAAACAACATAGGCGATAGGTATTCAGTTTATTGTGCAGGGCGAATTTTTGCAAAAAATGGGGTAGTTTATTAAAACAAAGTTGACGGGCCTCGAAGCGTAGCTTCACGGTATAAATTCGGCATCGGATTCGGACATACCGTGCCGTGTCTTCATTAAATCGGAACGAATATCAAATTGAAGCGAAAATTTCATTTCGTTACGCCAGGCGTAATACAACATCCGAACTATTGTGCACTTAATTCTCGGAAATAATAGAAAATCCAGATATTCCCGGCGAAATTTCGAATTCAACGAAATTAAATATACGGCGTGACATGCAAATGTTCGAACCAATTGTAATTAGAAACAACTCTCCGCTGTTAGGAATTAATGGGGATCATGTAACAAAAATCACTTTTGTTCATTAAAAGTGACTTCATTTATTTCTTTTTCTCTACTTCTAGATCTAAACGCAGGTACTTATTCTTCTTGTCAAAGAAAAGAAAACGCACCTATGTGCAGAATTTGAGCCGAGTATCTGAATAACTTTAGTAATCGTAAGGAAAAAACTGAGATTTCAACAGCCTGTATTTCAGCCATTTGCGGAATATTTTCATAGTACGAATTACCTTGGCTTGACGAATTACCTCGGGAATTATCGCACATTTACACCCTGTATAAATACGTAGATTTATATGAAGCTATGTAGTGCATGAATATTCAGGTCAACACCTATTTCCTGATGACATAAAAGGAAAATAAAGCCATTATAATATGACAGTTAATATTGAAAGCATAAGCCACAAAAGGGCTTGGCAATGTAGTGCAAGTAGAACACTAAATTGCGTTTCGGAAGGCTATAAAGCCACCGCACTAAGTCAAACTCAAACATAGAGTACATAAGGTGAACCGTTCATTATCGTTCTCGACCTAATAGTCCTGGAAAGAGCGTGCCATATGGTGCATAATATACGATCCTCTTACAACTAGAAAAGTTACGTTATTAATTAAATGGCCAACTCCCTCTGTTCACTTTTCGGGATTTATGAGCCGTTTTTTCGGAGATGAAGACAGAACTTGATTTGCATTATTTTTTCATTTATATCCAACGAAGGGGCTTCTTTGCTTTGATTCACAATCGAATTGATTTATATGAGATCATATTTTGAATTTTTTCTTTCAATTAGTTTTATTCATTCTACTGTGATGAATTAGTTCTTATTTGCCTTTTGTATTCGCACAGTACAGAATGCGAAAGTTTGCAAGTTTCAGTTCGGTAGCTACGTGAAATGGTATAGTTCATTTATTTAAGTAATATTAATGATATATTTATTTTATGGAAACTCATTTTTTTGAAGAAGATAAAGCAGAATATATTTCATATTTTCAGGTCATTTTCAAGTGGTCAACTACATGATATGAACTTATTTATATAGATATTAAGTAGTGGATAGGTATTAAGGTCTAGCTAGTTATTAAGGGTAATTTAACTAAGGTTTTACAATGTTTATTGATTTTCAAACATTCCAACACATTCATTTATCGCAATCATGATATCATCTAATGTTATTGCATATTGTGATTTCTATAGGTTCACATATTGGAGAATTATTGTCAGAGGATAAATGTTCTTTGAATCTGCTTTCGAAATTCCTACTTGTCTGCCCACTAAGAGCAATTTGTTAACTTCTGATTTGTTGAATATGTCTATTTTTTGTGTAATATTGAATAATAATTTCCTCGAGTTCAGACCACTTCAGAAAAAGGTGGTTTTTTTAAATTTGGACACCCTCGTAGTTGACACTAGCGTATTTTCTCAAGAAAGTATCTTTCATGGAATATAATTATTCTGCTATTTGATGTTTTTCTTTACGACCGACAATTGTGTCTATAGAAACCGGGAAAATATTGTTATTCAAAGCAAATTTTTTGATAGTATTTGTTTCAATTTTGAAGTCTCTCGATGGCAGTAGAATTGAAAGGCATTTGGTCGATATTTCATTATGTTCACTATTTTCAATATATCTCACATGTTTTCTCCATATTGGTCTTTACTCAGTTATGATAATTTAATGATCCATTGGACTTTCTCCATTCCACTGCCGCCAACTTACTTCTCAATTGAAATCAATACAATCAGAAAAATTGCCTTAAATTACAGAATTCCTCTGGTTTTTATAGACAAAATTATCTAACGTAAATAACAACATCAAATAACACAAACATGCTTATTTTTTTTGTACCAATTGTTAAGCATTTTATATTTGTTGATGAATGCAAAAGAGAAATGCGACTGATAATTAGACTAAATACTTTAACATTAGTCTGGTGCCCAGCTCACCAGGGCATCGAAGGGAATGAAAAAGCAGATAACCTTACTAAAGAGACAACAGTGATAAGATCGATGGGAACAGAATCTATTCTGGCGATACCATGAATCCACAAGCTTCCTTTATCCAAGACTGGAACACTACCGAGATCCTAATCTGGATAGAAGTCTCAGGATTAAAAGAGCCTAAGAGCCTTATAAAGGGGCCCCAATCGAAGAACTATTGTCTCTTGATAAGCAGCCGATTGAGATGGTGGTTGGCTTACTGACAGGACACCAACTTAATAAATATCTACACATTATGTGACTATCAATCACCACACAATGCTGTGGTTTGACACTGAAATACCAAGAGCTTACATAATCCAGAACTTTCTTTTGACAGTATTGCAAAATTCATCAAAATGTTTCTGCAAGACTGATTATACCAAACAAAACACGGAAAATACAATAGGCCAAGAGACCTGAGTGTTGACTAAATGGGCATCGTGCAAGAAGATGGTTATTTCTATGGTTTGATTACTTTCGGCCTTTGGCATATCAAGTATCATATTGTCACGTTTCTTTAAACATCTTTCGATATCTTCCTTCAGCCATATTAGTTAAATTTTCTGTATCACAAGAGAAGTCCTTGCATTGTTGGCACAAATCTTGAAATTGATGTACTACTGTGTCCAAAAGTAAGGTAACTCAGCATCTTTCTGAAAAATCTTCATTTCTCTAACAAAGGAATTTCATCGCCTTCAAAGTAATCCCCACCAGATACAATGTACTGATGCCAGAGATTTTTCAATCTCTAAAACACTTGTTAAAGTCGATTATCGTCACGAAGAATCAATGCATTGTGGGTCCGTTGAAAAACCAAGGATTGTATCGCCACAATTTCGGCCGCTTTAAACGAATAGCGTCGTGCAAATGACGCATAACGCTCAAATAATATTCTTTGTTGACGATTTGACCTGGCGGAAGGAACTCAAAATACACAACACCGCGATGATCGAAGAAAGTAGTCAACGTAACTTTGGGTTTTGTAGGACTTAGGCACGGTGTTTTTCTCTTGCCTCACGTTAATATGATATTCACTTGATTGATCGGTGGTTTCTTTGTCGTAAGCATGAATCCACGTCTCAACTCATGTAATAATGCGTTTGATTTGGTCTTGATAGTCAGAAAGTATAATTTTTCACTTTCTAACGCAACGATATTGTTTCAAACTCAATGTTTTCGGTACCCATCGAGATTTGACGCGTCTGAGGCTCATAACATCTTTCAAAGTGGTATTGGCTGATCCTTTGAAATGTCAGCATGATCATGAAGATGTCCAATTGTTAATCGACGATTTACAAGCAGTAAATCTTTCATTTCCTGGGCTTAAGCTTCGTTGCTCGAGATTGACGGTTGGGATGCTCTTCTACACGTCCTGCAACTTTTTAGAATTCTTTATACTACTTGTAAACATATTTTTTGATATAGCCTCATCACCAAAAGGTTTTTGCACCATCCTCAATGAATCTATACTACTTGTTAATATATTTTTTGATATAGCCTCATCACCAAAGGGTTTTTGCACCATCCTCAATGAATCAGAAGCAGAAAATTCACTCCGCAAACAGAATTTAATGCAACTTCTTTGCTCAACAAATGCAGACATACAAATCAAAGAATTCACTTCTGGGAGCTTATAAAACGAAGCGTATCTCGTAAATCAATGAATATTTAGATGTAAACGTTGGCACAGTACTAGCAACCTAAAATAAGAGCACTGCACTAAATCCATTTGCACGCGCAGTTTTTCAGGATTACTTTACGTGATCTTTGAGATAGCTATAGTCATGTGTGTGTTCATAGTAGATATGAAATTAAGAATTAAAAAATAAATTGTGGAAACGGGAGATTTTCTTATTCCGTTCTATAGTTGAAATGGATTACGAGAATATAAACAAATAATCCATATCATTAATAAATACTAAGTAATATCTGAAATGGATCTCTGAAACATATAGATAAACCTTTTCCATTAATTACTTACAGTTCAGAATGATGATAGAGAAAGACATCACCTTACAGCAGATAATCTCAGCTGAACGTAATCAATAATTCAAAAGTTATACTGTGTATAATTCATATTGATCACTGGTACTGTATTTGTCATAGATTTATAGCGTGAATATTACATAAAGTCTCTCGCTATGTTCATTCGAGGATGACAGATTGTTCGTCCCTTATGCGGTTGGTTGATGATGGAGATTGAACGATTCTTCCACTCATATGGAAGAGGTTATCATCCGTGTTCTATGTTAAGGGTAGAAATGTTCTTACTTCATTTCGATGAACCAGTTGGAGATCTGAAATTTCATTTTGAGAACTACTTGCTTTGACCAGTAACGGATGTTCATTTAATGTATAATCGATAGAAAATTCCGTTCCTGTTTCTTCCTGAATACAATTTGATTGTGACTCGGGAAGTAACCCGATATATTTGATTGTCTCAGATTCCTAGTTATACAGTATAAACTCTCCATTCGTAAATATACTGCGAATACAGAAATCGTGATTATGTTATGTTAATTAATATGGGATTATAGGGATACGTTTCTAGGTAACAAAATAAAAATTAATATATAAAAAATTTATTTATTTGACCATACTGATTAATTATTATACTCAGGTTTGGCAATGGTTTAATATATTTTGTATTTTTTTTTGCTTGGTGGTTTTCAAAGCTCCTTTAATTCAAACTGATATTTAGCAACAACATTAGCATTTTGCCTCTTAAGGTGGAAAATACCAGTAAATGACGGTTTTTTCAATAATTTATTGCGAAAAACTAACAGATTTTATTGAAATCATAGAAGAGACATGATATTCGACACATTTTCATCTATAAGTAGAAATTTTTTTTGGGTGACAAAAAAAAAAGGATGGAGGAGCTAGAGATGGTGAAATCTGACGTCCGAGTATGTGCCGGGCAACGTCCTAGTAATAGAAAACATTTGTATTCGAAAATAAAACTTTTTTCCATTAAAATATGTAACTATGCTTTGCATTAAACAACATTGAGAAAAAATTAAAAATAAAAATTACAGACTGCAAAAAATAAAAATACACACTTTTTTTAAACAAAATTTCGAAAACATTATTTATCATGAATATTTAATTAAACTTTTAGCTTAATGCAAAGCCAAATCGAATTTTACTCGATACCTTCATTAGTTCTTGAGTTTTGAGAAAACATGTTTACAGTTTTTTCTACTGTACAGTATGAGTGGGACTTTTGTTCACTGCTTTCGTTCAAATCAAAATGACCATTACACAAACGACACGATCGTCAGAAGTGACTTCTTTTTTCCAAAAAGTGAACTATAAAACTTATTGGGCCCAAAAATAATACGTACGCGGCAGTAAAGGGCTTCGCGCGCTTTAACGACTATCTAGAGACTTTTAAGGCTTCTTATAGAGCTAAAATACTGAAAAATCATTCGTTAGATGATAAATGAATTTTTTCAGGCAAAAACAAAATTAAAAGGGATTTCTTCCCTTAAAAATTAGACTTCATTCCATAGACGAATCAATTTTCATAAAGAAATCACAAAGCTCATTTGCCCTTTTTAAAATTTCACTAAGAATATTCAAAATTGTCACGTTTTCAGTGCTTGTTGAAGTCCGTTTTCTGTAGGCTGTGAATTCGACATTGCAGGTCATCCTCGTGAACTTGACACCATGCATCCAAATATAAAAGTGATATTTCAGACCCTCTACACGACCTATTTGCTTCAACCTATGGACCAAGAATTAATTCAGGCTTTTGAGCTCTGTTATATTAATAACAAAAACAAGTAATATTTTTGAGAATTTTACTGAGAATTTTACATTTGATTTACAATATTCTGAATTGAACATATTTATATTCTTAATTGTATCTATATATAGTTGTCATAATTTCTGTACATTCATTCGTCTGAAGAAGCTACGGCGTTACGAATCATAATTATTCAGTAAAATTCCTCAAAAATATTACTTGTTTTTTATTATTAATATAACAGAGCTCAAAAGCCTGAATTAATTCTTGGTCCATAGGTTGAAGCAAATAGGTCGTGTAGAGGGTCTGAAATATCACTTTTATATTTGGATGCATGGTGTCAAGTTCGCGAGGATGACCTGCATTGTCTAAAACTAACCTTCTGATGCTTTAAATCCTCCACTACCACAACTTCCACCAGATTCTTCAAAATGTGCGTAAAGACATTATTCCTTCTTCTGGATAATTGGACCACTCAGGGGCATTCTATTTTGGAAGCGGTCTTCGATTTATAATGACAACACGAGCAATTTTCGCTGGCACTGAAGTAGAAACCACAGACGACTTTATGCATTGAGTTATAGGGTATTCTGTTTGTTTACATTCTCAAAAACACCAACCGCCGTAAAGGCAGCTTATATCAAAGGAAAAGCCGAACCGATTCAGTGATGATATCATTAAAAAACATACTCTAGGCGTAGTTGCAATAAGGTTATTTTATATTTTTATTAGTCCGTTAGATGACGCGTTTACAAATAAAATCCCAACCTACTTATTAAAACAAACGTATGTGCCGATTAGATCCGCAAATAAAGAAATAGAATAGAAATATTTCTACCTCGAATATCGGAATTGGGTCTATCCGCTAATAGTGAGAACGTAAGGTAGAAAACGCGAATGAAGAGTTCTTACTGTAAATAATTGTTTATTTTCAAAGATCGTATTAATTCCAAGAAACGGTTATTAATGATTTCAAATTTAATTGCGATAAGGTTATGTCACTGTTTGTTATCCATTACTATTCACTAACTGCGGTCTATGCTAACTGGCTTCGATATTTAGAGGTCAGTAACATTATTTTTTCCGAGAGCTATTTATGTTAGAATTATGGAAGTAAAAACACACTATTATCAGTAGACACAACCGCACTCGTCTTATTATTAATAATTAATGAGATTATCTGAGAATCTTTTATTGACTTGTTTTTCCAAAGCAGGCCAATAATATAAATAATAATCTGTTGACAGTATTCAACAATATTATTATTATTCTATCGTTTCAATTAGTCTAGAATATAAAATACGAACATTTAATTCTTTGATTCATAGATACATAAACACATTCATAATGTAATTTCGTTTAGATTTGAGATTCTCAGAAATCATTTCAAAATTGGCATCATTCTGACTAGAAATTGATATTTTACCAGTTCAGATCGGAAAAACCACCTCATAGTCCAGTATAATCTTTTACCGATTCTTTAGTTTTTTCCTTTTGGGTTTCCATATGTATAACAAATATTTTGCCTATGAAAACAATACTATCATTGTAGCATTATAGGTCAAGAAGACAATTAGGTGCGATACACGCTGAAAGACTCATTAGATGTTTTGAAAGCTTTCTGTATCTTGTGAAAAAGGATTCTTATAAAAAAAAAATAGATGTTTGGTTTGGATGAAAAAAGAAATATTTCGTAAGAATGATGAATGTAAAATTGGATAAAGACAAGTAGGTTCAGATTTCCTGAAGAACGTGATTTTCATTTTGATCCAGGACCTACAGGGTGATTCTCGAGTGATGTTAAATAGCTTAATTGTAGTTAGAGACCACCTAGGGAAGTTCTAATTGGCACTTAGAGTACAAGGTTATGCAATTCGTTTTAAATATACACGCTGTTTTATGAATTTGGTTCGAATTTTCTGATCGCAATAACTCTTGAAGGCATAAACTGATTTTCCTGATATTTTAATTGAGTTATGATTATGAGGATAACTTTTCTTGTTATGGAAAAACTTCGCGATTACCAAATGTAATTTACCATC
The DNA here is from genome assembly GCA_013387265.2 of Cryptolaemus montrouzieri. Taxonomy (NCBI): domain Eukaryota; kingdom Metazoa; phylum Arthropoda; class Insecta; order Coleoptera; family Coccinellidae; genus Cryptolaemus; species Cryptolaemus montrouzieri. The sequence goes on along the minus strand of JABFTP020000165.1, from coordinate 63,434,295 downwards.
CTTCTGACAATTACAGCATTGGGTATTTATCGTTTTTTTCCGATAATACTTCAGTCAATCCTCTCCCCACAGAATGAAGTTAAGGAAGAATAACAGAGACGTATTCCGAAAATTATTCTTCCATTTTTTTATTGAAAAGATAGAGTGCGCAAGTGAATTACGAAAGTTTTTGTGTTAGCCTCATTTTTAGAGCAATTCTTCCTGATTAGGATCGTGTACAAGAGTTTTCGAAAAGTCATGTATAGGGTTTATTTAGATATTTCGAAGATATAACTAATTTTGTCAGTCCTGCCTAGGAATTTTATTTCGTTTGTTAACAGTAATATTAACATCAGCCATGTTATTTGTGGTACGAAATATAGAGAAATTCTACGTATGCATCCAAGAGTTATTGTGATAAGCATTTTCGACTCAAATCCATAAAACAGTCTGAATATCGAAAAGGAATAGCGTCACCTTGTATTCTAAGTGCTGATTCGTACTCCTCTAAGTTTTTTCTAACTGCATTTAAGTTATGTACGACCACTCGTGAATCACCCTGTATATTGCTCTAATGCATAAGTCCCGAACTAAATCATAAGAATGATTTAGGAAACAGTTAATGAGAATTGATACCAATGGAAAAATGGCCAATTAAAATATTGATGCGAAAGAAGTTTTAACAACGGTATTTTTCCTTTAATCAGGGATTAGCTGTCTTATCCAAATACTTCAATACTTGGAGATCGCATCAGCTATGAGTTTCAAGAGGTTTTCAAGTTCAAGTTTTCGTATCCGATTGAACTTCGTTTATTTTTTTTTTATACGTAAAACTTTTGAAGTATTTTCGAAGTATAATGCAGAACTGATTTAATTTGTTAATGCTATTTAAGGAGAAATGTATCTATTGATTCCAATAGTTTTCACAGAATCTAGCATCTGTAAGGATTCCATCTATCATGACGATTAAATTGCAGATTTTTCTCATGCGTAGAAATTTTTCTTACTCATTATTTTACATTATTTCACCTTCTAAAGTTTGTTTTTCAACATTTCAAATAAGCTTACTAACCATCGTATATATAGAATGATATACTCGATTCCTTATCATTGTATCATTAATTTCAATGTTCTGAATCTGTTGCAATCCATACAATTCATCTAGATCTGATGTTATGTTATACAATCATAATGTAAAAATATATTCCTACCAGCTGAATACGATCATAATATGGAATCATCCGTGAAAATTCAGTTTCAAGCTACAATCTGAGTTTTTCAAAAGAAGACATACGCAATGGCAAAAAAGAGGGCCAGATATATTAGATTCCTAAAATGACTGTCACAAAATATCAATTTTGTAGCCTTATGTACACTTTCTCTTTCAGTTCGCAGACTCAAAAGGATCTGAAAATCAATTCGAGAAATAAAACGACATGTTCGCATACCATTTCCCGGACCTCAGAGGCCTAAACATGAATATAAAATATATGAAGAATACCTCATAAAAAGTTCGGCAAAGGTTTTTGTCAACTTTATTGAACAGGAATACTTATAGAAAACAGACGAGGGAAGAGTCGAATATTTTTTCCACCTTTCCAAACACGTATATATTTCCACTTTCTTATCTTGGATATTTATATTCGGAGTTTGAAATTGATTTTCTCTGTCTATAAAGGAAGTTTTCTGAATAAGTGCAAGAATTGGATATCTTGAAATTGCTGAGTAACTATTAATGTTATATCTAAAACAAGAATTGCAAAAAAAATAATTATGGAAAAAATGACAGAAATCCTGCCAAAATAACTCGAAAAAATTATACTGAGGTAGAAACTTTTTCTGCGAGAACATCAAGATATACAGATATCGTTCTATAGAAAATTATAGAATGACTCTTTATGCTACTCCAGAATGAAAGATCTGTATTGTATCTTTCAGAACAACTGATAGTTGTGAATTTATTTTTATTGCTTCTTCTTCATTTTCTTCAAAATATTTTCAGGAATTGAAAAAACCGATTCGTTTATCAAACGAGGAATACGCAATTATCATATTTGTTTATGGGTAATGGAAGAGCTATTGCAAGTGAATACCGAAGAGTGTACCCAAACAGCAGGAAGCCCAATCATCATACGTTCTCTTCTGTATTCAAATACTGCAGAGAACATGGAAGATTCCCTCTGAGAAACAAGAGACTGAAATTAATTCAGTAGTACTTGGAGTAGATATTGAGATTTCAGAAATTGACGAAAATGAACCTGTAATAGGCACAATAATGATGGACAGAAGAATGGAAGTAGCTCAAAAACGAGTACATTTTGAAAAGAGAGATGCAATTCGTACCATTTCCAAAAGGTTCATCGTTTAGAATTAGCAGGCCATGCTCCACGAGTTCAAATTTCTACGTGATTATTAGGAGATAGATGAGCCATCCTCAGAATCATTTTCACTGACGAGGTGCAATTTACTCGTGATAGAATTCATCTAAAGAATTCCCATGTGGGGGCTTGACAGAACCCGTATACCAAAATTGTCGAAAATTACCAACAACGGTTTTCATTAACTACGAGGTGCGTCTTATATAGGAATTTATTTCTCCGATGTAACTCTAAACTCAGAGGTTTTTTTGAATTTTTTCGAAATGATCTACCTATGTTCATGGAAAATATTGTAGATACACCTACACCTCACTATGGTTTACCACTGAGGAATTACCTCAATGAAAGATTCCCAAATCATTGGATTGCTCGAGGAGGATCAATATCTTGGCCAGCCAGGTCTCCTGATCTGAACCTCCTTGATTATTTTTTAGAGAATACTTAAGAGATTCGGTTGATGAGACGGAGATTAATTTGAGTCAGCGAAAGAAGCCAGAATATGAAATCGGCCTGACGTTATCAGGAAATCAATAGACCATCTCTTGATTCGAGCCAGAGCATGAGTTGAATCTGTTGGGGAACATATTGAACATTTGATGTGAAGTTCAAAGATTTTGTTACTTTTCATACTGGTTAGAACTTTTACGTCAGTATGATTTTTTCGAGTTAGTTTGTCAAGATTTCTGTTTTAATTTCAATATTTTCACAATTATTTACATTGGCTCGTTTTTGAAGTTAAAATTAGAATGAATGTAAATTATAAATGAAATGAACGTCGAAATGCTCATTTTGTATAGCGAATTCGTAAAATAGTCGAAAAATTCATATTCCTATGCTTTGATACCAGATTATAAGAAAATCTGAGTCCGACCCTGCTTATTTTCGAACCCAGTTTTTTAGTCGAATCTGATGAAGAATTCAACGTATTAGTCAGTTAAGTGTATAACGGTATCAATTGTGAAGTTGTTTCTCCGTTTTACTGGATTCCAGAAATTTTCCCCCAATTTTCGGACGAAAATTGAATGATTCGTAAAAAATTGACTCCCGATAAAAAATGTGTATGTGTACCATGAGATTTTAATACTAATTATTCAACTTCTTAATGTATCTTTTCTAGAAAAAATAGTATGTGTTAAAAAAATCAATATACAGGGCTATATTCCTGCCTGAACACTGAAGATGAGGATGATTCAGTCCGGCCCTGGAATTTCCGAATTTTTTCGGCAATATTTTTGATGCCAATAATGTCTTGAAAATCGGCAATTTCTAAAAAACACCTTGTAGAGTCACCAACAACAATCTACAGAAGTTTTTCATACTGGATCTCAATCCGCCCCATCAACCTCCGTTGAAGTATGCACAGTTCATCCAGATTCACCCTGTATATCAACAGGTAAACTTTATATCGATTACTAATAACAAAGATATTGAAAGTTCCATAAATTTTCAAAAATACAAATTTCATTAATAACTCAAAAACTGTATAGCTGCAGGCAATGGTTTTCAATAATCTCATTTTGATACGGATTCACCCCGTATATACTCCATGGTACCTTCCAAGGTGGACGTTCTGAACCGACGCGATACATGTCAAATAGTATATGCTAAGAATATTTCATAGAGATACGTTGACTAGGATATTTTGTGTTCTATCTATCATTTAATCTATGATCTCGCAAACGTCATAGAAAATATCTTTGATAAGACTGTCAGACTGAATTGACAATCATTCAAAGTCAAATCGTCGTTTTGTTCGTGTACTTTCTTTTGAAAGATTCGATACGGTTGCAGTTATGTTTAATATGCGATTATTTTGCGTTGTTTATTTTTGCATGAACTGGGAAGCAATAGGAGGTAATTTCATTGTTATAATTATTTCTCATCTCATTAGTACGTTGCCTTCTTTCAGATAAGAATCTTAGATGCATACTAATGCAAAGCTATTTTTAGCCTTCATTGAAATACATACGCTTGCATTTCTGTGGGAATTTTCATTATATTTTTCTTAGAAACGACTTTCTCATTTATTTTCAATTAAGGATGCGATTAAAACCTTGTACTGATCTATATAATTTCATAGCCAGAAATATCTTGTTACTTTGGTGGTAAGAATAAAATTGCTTATAAGATGTAATGAGTAGATAATTTTTTTGTTCCAGCATAGCAATTTTTGTTTGATTTCACTCATAAAAAGTGTACACTAACTCTTCAGTACTCTACATAGTTTTCTTTAGATATTTTAAGTGTTGTGCTTTGAACAACTAAGGAAATGGTGAACTTTTTTATTCTTTTTATCCAAGGGCATCCTTTTCCGAGCATGATTTATTAAGATTTACCAAAATTAACCGCCATTGAGCTATGTTTTTTTACCAATTCAGAATGAGAGTGTTATCTTTTTTGCCGAAACAAAAGGACTTTGATTTGAGTAAGATATTTTTTTACAGTTTAATAAGAAAAGCCTTATTTTAAGGGCAACTTATTCAATCATCAATGCAATTTTATATACAGAGTGTTTATCAAAGATGGTACAATATTCAAGGAGGTGATTGTTCAAGTTATTTGATCATCATATGGTGATTTTGGTTAATTTTGTAAAGAATATCACAAAATTAGGTGGAAATATTAAATCAACAAACGTAATAGCTATTTCGATATTTCTCTCATCATATAACGTTTACAAATTGTGAATTAAAACTGAGGTTCGGTTGTACAATATACTTTTGAATATAGAATATTTTCTATATTTAACTCCAAAAGTTTAGAAAATTTATTGCAGTAATAAATCACAACATCAACAGTAAATTTCAAATTATCGTGAGTTTTATTGAGGAAGTTCAAGAATATATCTAATTGTATATTTGAGCCATGAAAATCAACCAAAATATCAACAATGTACCGATTCTAGATTATATGTTTTTCGTCTAGGTCGCTGTTCAGTATTGAAGTTTTTCTAAGTTGTCTATGAAATTATCTGACAACATGGTACTAAGTGGCGATCCCATAGGAAGTACTAGTATTTGTTCAAAGAATTTATTTTGAAACTGGAAATAATTTTGATCTATACATGTTTTTTTCATGTTGCAAAATTTAGAGGAGATATGTAGAAGTGTGTTTTCTTTAGTGAAAATATCTGGAACTAGAGATAGACATTCATTTATTGCAATATTTAGGTTAGGTTGTTCATCTTCAGAAAGTTCAGAACTTTCGTAAAGAAAGTTATTCTTTATCTTCAGCAGTTTTTTTGTATTCAAAATGTAACTGTCTTTTATATTACCGAAAATTATCCAAATCTGTTGGAATTCGAGTAAAATTTTCAGCTTTTCTCCTTTGTCAGTTTTCTTGAATTGTTATTCCCTAAACTCTCGAAATCGTCCTGTGTTTCGAATTACTTCAACAGCCGGAAAATTATTATGCATGAATTAGGAACTCACAACTCGTTTTGGCTTCACTCGCCATCACGACAAACGCAATAAGTTTCATCCTTCCCGATAAAAATTACACGAGTGGGCGCATTGAAATTTTCCAGCGTGGAAGCTTTAATTCGTTCTAACTTTCGAGCTCTCGGGAAATTCAAAGTATCATTCAAATATGATGGGTTTTGAAACCTAATAAAACTTTCATAACAATGTCAAGAACTTTCTATGTTATTATCGGAAAGAATCCCGCGGATTCACATTTTTGCCGCTTCACGTTCGACGTCGGTCGATACGCGACTGTGCGTGTGCCGTTCCTTTTTGTATATGCCAGATGGATTTGGTTAAGTTCATTTCAAAACGAGAGAATAGCTTCTCGGAGGAACTTGTTTCCTGAAATGTATTTGAGATTTTCGGAAAAACCATGGTGATAGGGGAGCTTTCATGTTTGTTGCCGTGTTGGATCTTTACGAGATTGTGTGGATTTAGATATTGAACGAACCCAACCCAACGATCGGTACTTTCAATGTGATGTATGATACAAAGAGATCTTTCAGAAATTATTCTAATCCTCGAATCATCATGTAAACTCTTGAAGGAATAGAAAAATTAGGTATCAAAAATATCCACATCTTATTTCTACTTCTAATTGATATAATTTCCCAAAATTTCGATTGAAATATCAAAGCTCCATAGTGTTTAATTTCTGATAAAAGAAATCTTAAGAAGAAACACTTAAAATGGATGCCTTTTATTAAAAAAAAAACTAAAAAGTACACCATGTTATTTGAAATAGCGACCTTTTAATGGGCTCTTTAGTGCGGATACTCTGTATTTTGTTTTCGGTCCGCTGACGATATAATTATGTATTCAATACAGGGTGCTTCAACGAAAACTGAACAGAGGCAATATCAACCGAGATATTTATTTCTGATCAAAACGCAAAAACAAGTCAATTTTTGTTTCAAGGGGGACATCTTTTGGGGTACAAAACTTGCCTGAAATATCAACCGCCTAAGCGGGTGTTACAATCCTTGAACATTTTGAATAGGGAAGATGGGTCGAGTGATGACTCAAAAGAAAGGAGGTATCTTTGTCTACATCGCCTTGAACGAATTTCCATTTCCAATTGAAAACTGTGAAAGATACAGGGTGAGCAACTGAAAGATAGGGAAGACTATTTCCCTGAGACTATTCAAGTTTTAGTGAGGTAAAATGGAACCGATCCATGCTGATCAATGGCAGTCATCATCAAGTACCATCCTCATCTCGAATTTCAACCTCTAGAGCAGGGGTGACCACCCTTGAAAAAAAAAATATATATATAGGATAAATGAATAAGTTTATTATATCAAAAATTATTAATCATCAATTGGTAAAGACTATAATTCAGGAATTGGAATTTGCGGATCTTTATATATCTTATATGATCAGTGCAGCGGGTTGGTTGATATTGTTAACTTCGCACGTTAGTTGCATTTGTCACTTATTTTAAATATTTTCCAGAAATCACAGTTTTCGTAATTTCTTTAATGATGATAGATTTCTTCAAGTAAAAGTCTTATCAATTCGATTCTTTGAATGTTTGTGATACTAAGCGAATAAGAAACTCGAGGGGTTGGACTCAACTGTATGGTACTTTAGTTCTTGAAAATTTGATTGTCTACAGAATGAATATACTCTTACTCTAACATCTTTGAGGAGGTAAAAATAATCCTCCACCTTTGAAAAGTATTGATAAAGAGAACTGTTGTGAACATTCGTATATTCGTATATATGCTGCTTCTTTCTACGTAAAACACTCAACGATTTATCGATACTTAGAATAATTTTCTTCTTTCAGTTGGTGGCGAAACGTCCTTCAATGCATACGTGGGCACAACGGTTGCTTTGCCATGCACTGTTGATACAAAACAGTGTGGAGCTTTGCATAGCGTCAAGTGGTATAGAGATACATCCAGAATTTATGTGTTCAGCCACGCTGGTGGGATTGCTAGAGCAGAAGGAGATGCAACTGACAGGTAGGGCATAATGTTTTCACTTGTGATTTACCATAAAATTAAGAAGGTTCGGTTCTTATTATACTATGTTCTTAAATATGAACTCAGTGTTTCGTCTTACCGTATGATCGACGACACAAAAATAAACCCTCACTTTTTAGAATTAATCTTTCTCCTCAAAGAATTTTCTTATATGAATTACTATTTATCATTTATTTAAGTTGAACTATTGAGTTCGTGTCAAGATTTGTGTATTATAGTTAATTTCATTTTGTAACTAATTATTTTATTATCTTCAATTCAATTCGGAAAAAATCTTCAAGAGCTAGATGTTCAACTGAACATTCTATTACAAATGTAGTGGGTTTTTTTTTAATCTGCTGATAACGATTGTTAAAATTTTTATTGTTCTAAGTTAGCACGACTGTTTTCTATAGTGACGCAGAATTTAAACGCTATCTGCCATTCAACTTGTTCACAGTGGTCGATTTTCTGTTACCGCAAGTGTGATTTTCAATTTTTTTTAAAGGATAAAAATATCAAACGAAGAGTTTGCCATAAATTTTTTATTTCAAATGAAATATCGCGTGCCAAATCGCTGAAAATGTTACAGAAGGCTTACGTTGCATCGAATTATCAAGAACACATACATATGAGTGGTACAGTGCATTTTTTGAAATGGTAATGAAAATCGTAATTTGAGTTTGGGGGAGATTGGATGAAATCTGTGTCCCGCGAATCAATTGTACTATTTTAAACGATTGTTTGGGCATGAAACGCGCTGGCGTTCGACAAGTTCTAAAAGACCTGAATTTTCTTCAAATATCGAATCGCGTGGAGGTCGCTGAATAGATACTAGAACGCATTATGATATTGACGATATATGAGTTCATGAGTTCAACATGCAAACCAGTCTTTCAACTGAACCGAAACCGAAAATTCGATCAGAAGTAATGTTATAGGGCTTACGAATATTACAACGTAAAAAATGTCTAAGCTAAGACAATCCGGTGAAAAATTGATGACAGTAATGATCAGGTTTAAGTCCAACTGTGGAACAGTTTTTAGGCAATGAACAGCTTAACAAGGATAATGTTCAATTTATTAGGTTCATTCATCAAATAAATCCCAATCAAATATGATGAAACATTAAAGGCACTAACGCAAACGGAGATACATCGAGATAAGTGCGAAATTGACGACGCGACGACGTAAACTTGCCGGACCCCATCGATCTTGATCCATTATTTACGCCGGGGGACTCACGCACTAGCCTGCATGCTCTTGGCTTCCTGACAGATTGGCCTAGGCGGGCGTTCAGGTCATTCGATACAGAAGGGCTTTGTTCCGATGATAGGTCTTGTAAAACAGGGGGATTAGTAAACAGAGAATACTTCGGGTTTGTTTGGATAAATGAAATATTCGCATCGGTTGATTTGCGTGAGTGAATATCGTGTTGTTTTAAGAGGTTGTTGGCCTTACATGTTTATACAAAGCAGCTCGCAATCGATCTGTGTTAATCTGATTGTTGTGGCGGATACCATTTTGAAGTGTTATCTTCAATCAGTATCGTACAGTTATATTTGGGTTTTTGGGGATACTTGAGTGGCGAATGAAGAGCTGGCTTAATCTGCAATTTTTTACGCTACTTTCTTGAGGAAATATCTCACGATTAGATCAAATGAGTTCTAAGAAATGTGCTGGAGTTCTTCAGTTCTATCGATCTGCTAGATTGTCTACATTTTACCACTTCTGGTACTGTCACAAATAGTCCCAGACTCTCTCATTTCTGTATTGTGTAGTAAACAAAATTGACAAGCTTATTGAACCAAATATATAAGGGAATTTCCACGGTAATATCTCGAATCAATATTCATCACAGTTATCAAAAAATGTAATCCGAAGACCTGTAATGATTATCAACTAGTCAGCCTCATCAGTCATACTCTCAAAACCTTGTCGAAGGTAATTCAGAACCGAATATACAATAAATGTAAAGAACAATTTGGATTTAGGAACGGGATGGAAATCAGAAATGCCCTTTCTGTGCTTGTTTTGATTCAACGATGCTGGGCCATGAGACAGAAAGTGTTCATCTGCTTTAGTGACTTTAGAAGAGCTTTTGACTGCATTAATCATGAACAGCTTCTAGAAATGTTGGAAACAATCGGCATAGACGATGAATATTAGAAATCTGTATTGGTTGGAGGAATCCATTCCAATAAGGAAAGGCGTGATGCTCTTCAATTTATATTCTAATCACAGTTCCAAGAGGTCTGAATGACAGCACAGAAGGAAGAAAGATTAATGGCCATTATTAACATTATTATTAGCAACATCAGGCATGTGGATGACGCAGGAACGTAAGAAGATCTTCAAATGTTACTCAATCGAGTTAATAACGCAACCGATTTGGATTTAGGAAGAACATAGAAACAGCTAAGCGAATGATAGTCAATAAAAACGACCAACCAGACTCAACAGTTAATCTTCAAGGGAAAAATATTCGGGGAGTCGACAGCCTCAAATATCTCGGTAGCCTCATCAGGGCGGTTACAAACCCAGATGTCGAGGTTCAAACAATAATTGCCACTACTAGAATAGCTTTTGAAATATTGTACTTCAGACATATGCTTCGAATACCTTGGACAAGCGGAAATGGAGCATTTAATCAAGATAGACTGCAAACTCCTTCAAATAATCAAGAAGAGAAAAATTGAATATATAGGGCATATTCTTCAAGAAAAATACTTTCTTCTTTGACTTGTAACAAAATTGAATTTTTACTGGTTACACCCAGAGAAAAATGAGCAATGAGATTCTAATTCAATGATTGTCATTGAAATCTTGGAAGAAAACTCAAGAAAGTTTAGCTCAGATATTTAATTACATATTGCAATTATGGTACAGAATGTCACAAACGCTTCTTCATGCATATCTCAATTAATATTTATTCTTTGCCTGATCGCATATTTCTTCCTGGAAGAATATGAACAGAATCAGTGTATGCACGTTCCTTAGCATCAGCATAAGATATTTCTGTTCGTCCTTTGCTTGACCGATCAAAGAATCAGCTACATGCTATTGCTACAGAGATGCATTATCTATTGTAAGATTGTTATATCCCAATAGTGTATTGAGGTTATTGAGGTTCAGTTAACCTCAATTATGATTTTAATGGTCGAAGTATGCTTTGATTATGTATCGGTTTTCGCCGAATGCAATATTGTAGTAGAGGGGAAATTTTAATTACAGTTCAATTGATACCCGGTACATGCACATGTACCTCAGGCTGACTGGTTTCTAATCACAATATTCATTATTGGAAATTCGGAAATTGGAATTGTAATTTCCGCAGTTTATGCTTATTATCTATCATTCATCATAATTTCAGTTAATTGAGAGTGATTCAGGATATTTTATTTTTGGAGATTATTTTTCGCCACACGGGCTTACATTTAATTCATACATTGTAGAATTATATTAGAGAATATTCGATTTCGATTCGATGATGATGCAATAGTAATTATACACAATACTTTGGATATGAACTGTTCCATGTCGCAATATGATTCAATTGGCGATCATTGAATATTAAAAGTACTTCCGATTGATTTATTTTGTGAAAATGATACACTGAATTTCATCAAATTTTCATTATTCATCGTACACGACATTGAAAATATATATCCAAACAATCCAGGAGATAAAAGTCTTCAAGTTGTAAAAATATCCTTGATAATAGTAACATAAAACCATTAGTTCAGAAATACACAATCTCTTCGAAATTTGTATGGATGGAAACTATTTCAACTGTTATAAATGAGATAAAAACACAAGGTTTAACTTTGATCTACACTTTATTTGAAAAAATTCGACGAAGTTTCGCTGACACAGCAGCTTCATCAAGAATGAAAAACAGAATGAAGAGTATGGTATTATAAACAAATCGTAGAACAAGTTGGATGAATAACAGGAAAATCCACACCGAGCCATTGTACAGTTAGTATGAAAGGTAATAAAACTAATTGAACAAGTTAAGTAGGGTGAGTAATTCAAATCTACCTGTTCATTCAAAAGCTTGTCCGAATGTTTGTATCGATTTATTTCTAATGCTTCTAGGAGATCTAATTTTGAACTTTTGATTTTATATGTAATATGTCAAAGTTTTTATTGAATGAATGGTTTTCTTTTATTAGGTGGTTTGAATAATTTGAATCAGATTTATTTTTATCGAAGCTACGTTTATGTTCAGATGTTCTTATGCCAAAACTCCTATAGGTCCTACCGATATAAATTTTATCACAAGAACCGCAATTGAGTTTATAGATTCCTGATTTACTTGATTTTTCAACACGAGATTTATTATTTTTAATATGTTTACCTAAGTTATTAGAAGTTTTGAAAGCTATATTAAGATTTTGTTTGACGAGAAAGGATTTAATATTTGTACTTGCAGAACCGCAGAATGTTAAACTGTTGAATATTTTATAGTCTTTATGAATAGGATATACTTCATTTATTGCTTTTTGATAGAGTTTTTACGAATGATTAGATCTATCATATCCGGATTATATGAATTATTAATGGCTATCTGTTTGATGATGTTTAACTCTTTATTATAATCTTCTACTGATAAAGGTAAATTGAGTAACCGATGTACCATGCTATTTAAAGCTGCACCTTTGTGTTGAATGGGATGTAATGAGTAGTTATGTATAATTGTATCAGTATGTGTTGGTTTACGAAAGACCGAAAAAACATGATTATTATTTTGTTTAGTGATTTTAAGTCCAAAAATTTATGGAATCGTTCTGTTCAATTTCTATCGTGAATTTAATGTTCAAATGGATGGAATTAATGAAATTAACAAATAAGTCTAATTGACGAGTAGTTCCAATGAAACATACTAAGATGTCGTCAACATATCTATACCAATAAATAAATTTGGAAATGAGTGGATGTGTATGAATTTTCTGTTCAATATTATTCATAAAATCTCTGCTGAAAGTGGACTCAAAGGATTTCCCATGATCAAACCATTTTCACTACTGTAATAGATGTTGTTGAAAGAAAAATAATTTTGTTCAATGCAAACGTCCAACAGATTCAATATTTCTGATTTGATTATGTGGTTAACATGATTCGAATTCAACATGTTTTCGATTAATGTTTTGACATCACCTGGAGGAACACTTGGGTATAAATTCTCAACATCAAACGAAATAAGTTTTGCGTTAGGTGGTAGGTTAACGTTTTTATGTTATTTATCAATTCGAATGAATTTTTATAGAAAATTTTGATTTGAATGAACAATAATTTTAATAATATCTATAAGGTAGTGCGACAATTTCACGGCTGGGGCTGTAACGTAAGATATTCATTGAACAAAATTATTTTTCTTTCAACAACATCTATTACAGTAGTGAAAATGGTTTGATCATGGGAAATCCTTTGAGTCCACTTTTAGCAGAGATTTTCATGAATAATATTGAACAGAAAATTCATACACATCCACTCATTTCCAAATTTCTTTATTGGTATAGATATGTTGACGACATCTTAGTATGTTTCATTGGAACTACTCGTCAATTAGACTTATTTGTTAATTTCATTAATTCCATCCATTTGAACATTAAATTCACGATAGAAATTGAACAGAACGATTCCATAAATTTTTGGACTTAAAATCACTAAACAAAATAATAATCATGTTTTTCGGTCTTTCGTAAACCAACACATACTGATACAATTATACATAACTACTCATTACATCCCATTCAACACAAAGGTGCAGCTTTAAATAGCATGGTACATCGGTTACTCAATTTACCTTTATCAGTAGAAGATTATAATAAAGAGTTAAACATCACCAAACAGATAGCCATTAATAATTCATATAATCCGGATATGATAGATCTAATCATTCGTAAAAACTCTATCAAAAAGCAATAAATGAAGTATATCCTATTCATAAAGACTATAAAATATTCAACAGTTTAACATTCTGCGGTTCTGCAAGTACAAATATTAAATCCTTTCTCGTCAAACAAAATCTTAATATAGCTTTCAAAACTTCTAATAACTTAGGTAAACATATTAAAAATAATAAATCTCGTGTTGAAAAATCAAGTAAATCAGGAATCTATAAACTCAATTGCGGTTCTTGTGATAAAATTTATATCGGTAGGACCTATAGGAGTTTTGGCATAAGAACATCTGAACATAAACGTAGCTTCGATAAAATAAATCTGATTCAAATTATTCAAACCACCTAATAAAAGAAAACCATTCATTCAATAAAAACTTTGACATATTACATATAAAATCAAAAGTTCAAAATTAGATCTCCTAGAAGCATTAGAAATAAATCGATACATACATTCGGACAAGCTTTTGAATGAACAGGTAGATTTGAATTACTCACCCTACTTAACTTGTTCAATTAGTTTTTATTACCTTTCATACTAACTGTACAATGGCTCGGTGTGGATTTTCCTGTTATTCATCCAACTTGTTCTACGATTTGTTTATAATACCATACTCTTCATTCTATTTTTCATTCTTGATAAAGCTGCTGTGTCAGCGAAACGTCGTCGAATTTCTTCAAATAAAGTGTAGATCAAAGTTAAACCTTGTGTTTTTATCTCATTTATATCATGGATCTACATCAAGTAACGGCCTCCACAATTCAAATATTTCAACTGTTATTCAAAATTCTATCGTCAAAATTCTGGCTTACCTATGGGCTTAATTCTCAGTCTTCTTTTAGTTGGGTGTCAAGGAACGGATTGGCAAATATAACAATTTTTAAATATCTTAGACACTTTCCTTTTAATTCATTTAGTCCCCTAAATCATAAGCTTGCAGCCTTTAATTGCATGATCCACAGAGCGTTTACAGTACCAATGTCTAAGTTAGAAATTAATTTAATCAAAAAATCGCCATGAACAATCATTTTCAAACACAACTGATCGAAGAAACTATCAATAAACATAATAATAACCGGATTTAAAAATTTCTATACACCATCATAGATAAAGAAACAACCTAATATATCTCTGAGTTATAAGGGACATTATCCACTAAAAAATACGAGATTGTTATATTATTTTCAATTTTTGATTGAATTTTTTATTGTGGAAAATCGCAAAAAGTTGTTTGCATCTGTCAACTGTTATTCACCAATATTTTTCCAAGTACTTTACTAAATCCTTAGGAGGAGTACTTGGACCATGTCTTTCAACAGGTTGTCCCATTCGGTCAACGATGAATTTGGTAAAATTCCATTTAATAAAGTCCCTAGTGGTGCCAGGTTTCTTATGTTTCAAGTAAGTCCACAGAGGATGCGCGTTCTCGCCGTTCACTTCGATCTTTTCGAACACGTCGAATCTGATCTTATTGTCGTTGATATAGTTGGCTATATCAATGCTGTTACCAGGTTCTCTATCCCCGAATTGATTGCAAGGAAACGCTAATACTCTCAAGCCCTTCGATTCTTCGTATTGGTCGTACAGATCCATCAACTCGGCGTAGTTAAACTTTGCGTACCCGCATTTGGAGGCGACGTTCGTTATGATGCAGACGTGACCTCTGTATTTCTTCAGAGGTACGTTCACGCCGTAGATATCTTTTGCTACGAATTCGTAAATTGATTTCACTTCTAAGATGTTTATCGGGTTTTCGAACATATTAAAGTGACGGAGACGTCAATGAAAATTGTCAAACTAATCAATATTAAACAAAGTATGAGAGGTTGATGCATAATACATATCATAACGCTAAACATTGAGATGCGATTTGCAGATATTCCAAACTTTCGCATTACAATATCAAATTAAAATTTTTGGAATTAAAGTTTCATCTTCTATAACCGAAAAAATTGAATTACACTTGAGTGACATCATAACTTTTTCTTTTTACTTTAACGAGCGGAGAGCAACGTCCGTATCGATGCTATTCAATACGCAGAATGCTCCAAAATCACATTAATATGTTCGACATTATTTCTTGATTGACTATTGACCATGAATGTTAAATAGATGAATAAAATGAATAATTTATGTTGGCATTTTGAACACTATTGTTTACGTGTCCTTTGAAGAACATTCATTTCAATACTGATTAAACTTCATTCTGTTATACCAATTGTGGAACTGGCGCATTCGCCAATTTGCACACTCTTTATTTTCGTATATGGATTGAGAAAATTGTGTGCTCATGATATTAACAATATGAAATTGGAATTTGAAGAAATGTTTCACGATATTTACTGATTGTGATCGTGCTTCATCATAAAGAATTTACGGTTTCGTGTTGCCTTTTCGAAATTCGGGTCATTTTTGATCTACACTCTCGCGTAGACACTGTGTATATGTAGTTGTTTTTGCGCTTGATATTCTAGCCTGTTCTACAACAACTACATATACAGGAGGTCTAAGCGAGAGCGTAGACAAAAATAACCCGAATTTCGAAGAGGCAACACGAGGTTTTTTCCATCAATTTCAAATTTTATCATTAGAGTTAATGGATACTGATTTATAATTACTAATTGTTTCAGAGCTATAGCACTTCCGGCTGTACCAGACATCGACTACAACTAAGCAAACTTGTGAAAGAAACATTTGCTTCAAATATGAATACCTATTTTTTCACCTAATTAGAACCGTAATTGTTTTTCCTATTTCACTGGAAAATGATCGCATTCTTCTTGTAGAATACTCTTGAGTGTAGAAGCAGAAGGTCTGCTCCTGCAGTGTGATGATTTAGAAAAGCTCCACAGATAATGACGGGTAATATCCCCAACGAAAGTTAAAAAATCGAATTTATCTTTACAAAGCACTGTATGAATTTTCCGAGTATTATGGGCAGCCACGTTGTTTGGAAGAAGACCACCACCATTTTTTCCCAGAATAAATATTGTGTAGTTGTTAACATTTTGGTCCAGGAGATCAAAACCTCTATTAGAGTATCATATGTGGAGAAGAGAAGAGGCTCCGTTCTAATTGAATATCATCTTTTTACTTTTGCCAGTGGTTCAACCAAATCGTTAATTTGTTCCCATTGTCACAATATTGTTGTCTTTCTATCTGACAAACAACAATTTCTTTGTTGAGTCGTAAATGTATTGTCAATACCGACGTTCTTCTTTTCTCATTTGAGGAACTAATGATAAAAGGCACTTTTTGAGGTGATTATCACTAATATTTCCTGTTCTCCTCTTCCTCTCAATGTTTTTGAAAGGTCAGGGATGTTGAAATAATCATCAGAAAATATTTTGTTATGTGACGAATTAGATACACATTCTTATAAAGATTATGAACTTTTAGTGAAATGTAGTGACATTTCCTCACTAACACTAGATGGTGGTGACATATAGTGGAACTGCATATCATCCAGTATTCAAAACCAAAACGCAAGGGGTTTCCTCTAATAAACTGTTTGGCAGAACGATGACCAAATTATTTGATCATATCATCTATAGAAAAATGAGAAATAAAAATTCTCCACTGTATTCAGAATTTTCATAGGAGGTTCAATTTTGTACATTTTGTCATTTCTATCAAGTTTTGAATTATCACCCAAACTTAGGGATTTTTTTACTTCCTGAAAGCGATTTCTTGACAGCTTTTGGACACTAATGGTATAGGTAGATCCTCATATGGACTCCAAAAAAAACGTTTTCTTGGTAGCCTGTGGATCCACTAGAGAGTAAAATTCCGACCAAAATCTTGATATATTGTGTAGTAATACCTTCATCACAGCTGATGTAAGAGTGGAATATTTCATTTTCCATTCCTACATGCCTATATAAATCTATCTGTAACTTCGAAGGTACTATTTTCAAAGTGCACTTGTTGTTCTAGCTTCATCACTAATGCCTGAGAAATTTTAAATATTGTTAGACTTGAATACTCAATTGATTTTCTATGTTCTTGTTACTTGTTATTGCTTTTGTCATTTCAATCTTCTAATTTCTAATTTGAGACATCTATGGATCTTAGACCTCTGCCTCTCATTCCTAATTTACCAATAACAATAATAATAATAACAATGTTCACAAGATCTACGTTTTCTCATATACGTAAGTTCAAAAGTTATTCATATTTCATCAGTATGGAATTCCAATTCAAAAAAAACATATATAACTTCTCAAAAACGAATCCAAAGGAAGCTCATTATCCTGGAGAATTAAATTTTCAGTTTTTATATAGTTTTATTGTAGCCGTTTTCCCGGGTCATAATTAGTGGTTCTCCTTCGATTTAATGGATGAGAAAAGTTTCTGCAATTTAGCTTCAATGTAGCAAACCGGATACACTCTACTCGAATTTATATACTTCATAAAATACTTTTACTTGAAATGTGATGTACGAAACTTCGAAAATATAGCCAAGGAAAATAAAGAGAAACTTTATCTCTAATCCTCTCAGGTGAACTACATCGATGTAAGACTCAAAGTCTATAGATGCCGCATAAAAGCCGCGGGTAACTTTGAATTTCCTCTGATGTTTCTACCACTTCATTGTTTCATTAAAAATATGCTCAATTAATTTTTATATTATGTATCCAGTGCGTTTTTATAATTGAGTCTCTTGAGCTAGTTTTCTACTCAAAATCTTTGATTAAAAGTAATTATATCTAAAATCTATGAATGGTTCACGTGAAATACAATTATTCCTACATGTCCAGGATCCTAACGACAATAGCCGAACAGTTGAAATTGAAATTGAGGATAACGCTATCGAAACGGGGTGGAGTAAACTTTCCAGGGATCACAAACAAACAAAGAAGCATTCAGTTCTAGCGTATTGTTCAATATTTCAGTAATTTCACATAGCATTAACCTTAAACTTATATGATATGTCCATTTTATTTCCCGTGATGTATTATCCCCGGCCATAACCCCCGATTTATTACTAACTCAAAGTATACACAACGTTTCAAGCTATAAGGATACAATGTTTCAAATAATCTGTCGTATAACTCTCGTTGTTAACGCCTATACCGAATATAGGTCAGGTCCGTGAGACTGAACGCTAACGGGACACTACATGACGGGAAGAGCTATCGCCTTTATTGATTCATGATAGATTGTTCTAATTTCTTGTATTGTTTCAAGAATGACAGTTCAGATTTTAAAGGTCTCAGACGGTAAGCCTTACTTGCAATTGAACTTCTCAAAATCAAATCCTAAAAATAACGTGAAAGTGTACGAATGCAGTATTTTATTTCAATTTTTATAAATATGACTATGAGATGAGGCTGTAATGCAGTAATCTGGTTGAGAAGCAAATATTTTTGAATGTTATTTATTCCCAAATGATGTAAAGAAAGTTATGCAGTTTTAACAAATAATCTAGAAACTGTAAGTAATTTAGATTTATTAAGTATGGTCCATTTCATGTGAAAATGTCCACAATCATGAAAGCATCTCTCACATTCATAATCTTTATCATTAAATATAAGGAAGGCCGATTTTTAAAACACGACCGCATATTCTTCAGATTACGGACAATACCTGAAACAATTTGTAATGAGAAATTGGCAACTTCTCGTTCATTGACGCTTCTTGTTATTATTCAAACACTTCATGTAACTTTTTCTAGATTAACGTTTCCTATTCTCATTCCACTCCGTAAACCTAAGAGTAACATCTAGTCACGCCACTGCATTTGTAATTTGGCGATATTCGTAGCGACTTGAGAATGATTGGCGATTGATAGCCACCGTAAGATTTATTATGAAGACTTTCTTTTCCTTCCGGACCTTCAAGCGCAATTATCGGATTGCGAAATATCTGATGAAGTTTAGATATCTTTCGATACTGTTAAAGTACCGTTTTGTGTATTTAGTGCCCTTTAGAAAAGGGGTGAGTATCTCTCTTGTTCTGTACTGAATATTTGATCAAACTGCCTATTAATTTTCCTAGTTTATTGAAATTGTCGTTCAATTGCACTTGTTTTATTTCATTTCTTTCAGCTTGAACACTGCTTTTACATTTTTCTTTTCATCCAGCGTTCATTTTGTGATTTTGTTTCATAAAATAGCTGAAAATTTTCGCTTAGACTTAACTTTTCAATTGTTGGTCAAAATTAGTATTAAATTGGTTACAAGATGCTGCATAACAAACCCCATTTCATTTCATATTTTTTTCATTGTCATTTGTCATTCAACAGTTGACCATATTATCTTACATCAGTTCTAGACTACCGACGCATCTTGTTTTTCTTACTTTTTCATTGAACAGATCACGAAATGAATTGCACTTCTTATATGTAAGGATGATTGTTTTGAAATATCTTAACGCTTCCTTGATTGAAACGATCAAAAACGTACCCTTAGGTTGAAGATATTTCCGTTGAGAAAAAATTACCGTGCCCTTGCGGTGGAAGTTTTACCGTTGGAAAAACTATCGTACCCTTGAGCTGAATATCGTTCCATTGGATTGAATACCGTGTTCTTTGGGTGAATACCGTTCTATTCGGAAAGCTAGCTCCTGTTCAGATGATATAGAATACGAAAGTTTAAGTTTTCTTAAAATAAAGGATTCAAGCAATAGCAAGTAAATTTTTTTATGCAGTACAACTCACAATTCTTATTTATTAACTATTCATTAAGTTCGCAATTTAACAGTTGTGTTTTTCTACCAAGTGTAACTTAGAAAACTCTTATAAATAATTTTTTGTTTATTTGAAAAAAAAGGAAGACATAAAATCACTGCTCTTGCTAAGTAAGAATATACCTACGCCCTAAGCCTCTAACGGAGCTATTTTTAAAGTAACCACAGTCTCCCTCGACATCGAGGGAACTGAGTATTCATTTAGGTTTCAAATTTTTTTTGAAACATTGAATATGAATACAAGTAGTCGAAGAATGTATGGTGTCATTTCAATATTTGAAGAAATTAAGTTCCTTTAAAAGCAATATTTTCACGTTTCGAAAACTGATTTTTCTAAAGACGGTCCTGACTAAATTTACTCCCATAAGATGACCATAAAATCGATATCGCGGTTCATACGAAATTTATCATGAAATTGTGGTTAACGAACCTTAATTTTATCAATTCATGGCGAATAATTAGAAGAAAAGCAGATATCAAGAAATCATCCAAAGTCAGTTATTTGAAAATATTCGTACTTATGATCGGAACGATGTCGCTCTCATCCTTCTCATAAAATACGTACTTTAACTACCGTGAATTCCTTTGAGCCTTGTGTATAGCAGAACACACTCATCTGGTGGGAGCAATTATTGTAATGGGCCATTTTGCTTGCGGTCGAATTTTCGCAGCGAGGTTGTTTCAGTTTCGCGACCTATTTTTTCTGCATAGGTTTACAAACTAACCCACTGTGTTCTTTTTCAATTACCGCCATGGGAAGATTTTAAAATAACATATTTGATGTACTATGTATCAAAATGATGTCTTTTATTTTGAATGAAATGAATCAATTGGAGTTGGACCCAACAAATGTAATAATTTGTACTTCGTGTTAGATGATGTCTAAATCATCTATATCAAACTACAACTTCAATATAATGATTCCCACAAAGTATAATTTCATAAAGAATAAAATACAATATATTTCACTATAACTGAAACTGTGATTTCAACTGAATATATATTATAAATACTACATGGTTTGGGTATATTGTGTTGTGAAGATAACAATATCAACTAATTATTTTTATACAGGCTGATTCACGAGACATCATACATAAGTTAACTGTAGTTAGAGTGTACCTAAGGGAATTCAAATCGGTACTTAGAATACGAGGTAACGCTCTTCGTTTTCGATATACAGGCTGTTTTATGGATTTGGCTAAAATTTTCTGATCGTAATAATTCTTGAACGCATAGATCGATTTTCTCGATATTTTATATCACAAATAACAAAGCTGATGTTAAGAATACTGTTTGTAGACGAAAATGTAATTCTAGGGCAGCACTGAAAGTGAGTTTCTTTCTCGAAATGCGTGTGAGAACTGAGAACGAAAATTTGGACAATCATTTTAAGCAGATTTTCTAAATAGTCAATTTCCGGTACGTTTCTGATAGAACGTATTCACATCACAAACAACAAAGAGATACTTAGGGACAAAACTTGTGACAGATCCATGAAATTATTCTGAATCTTTATTTCTAGTTGTTTTTCACTTCAAAAGTTATTTCAATTCCCACTAATTTCGTTATGGTATATTCATGAAGATTTGTCGAAGAGATATTGTCTGAGTGGTCACTCCGAGTTAATATTCAAGTCAACATCTAAGCACTAGATCGAATCGGTGCAAATCTGATCGCGAAATAAGAAAAGCCAACATAACGCCTCCGTAGCGTAGGACAGAAAGGTAATCTAGCGCCTCGATATTCCTCCAGCACTTCGTGCATACAATAATTATGCACCTCGATCGTGGAACGCCCATGTGCACTCTCTTTACGTGACAATATTTGCATTTCTGGGCCTCTAGGTGGAGAGCCCTTGGCACTAACCAGTTCACGTCGTCACTAGGTGCACTCGGAGCAAATCTGAAGGGCAGATCTCGACGATCTAGGTCATGTTAATTAATTAATGCCCATCGCCGACGACTCCGGTTGACGCAAGAACGAAGGAATTGTCCTCATCAATGAAGAAGAAAATTATTCTCTAGGGCAGAATGACAAAATTTAATCTCTTCGCAATTTGTTTTAATTATTTTGGAAATCCCAGTCCATATTCTGTCGAAAATGAACCGCGAATTGTTCATTCAAAAATCTGCTCAAAACGATTATCAAAATCTGTTTTCGATACTGACGCGGAGTTCCAACATAATCTGTCTCTTAGTTTGTTAACAGTGCTCGATATCTTCAGTTCTCACAAGTGTGTTCTGCGAATTTTACAATGGATAAATATATATATAAATATTTTGTCTCGAATTTTGTATTCCCAATGGATTTTCGTTTGTCGAATTACTGAAAATGTTACAGAAGGCTTACGGTGAATCGACTTCATCACAAACACGTGCATATGAGTGGTACAGTGCCTTCAACAGCAGCCGATATATGGTGAAAAATTTGCTTCGCTCTGGTTGGCCATCAACATCTTCAACTGAAATTAACATCGATAAAGTGAAGGAAATAGTAATTGAAGGGACCTTTTGCTTTCTAAATTCTCAAAAAATGTATTTCTTTAATGTAAAAATATTCTTTAGTATCATACACATATTTTCCTTAAATTCTTTTGAGAAATGTGTGATTTATAACGGTACATTTTATTGGATAAAATTATGGAAGAATTACTTCAAACGCGTTTTTCCCCAAATCAAATTTTTCTTTGAATTAAACAAGATCCACGAAAAAATAATACATGGGTGATGTCAACCCGAATTATTGGGTCCATAATGATTCTAAAACATATAAATATCATAATCGGCATCACTTAGAAGACTGAACCTGGCCATCGGGGCTGTCTCGGTCAAACAGAGAGTGAATTGTTTTGTTGAGTTTGAATATTGAAGGGTAATTATAAATAAAATAATTTTTTCTCTCAAATACCTAAAAACTGTCTTGTTTTTTTTTCAATTTAAAAGTTTGTGAGATAGGCAATGAACTTTCTGTGTGTTAATTTGCACCATTCTAAGTGATTGTTTGGGCATGGAACGCGTTGTCGCTCGCTCAAGACATGCCAGAAAGAGTCAATTCTAGTCCCTTATTCATGAAACGCTTTGTAACTGGTGATGAGACATGGTTCATGAGTTTGACATGCAAATCAGTCACAAAGCTTCTAAATGGCGCCTTTCAACTGAATCGAAACCGAAAAAATCACGTCAAAGTCGATCAAAAGTGGTGTTGTGCACTCTGAATTCTTGTCAGAAAGTCAGACGGTAAACAAAGAATATAACCTTAGTGTTATGCGGCGTTTTAGGGAGGAAATCCATAAAGCCCAGATTTGTAGAACAATCAATCTTACAAGGCTATTAACGAGAATGAATTTATGACCAAATATGCGTTACCAGGATATGGCTTCCGCCGACTTCTTTCTCTTCCCAAAATTCAAATTACCACTTTGAGGTACCCGTTTTGAATCGACATAAAGACATAAAAGAGAATTTGCGGCGAGAACTGAAGTCGATTCCGGAAAAAGCGTTAGAAAAATGTTTCGACGATTAGACGATTATTCTTTGGCGTGAATTTATGTTCTCGAAAGAGGCCTACTGTGGAGGCGATACAATATATTTGTATGATAAAATAAATACTTTGTGTTTTATTGACCAATTCGGGGTTCTTTTTCGACAGAACGTACGATGAAATCACTTCATTCAATAAATGTTTTTTCTATTCCATTTCCCAGAAAATAAGGTTTCAATTCATACGTTCTGCATTTTGATATAATTTTTTTACCGAAAAGAAAACAAAAGGAAAATCCTGGTAGAATATGAAAAACGTCACCGTTCCGTCCGGTAATCCACCTCGGAAAGCCATGTCTCAGCATTTTCCGCGGATAAGGCGGCAATCGCGAAAGCGCCCCCTTGAAATATTGGTTTCTCCAACTCACCCCCGTCAAAAATGTAACGCGGCATAAATCAAACAAGACGAGTGGCATATAATGATAACCCGCCGGAGAATTTACGCCTCCACGTGCACGCTGACCGGAAGTTACGTCGACGTTTCCGGTTTTAAGGCGCTCTTGGGAAACGCAAATCACACTGTCGCCGCACGGAAAATAACGAAAATTTGTCTCGTTCGAGCTCGGGGGCATTTTTTCCCACCCGATTTGAAGGGATACGGCTCCATCCGACGAGCCGGGTACAGGTGAAAATTTACCGGGAACATGTCTTCCGGGTGTAGTTTAGGTATTACGTATAGAGTGTGGGAATATGTGATAAGAAAGGTGATGTGCTACGTGCGGCTTTGTATTGCAATTTTGAATTTATATTTGCCTTCGTGTGATATACGAACTGGGAAAAAATCGTTGGCGTTTTCACAAATTTTATTCTCTACAATATTTCCTGAATTTTTTATTTTTAATCTGTTTCGACCCTCCTGAAGAAAAATATTGTAATGTTTTATTTGATCGTCGAAGATTTCCAACTAGCGAAATTAATTGTGCATCGTGAAAAACAAAATCTAAGGTTAAAAGTTAAAGAAGAAATATGAAAGAGAAAAACACTTTGGTCGATTTTCCGCGTTTATTTGTTAATTCACAAGAGTTATGTAAAACGAAAATGAGATGTAAAACGATATGAGACAATTTTTCTGATGATATTAAGTTCAGTTTGAAAATTTTCTTTCAAAAGGGGAACAGAGTAAGCTCTATGAATCATGGAGTTATATGCAGCTAATTTGTGTCTCAATTCCAATGGACTGAACGAGTCCATTGGAATCGATGCGTCTGTGAATGTTTCCTTTCTGTAAATTTTATAAGTGAGTTGGTTGTCTGAATTTGTAACGCTTAAGTCGAGGAAATTAATTGAGTTAATATTTTCTAATTCAGAAGTGAAGCTGATGTGGCAATGTATTTTATTCAGGAAATTTAAAAATTGCCGAATTTGTCTGTTTGAACCACGAAAACCAACTAAAATGTCATCTACATATCTGTACTAGAAAGTAATGTGTTTTTAGCGAAATCTGTGTTTAATATTGAGTTTTTCTCTAAATTATTCACGAAAATGTCAGCTTGTAGAAGTCTAGGATGTGAACGCATTGGATGACCTGAATTTTGTTTGAAGAATTTAGATTGAAAGTGAAAGTAACTTTGAGATAAGCATTTTTGAAGAAGATTACTAAATTCATTAGTGATATATGGCGGTGTGCTAGACTCAAATAAGATATCTGTAACAAGGAGAAGACACTCATGCATTGGAATGTTCGGGTACATATTTTTTTCTTTCAATATCTTGGGAGATTGTGAGATTTGAAAGTTTATCTATGAGATCTACAGAATTAGAGATAGGTCTAGAAATTTTCGATTCACGAATTTTGCTAGTTTACCTGATGGTGTGTTTATATATGACACTACAAGAGTTGCAGATTTTTCTTCCTTATGTAGATTAATCAATCCGTACATTTTCGGAGCTTGAACATTCATTGTGATCAGTTTCCTCTTCTCCCATTCTGTGTGTGGTAGGTTTTTTGACAAACTTAGCTCTTCTTTGATTTCTTTTGTGAAAAGTTTGGTTGGATCTTTTGGTATTTCGGTGATATCCATAGTTTTCAGTACATCCCGCATCTTTTCTTCGTAAAGGTCTTTATTGAGGCATACTATACTATTGCCTTTGTCAGCTTTAGTCATTATGAGATCTTCGGCTTGGATTTTGCATGATATGGACTATTTTCAACTGATTCTGGTACTTACTTTTCATGTCAAATTTTCTGATAATTTCGAGTTTGTGTTTATGGAGGCTTGGGTTGGTGACTGAAAAGCTACATTGAACAGGTGTGTAACAGTTTTCAATCGTGTTCATTCAGTATCAATATTTCATATACATGATTATTCGTAATACAATGTAACATATCGCCTCTTAAATTTTCAAAACTTTCCTATTCACTATTATACTTCTTAATGAATAATAATGAAGCTTATTTAACTGATTTCAGGAAATTTTCATTACAGTTAGTTACTAAAAAATTAAATTTAACTATATAGAACTATACAGAATGAATCAAAGTTATAAATACAAAATATACAGGGTGATTTAGGAGGAGAGAGAGATTTTTTGAAGGGTGGGTATCAACTCTCTTGCATACTATGCTTTAACGAGAAGATGATTGATCTATTTAGTGGTGTTTTCTTATTTTCTAGTTAATGATACTATGCCGAAAAAAAATAGTTGGATGGCAAATCGTTTCGTAAAAAATTTAAGACGCTTATAATGAAGTTGAACGAGTAGATACGGCGGCCGTCCAACAGCAGCTATTAATAATACACCAATCCTAAGAACTGTACAGGACAAAATAAGGAAGGTCTACAAACTTCGAAGACACAACCCAGACGTCACAGATGCATAATTAATTAATTAAGAAACTTTGCCTTAAATCTCTACAGGAGCTTGAATTGTATATCCTAGTTTCCCTATTGAATTCTCACGGGAAGCAGGGAGATATAGTACTATCCTTTGCGATGCGTTAGATTGTCATTCTGAAGCATCATGTATCATTTATATCATAGATATTACTATCATTGAAATCGGATCGTACCATGTCCGGTTGAATTAGATTGTTTTTCCCGTTCGTTGTAGTTATGTTGCTGTTATAGTAGGAACTTCATTCACAAGTTTCCGATAACATTATTTCATACAATTTGTTACATTCATTTTTATTAGAATGAAATAATGGGGGGGTACAAGATTATACCATGATGTTTC
Organism: Cryptolaemus montrouzieri; assembly: GCA_013387265.2. Taxonomy (NCBI): domain Eukaryota; kingdom Metazoa; phylum Arthropoda; class Insecta; order Coleoptera; family Coccinellidae; genus Cryptolaemus; species Cryptolaemus montrouzieri. The sequence continues at coordinate 63,407,186 of JABFTP020000165.1, read as the reverse complement.
TCAGATCGGATAAGCGCACTTTATAGATTGAATGAATATTGTAAACACACCAAGCCTTCTATGATCAGCCCTTAAGTATAAGCTGTGGAAAATGAGATGGAATAGGAAAACCATACGTATTCCTTTTAAATAGAGAACAGTGAGAAAAAGCCTGGGGAAAATACAATATCCTCCACTTCCAGGTATTAGTAATTAGGTTTAATACCAGGGGCAGAAAAACAATATGCACCAAAAGAAGGAATACTATCCCGCATATACAAATATGATTTGAGTGAAATTTATTTCGACTTTTATAAACACTGCCAGTTTCCAAGATTAATCAAGAGGAACTAGTGAAGTAACACTATTTCAGCTTTTCTTCAAGTTTTGTTCATGGGGATTCAACGTTAGCTTATGTAAGTTGAAATAGCTAATATTTTTGTTTGTTTGGATAAGTTAATGATAATGGGTTACAGGTTAGATTAATGTATGCCCAGCGTTATCGATATAACCACTCACCATGTTCAGAAACTTTCCACAAAACTCCATCATTAATTACCCAAAAAATAGAACTTTTGCCAAATCGAGAAATATTATTCTGTAGACATATTCTATGTTGCCAGTTTTCAAAAATTCTCTTCAAACCCTCTGTCTACCATGGTAAGAGGCCTCTGTCACACCAATTTTCGAAAGTGGCAACGAAACATCTCCGCTCCATAAGTTTGACTCAAAATACATCTCAAATTATCGAAAAAATCGTCCTCGATGGAGACAAAGATAATCCCTCCAAACCAGCATGGTTTTATTGCCGAAAGATCAATCGTAACGAATCTCCTTGAGAGCGTTTCATCTTGGACTAGATCCGTGAATGCGGGAAGCCGCTATTTTTTATGATTTTGATGAGGTTTTTGACCTGGGTTACCCAGGTCGTCTTCTGGTTAAACTTGAACACTGGCTTTCGAGAAAACTCATTCTTGTGGGTTGGGGCATTCTCAAGAGCTTTGCGTCAGAATTTCGTCATCTTCTTGAAGAATTGTTGCAAGTGGCGTGCCGCAATAATCGGTCCTCGGCCCTGTGTTGTTTCTAATATATACTGCCAATCTGCCGATGGTACTCACATCTAATTGCCCCCAATTTGTTGAAGACTGAAAAATCTTCAACAACCCTATTAGCAATTGTAATCTACTTCCGGAATATTTGGATTCTGTGGGAAAGGGGTGTTATAACTGGCTGCTACCTCTAAATATACAAAATTGTATTGTACTTTATATTGGGAAAAACAACCCTCACCACCTATACACAATCGCACTAAAACACACAGAAAATTATATGAAATAGTTTCAAACAATTCCAATTTTGTTGCCACTATTTCTTTCACAAATGAAGCCAACTTCTCGAGACCTGGTTTTATGAGTTTCCACAAAAACTAGCGTTGGAATGATGAAATTCGCATGCCATACTTGAAATACGATTTCAAGATACCTTTTCGATCAATATTTAGAATAGTATAATCGGTGATGTAGCAAAAAATTCATTAAGTGTTTTAGGCATCTCAAATCAACACAGCAGTTCTTTCAGTTCAATTTCAATGCTCCAAATGAATTCGTGGTTAATAGTATATTATTCAATGAGCATATAATGAGGGCTATTATTTTCGCGGGTGAAGTATATCAGAGTAAACGTTCATCATGATCAGGATAAAGATTGGGATATCTCTTTGAATCAATGATAGAAAATAAAATTAGGACTTCTCATGATAATCACTGGATCACACTTGACTATACTTCCAATATCAACAGTTCTCATTATTCTCGGCTAGGCTATACGAAAAAACTCAATCTTCGATTCGTAATAACGGAGTTCATCCAATAGTATCCAGAATTCTCTTCATAATGAATCCCTTCGGTTAATACGGTTTGTCAACGATATCTCCCGAAAATAGTTCTTATGAGCGGGACGTGACGTAGCTGCAAATGCCTCACCAATCGCACTTATCCAATTCGAGGAAATTTATATCTTCCCTAAACGGTCAATAAAATCACGTTCGTCTCAGGGGTAGCACGCCTTTCCTAGAAAACACGACCCAAGAATATCGGAAGTAGAAAAGGGAGACTGCAGCGCTTTATTGGACCGGCCCCTCAAGTGCTGACTTGACTAAATTCGTTTTAGAAACGTCTTTCGGGTGATGCGAGGCTCAAAGTCGATGCGAAGGTCAGAGACAACGTCCAGTAACACCTGGAACAAGAACTTTTCATTTTTAGATGAAATCTATTAGTTCTACAAAAGTCAGTTGTAAAAATACTTTTATCCACGATCGTCCAATAATAAGAACATTATGCATTCGGACGTTCGAGTGAAATGTCACTCACTATCCAAACCCCTGTGAAATGAACTCATTATACACGGTTTATTACCATTATACACATTACACACAAAAAGAGTTGATCGATGACACATTTCGATACTATTCTATGATACGCTTCTTTCATAATTATTATAGTTACCAGCTCGGTGGCGATGAGGATATGATGCTCGTCTCCTGCGCAGAGTTACCTGGGTTCAATCCCCAGAAAGTCGGTGCAATTTTTCGGATTCTTGGAATCGCTTGAGTATCCATCTTTCGGAGGGGATGTAAAGTCGTCGGTCCTGTCTAACAGAGATGTGTTGGACATTAAAGATCCCTTCCCTCGACACGAGAGGGGTTTGGCAAAATTCCCGGGTTAGTGGGGTGACAGAATTCCCCGGTGTATCATTGGCCGAAAGGCGAAAATAGGGCACTTTAAAGGAATAACAAACAAACAAACAAAAATTATTATAGTTTCGAAACGTCAAAATGACTGACCATCGAAATGGATCATTGCTTTGAATACAATCGATATTTTGAAGTTTACACTAAAAAATAAACTGTGATAGCGAGAAGGAAATTTGGCCTCATCTGATGTAAAAAGAGCTTCACAGATTGCTTTTTTCAAAGTTACTATCAGAAAAATCTCGTTTGCTGTACCAAAAGCGTAAAGTTTTGTGGATTCTAGAACCTCAAAGAGAATAAAATCGTTCTCAGAACCAGTTAAGTTGGTTTATTTCACGGAATTATCATCAAAGTATAAATCTTATCACTCTGGTCTCACCACTACCTGATCCAATGTACGGTGAACATTTTTCATGAGATCAATTTTGAAAGCTTCATCAAATTGAATGCCTTATTGAAGAGGAAATCAGAAGGAGATCTACAAAAAAGGGCTGTCACGTTTTCGGGTGAAGAAATCATCAAAGTGGTGTCTTAAGACATTTCAAGGTTTCACAACAAATACGACGAATAAGGACTCTAAGAAAATATTTTACTATCCCTTATATTGTGTGTAATAAGTTTTGACTTCCTCTCTCTTGTATTAGTCTACCTTTATCTGAAACTTGATAGAAAAATCATTTCAATCGCAATATATGCAATTTCTTCATTTGTATACCTTCGTCTGAAAAAAATCCTCAGAGAAACTGTCTGATAATTTCCTGAGTAGCGACAGAACGAAAGAAGGAAATTTCCATTAAAAAGGGAATACTTAAGCGCTCCCGTGACGATGAGGACGATGCAGCCTAGAAGTATTTCATCGAGTGTTCCCTCTCGGGAAACAGGTCAATTGCACCCTTCATTATGCGTGGGTTACAAACGAAAGATGTTTTGAGGGCGTGTCATCTTCATACCTTTTTTATTTTCCATAGATCTTCTAAAATGCGTTAATGAATGAGAATTTCTCGAAAGTCGTGTAGTGGAAGAAGAAGAGGGTACTTCTTTTTAAGATTGTTAGATATAATTTTTTTTATGACATCAGAGGTACCGAAATAACAATTCAGAAAGTGTACAGCTACTGGATAACTCGAATTTAGACAATGATATATCTTGAATTGCAATTCACAATAAATTTTACAGAGTGTAAATGAATGAGTGTAAAATATTTCAAGAGGTGATTCCTCAAGCCATTTTATGACGAAAAGTTAACAATAACATATCCCGCAAACGCTTCATTACTGGAATATAGGGTGATGAATTCTTCAGATTTCATTAATTTTTTCTTATGAATGCTACAGTTTTTCAGATTGTAACGAGAAATTGGCCGCTTTCAACAGCCTGTATTTCTGTAACCAAGTGTTTGCGGACATATGTTCGTGGGAACTTTTAGTCATAAAATAGCTTGGGGGCGAAATCTTCAGCACTTATTCATTCACACTCTGTATAAGATACTGTAAGGATCAGCTGTTACTATTTCGTAGTTAAACTTCCAATAGAGAACTTAATAATGATGATAAGAAGAGAGATTTTGGAAAATCTTCTGTGATAGTATAATTCATCTCTTCATTTCGTATTAATATCATGATTAACTATCGTGTAGTAACGGCGGAATCAAACAACTACTTTCGAACGCTCGGAGATGTCCTTATTGATACGCTCATATCTCCGAGACTGTTTGTCCGATCAACTTCAAATTTTCGAAGAATATTCTCAAATATTCGAAAAAATTGATTTTCTTAAAGTTACAAGTGGATATAACTCCTGAAAGCAAGTAAAGAACTAAATATAGTGTGTGCAGCCAAAATATATGGTCCAACCAAGAATACATCAAAAGAAAAGAGAATCTCAGCGTATATCTGGTGTATACTGTAAAAAATTCTTCATAAATCAAACTGATCGTTTATTGAAAATTAGATATGAAGAACATCAAAGAGCTAATTGAAAACTTTCAGAATTCAATTTAGTAACCCGCATTCTCATTCCGTTAATAAAATGAAGCAATTAATAAATTCGTTTTTTGTTCGATCACACAAGAGCCCCTCAAGTTACAAAAAAATTAATATTAATAAAATATTTTCATCAAGTCATATTTCGATACAAAAAATTCACAAGAAACACATTAAGGGTGGAAAAGCCAAGTTATTTTATACTCTATTCTGGTTTCATAATAGAGCAGGCAGGAGACGAACCGTGAAAAGAAATGCTTCTTATAATTGAGGGAATGTTTTCATTACCCCACCAGAATATTCTGAGTGGTGTTTCCGTTACACTTTTCATTTCGTCTGATTAATGATGAGGGGGGCATTTGAGGTCCCTGCAAAGATTATACTAATGATATCGGGAGATGGGCGATCGAGAAAAAAAGACATCGTTGCTATGGCGAAACGACAGGGTTGTACTAGCGAGGATTTTGTGAAGTTATTTTTTAAGGGTTTCTTTTTGAATAAAACTTTCTATGGAACCTTTCATTGGTAAATGCATAATTTCATGCAAACGTCGCTTTCATGAAATGATTGATATCCTCCTCTTAGACTTGTATATGATATCTGATGACATGAAGTTATCATAAACATCAGCCAATCTTTTGGCCAAAATCGGGCAAAAGACGTTTGCTCTCGAAGAAATCGATCTTCAACTGCTTTTGCGGTTTTTCGTTTTCAGATCTTCTCGAATGAAAACCAATTTCTCAGAATATTTGTATCGCATTGAATATTGAAATGCGAGAATGACCAAATCTGTCTGCGATTGTCGAACTGATTTTTGTAAAGCAATGGCAGTCGCTATTACTCTAGTCTCATCATTTAATTTAATTGAATACTCTGATCCTCTACGGAATAGTTCCGAAACATAATCCAGAAACACAACCAATTTAGTAAACGCTGTAAGAATGATAAATCAAATGTATCTGTAATTTTTTGACAAGAAACTGTTTGATGTACCATGGAAATGGCTCATTTGGTGATATTAGAAAGGCAACCAACTATAAGAATTAAATTTGTTCTGTTTTAAGAAGATATCATTATGAACTACCTACTGGTCTGTATATAAATGTGTATTTCCTCAAAGATTGCAGATGTCAACAAAATGTTGTGAGAAAATAGAACTTGTGAATTTCATGTAAAAAAATCATCCAATTAATAAATATTCCCACTATGTGTTTAGAAACTTGTGGCAAAATACAAGTTTTGCTTCATTGCGTATATCATCATATGCATTCAAATTTTTTGTAAAATTTCAACCGAAAGTGGAGAAAAGAAGAACCTGCAATTTGACCAAAAATGATCGTGATTGGTCTTCTTCTTCTTATGACGCCGTCTCCAAACGAAGGTTGGCGATCCCATTGGCAATAATTGTTTTCGACACTGCAGCTCTAAAAATTTCAGTGGACGTTCTTCTAAACCACCTCCGTAGATCTTTCATCCATGAGTTCTGGCGTCGTCCAACTGATCTTTTTCCTTGGATTTTCCCCTCAATAATCAGGCGAAGGATCTCATATTTTTTGCCGCGCATGATGTGCCCGATGTACTGGAGCTTTCTTTCTTTGATGGTTCTCATCAACTCTCGTGATTTTCCCATTGTATTTAGGACGTCGATGTTTGTCCGTCTATCCATCCAAGAGATACGCAATATTCTACGGTATAAATACATTTCGAAAGCGTCTATGCGTCTCTCCATTTCTGGATTAAAAGTCCAACTTTCACATCCATAAGTAAGGACAGGAAAAACATTACAACGAAGTAGTCGCATACGAAGCCGAAAATTAAGTCCGCAGTTGACGAAAAGGTCTCTCATGCCAACGAAAGTTTTACGGGCTTGTTCGATTCGAGATTTGATCTCTATTTTCGGGTCACTTTAGTCGTTCACAGTGGCTCCTAAATACCGAAACGAATGCACTTGTTCCACAGGTTGGTTGTTAATGCGTATTACAGCCTCCACTGATTGCTTAGAAAGCACCATACTTTTAGTTTTGTTAACGTTAACAGACAGTCCAAAGCGTTGGCTTTGCTCTACAATAAGGTTCATGGCTCTCTGCAAGTTTTGAAGGTTGTAAGCTAGTACCACGGTGTCGTCTGCGTAGCGGATATTACTAAGTAGTTTTCCATTTATTCTAATGCCTATGTCTATGTTTTCAAGTGCTTCTTTGAATATTGCTTCTGAGTAAATGTTAAACAATAGAGGCGACAGCACACAGCCTTGACGTACACCTTTCCGTATTGCTACCTGTTCAGATGTTAGCCCATTAACTCTCACTTGTGCAGTTCGGTGCCAATAAAGGTTTGTAATAATGCGTAAGTCTTCTGCATCAACCCCGGTATTTTTTAGAATCTCCGCCATTTTTTTATGTGAAACGCAGTCAAAAGCCTTCCGATAGTCAACAAAGCAGGCGTAAACATCGACATTCATGTCTCTACATCTCTGGGTGAGTACATTAAGAGAAAAGAGAGCTTCACGCGTTCCTAGGCCATTTCTGAAACCGAACTGAACTGGATCGATTTCTCGCTCGCATTTGGTGTAGATTCGAGTATGTATAATTCGTAGAAAGGTTTTCAGAACATGCGGCATTAGGCTAATCATTCTGTAGTCATCACAATTTGTCGAATTGGTCTTTTTGGGCAGGGTGACAAACACAGATTTGAGCCAGTCTGCTGGGATTTTACTGGCTCTATAGATGTTATTAAACAGTGCTGTTAAGAGCTCAAGGCCAGCCCCTTCTTGCTGTGTCATTAGCTTAAGCGTCTCTGCATAGATTCCGTCGGGGCCAATAGCTTTACCATTTTTTTGAAGCTTTATTGCTCGTATAACTTCTTTCGATGTAATGCAAGGAATAGTTTCATTAAATTCTTCAGGTTACGGGCTTTTTGTTCGATCTTCCCCAAAAAGTTCTTCAATATAGTCCTTCCATCGTTTCAGATTTTCTTCGACCCCGATCAGTAACTCGATGTTGGCCCCCTTTAACATTCCAGTGTTAGCTTTGTGTTGTCTTCCTGTTATCTCCTTGATCTTTTTGTGCATGTTGAATAGATCATGCTTTATTTGGAGATTTTCAATTTCTGTGCATTGGTTAATTAGCCATTGCTCTTTGGCCTCCCTACGTGATTGGTGCAGAAACGTAAAAGTAATTTATGATTCAATTTGAAAAACGTTTTGTCTGTGTGGCTAAATTTGCGATCTAGTTCATATAAGGAGCTTCGATAGCTTATAGAGATTGTTTTACTAATATCACATGGAACACAATTTATAATTAATTATAATTTAGTGTCAGTACGTGAACGTATGAACCTTGAACAATCATATCCCTACAAAGAGATATCTAGATTCAGTAATGATATGGGACTACCAAAATGGAATATTCGGAAATCTTGCGATGCTGAAAATTGTCATTGTGGAGGTTAGAGTTCAAAAGTGAGAATGTACAACACGGCGTTCCGTCCATTGTTTCTATCTCGTTAGGGACAACCTTTTATCCAGGACTCTATTTTATCGTGTATTACAGGAGGTTTTGGCAAAGGCATCTCGTTGTGCTCGCGTCCTAGATCAAGCGACGGATTTGTTCGCATTCAGTAAATTTGCGACGAGATTTACTATTATGCTAGTTTGCTCGCCGGGATCCTATTCAAACCGTATGAGAACATCGCGTTCCTAAAATAGATAATACTGGTAACTTTGGAATGCGATTTTCGCTGAGGTTCGAACAAGGAAAACTCCTCGGACGTCTTCCCTTCCAAAGACTGATTCAGAAAAGCTTGCAAAGCAGAACGTGATAGAACGGACGAAAGTAGGTTACTAATGCTTCTGAAATATATATTTCAATATCACGCAACACGGAAAGGATCAGGTTGGATGAGAAATTCGGAAATTCATAACTGTATGGATTGATGCTTGAAAAAATTAAACTGTGTTATATTATCACAACAGTTGAACTGAATATGATATGATACATTCATACACCAACAGGTAGATGCAAATTAATAAGGGTGCAAACAAGAGATAAGGAACGAATTATGTTAAGAACAGGTATTGTTTAAAGATATCAAATATGAACGAATAAGCTGGATTATTCCGGTCGATTAAGATTAACTCTATTGGGAGTTTGTTGGAGGTTGAGAATTTCGATAGATTCCAAGAAATCTACCTCTCGTCTTTTATATATTCTGTAAGTTTGAAGTGAATCTATGGAAAATGAAAATCGCTTTCGATACAATGTGAAGCAAAAGTATATTCGTCGGTTCTCTGGTTATTTTCATTTCATTGATGCAGTTTGTATGTATCTAGTTTGGAATAAACGACCAATCTGACTTATCTAAACGCCTTCCTTCAACTTGAAAACTCCAGTTTTTTGAAATCTATCAGTTTTGTCGTTACTAATGAAAAATTTTTTGGGGAGTTTCATGTGGGTTTTAGAAGCTACTTTTTCATACTGTTTAGAAAGACATTTGCAATCTTTTGTGAGAGGGCCATAATATGTTAATGAAATGTATTCATCTGTATCAGTTGATTCTATACGTGGGAAATATTATGATATGTGATTTGTGTTTGTTTCTTTCTGATCATTCCTTTTATTATATTTGTGGGATAACCATCTTTTAACTATATCGTCTATACTATATTTTCCGGGAGATATTTTCTTCGTATGATGGCAGAGCGAAATTCCTATGAATCATTGAATTAAAAGTAGCATATTCATGGTTTTTGAGTGTGTTGAATCACAAGGGATGTAAATATCAGTACTGGTGGGTTTTTGATATTAATCAAATTTTAGTGTGTTATGTTCATGAGTGATTGTTAGATCTGAAAAGTGAATCTGATTATCGACTTCTCTCTCTCTCTATTTTAAATTGTGAACCAATCACCCTCAGCACAGCTCTCCCGATGAAAAAGAATCAAGAAATTTATCCTGAAATATATTAAATGCACTATGGTAGTCCAATCTTTCATCCCTGATAAAATCCCAATTCATTCAACTCAGTAAGACATGCATACTGTTGAAACCTGACTGAGAAAGTGGCCTTAGTTTAATCGTAGAATGCTTCGGAGCACCAACAGAGAGATCCACGACAAACTCCTGTGCATCATGGTCAAAAAATTCTGATTTCACAACACAAGCATATTCATGACTACTCAACTAGTTGACGAATATATTATCAAGGCAGTTCTCACCTCGGGTAGGCTCAAATATTTTCTAAGAGAGACCAAATGATTTAAACAAGTTACAGAGTGCTGCACACTCTTTACCATCTGTGTTGAATCTAACGTTAAAGTCGCCACAAACAATAATCTTATCTGATGAATTGAATCTATTTAAAATAACCTCAGTAATATTTAAAAATCAATCAAGATCTCCCGAAGGAGGTCTATAAAAATATATTACAAACAAATTTTAACTATTCAACTGAACAGCCGATATCCCACAACCATCTTCCACAAACAGATCACTCAGTGCACTAAGACATATTACATCCGGGTTCATGGTAAGAATCATAGAACCAACATGTCGTGATACAGGTTTGGCAAAAAATAAACCTTTTCCATTCGAGAAATGAAAATTTTGCCATATCCCCAACATTATGTCAATACTTGTTCATACAAATAACATCAAATTCACGATTCCGGCATAGCAGGAATGCCTCAAATTCATTACTTTTATTTCTGATACTTTGTGCATTGGTATGAAGTGAAGCAAAATTTCTGCTTACATTGTCATGTGCATTAATTCCCTTATTCAGTCCTTGGCTACGGTCATCGTTGTTTTCCTCGTAAAAAACTGAGTCCCTAGGGCCCGTTCAAATAAGTGTTTTTTCAAATTTTCAAATTAGTAGAGATTGAACTACGAAAAAACACTTTATGTTGGTCTATCGCGGGTTGGAGGTTCTGAAAATTTATTTTGCTGCCACAAAATGAATAAACATCAAATATCATTTACAGGGAAGCTCTGACTCAATAAATTGATTTTCAGGACCAGAGAAAATAAAGTATATAATAAAAGCTTTCTTACCAACATTAAAAATAAAATTGAAAAAAAAGAAAAAATTAAAAAATAATGAAATGGAATTATTAATATTTCATATCAAAATTCTCTTCATTGTGCTCTTTTTTAATAATAACCCCACGCAAAAACGAGGAAGTATATATACGAGACTGTATGTGTGTATAAAAACTCATAACTTTTGAAGTGTTTGTTTAATAACTGTGCGAATCGGGGCGGGTTGCTAATATTTGGTATATTCAATAAAAAGCTCAATGTTTTAACGAAAAGAAACCGTTCCTCAACTCACCCTGTATATACTACACCTTACAAATAAATCACTGATATTCATCCTTTTCTCTTCTCATAATGTATGCTCGGATTCATTCTTCGCTTTCAGATAAATTTACAATCTAAACGTACAACGCGACTAAATATACATCAGAGGAGATGATTTCAATGTTAATTAAATTAAATCTAAGCCGAGTGATTACACACAAAGTAAAAATTAAATATTCTGAATCAAAAGAGGGGTTTCATGAAAGCACGATGGGTAGATTAACTTTTGAGCAACAGTTTGGCGGTTGAGAACAATTAAATTTGGACGCTCCGTTTACGTTCAGGCATTCGATCAATAGGCGACCTGAAAATTCTCAGTAAAGCATATAATTGGTCCCGCAAGACACATTTACAATTTAGAATAACGATTAATTCTATATTATCAAATAAGTAGTAGATTGATTGAACTATCTGTGTGAAATCACAGTTTATACGAAGAATATCTTTATCGTTCAGATTCAGAAAATTTATGCTTAACTTTGAGATATCAGGAAAACGTTGATGGATCAATATGATTAAAGCTGTAACTATGGTTTCAATAATTTGAACAGTTTTCTAATAGAATTACTCAATTTACTCAAATAATTGACAAAACTAATTGATATGCAAGTTTGCAGAGAAGTTTCTTTTATCCCTTAGCTATATGAGAAGATTTCTTGACTGCATATATTTTTAGTGTAGTAATATCCGCGGAAACAGTGGCCAATATATTGTGGATTGTTCAGATTTAGAAATGTGGCAATTTGTTTAGGCATATTATTTATTCCAATTACTTTCCGTATACATTTATTTTCTGGAAATTAATGAAAGAATTATCAAAGGTAGTAATACAAGGTAGCAGAGTCCAATATTTCTTTACAATATTATAAAAGCATCCGTAATTGTAAATTGTTTTGGTTTACCAATTTTTGAATTAGGAATTGGAATTAGCATTGTGGGATCGAAATAGTTAATGTTGAAAATCTGAATCTCATCCGGAGCACTTTCTACATATTCTTCAATATTTTCTTCTCTAGAGATCTTCAATTTCTCAGCTAAATAATTGTCAGAAGTTCATTTTCACAAAATGTATTATATTTTGAAATATCGATATGGTGCCTCACATTGTGGCGGAATGCATCGTTCAGTCTTCGACAATCAATCATTCGAACACTAAAGTGTATATTTCCGTTTCAGATATCTTATTTATTTGTCAATCTAGAAAATTCCAAACGTCAGACTAACGTCGCGGCGTTAATGAAAATAGCGAATACATTATAGTCCTCAGTTACGTATGGAGGAATTTCAATAAAAATTCCCAGACGTCGCTTTTCTTGAAACAGCTTTTATCGAACAGAGTTCAGGAATAGATGGCATTTCTTCAATGAAACAAAGAGTGTTAACCGCAAGGAAGAAACTGGAGGGCCGGAAATTCGAATCTGTGCCGTATGTAGCCGGAAGGTGAACTAACAAAGTTTATACGGAAAATTTAACAAAGAGATGGATTTTCTCGTAGCACATTTGAGAGAACACTTTGAAACGATTCAGAAATGTACCGTCTCATTCAAGTTGCGGAAATATTTGGAGAACTATTAGCAACGAGTTCGCGAACTGGCTGAGATGCCTATGACCAATCGTGTTTCTTTTTTTCCATTAATTAGATCCTTCGTTTCTGCTGACTGTTTTAGATATAGAGAAATAAGCTTTGATTGGTAGAATATCATGAATTGAAAATTCTATCCTTAGTGCATTTGTATTTGACCATACTTGTTAATATTCTTCGTATTTTGCATTTGAACATGTTTGACAATTTCCCTCGTGATTTGCATTTGAACATACTTGAAGATATTCTTATACAAGGTGTTTAAAAAAGACACGGCAATATTTGAGGAGATGATTGCTGAAGTCATTTCATGAAAAAAGTTTATATAACCATAGGTCCGCAAATACTTCATTACCGGTTCACAAGGTGTTGTAAAGTTTAATCGAATTATGCATTCAAATTTGAATTTCTCGGGAACCGCTTGAGATATTGAGGTTAAATTTTTCTTGGGAAATGAGAAAAGTACTTGCCATCTTCAACACGTTGAAAAGCTATGGATTCACTTTCAAATTCTCGAAGATAACGTCAAAATCAAGTTACACTTTCCTTTCAACCACCAAAGTTATTTTCCTGATAATCTTGGGGATCTAAATGAAGAATAGGGCGAGCGATTCCACCAGGACCAACTATAAAGTCTACTGGAACTATTGTTGGGCATTCAGAAAAGCTCACTGACTACAACATCTGCAAAAATATCTAACAAAAAAAATTTCTTTCAATTCAACAATTTAATAAAATCAGATCGATTTTAATGAAGATGTGTTTTATTGTAGGTATAGAAGAATATGTTACATATTTTCTAGACTAGAGCTGATACAGAAGTTTCAAGCATGGATTCAAAATCTTCATTAAAAATTGAGCAAATAGTGTTATTTTAAGGTGTATGAAGTGAGGACGATTCAAACCTTCAGAAAACCTCTTAGTACACACGGCAGCTGCCGTGACCTTATAAGAATTCTCGACGAGAACCCGACCAAATACATTCCTCATAGATTTCTAAAAGCATCCGCTTGATTAACTTTTTTTTCACCTCATAAAAGAAAAAGTTTCTACATACTTTTCTATTTCGCCAATTTATCAGATACTTCATCAGTACGCCTGCAGCTATTAAGGTAGTATACTTGTAATTCGTTGTATCGAACCTCCAAGTTTCAGTTCGTTGAAAACTTTTCCGGAAGCGTTCCGTATAATGGGGGAAGGTCTAATCGAATCGGGAAACTTATTCGATTGGGGGTAATGCTCAGTTACTTTAGATAGGCGGGTTGATATTGATTTGGGATAAGTAACAACCTTGATCAGGTGAATCAGCTTGGGTGTTCTCGTAATATTGAAAAGGGCAATTTAAATTATGTTTATAGAATATCATGAGAAGGTCGATGTTTGTTTCTTCGCACGAAATAATTTATTTCTACGTTGACGATTGAAATCAAACTTCATTTAGGTAACAACTTTATAATAATATAGTGAAAAATCTAGGTGTAATGTTCTCAACGAGTCATTAATGATCTAACCTCACCATATCCTCAGTGCGTTGAGAAATTGGATTTCATCCTCTTAAGTAAAGCCGTGATGGCACTTTCTGTTACGGGGTAAATATAACATAAAGATGTGGTTATTACCTAGCACAAAAAAGCTTTTCTTATTTCCGGATCGAAAGTTTAACCCTTTCAATTTTATTCATTCAAATGCAGAAATACATTTGATTAAACAAGTACTGGCAATTGATCAATGAAACTATTATTATATCGCCTTCTTTCAGAAATTATATACAATGGTGCGCAAAAAAACAGGATTGCTTTCGTAACCTAAAACTACCACAATTATTGTAACAAGAGACTTTTTTACCTAAAAGAGAGACTCATAGGTTGTATATTAACAAATAACAGTGATTCAGTCCTGTGCTGTGGTTCCTTGATACTTGGGCGGTTGTTCAATGCTTTCAGGCCTGATTAAAGCTGTAATTTCCTTGTGGTTTATTTTTCTCTCAACGTGCCTTGGACCTAGATGTGATTCAATACATATAAGAAAAACTGTACAACACAAAACTCTAGTCTGACTGTCTACGGAAAACTATATCAAAAAAACTGCATTATAACTGAAGTTAAAACAAAATATATCAAATAATGAAGCAACAAAAGAAAATAAAAAACTGAAAACAATAATTAATACGCAGTTTGATAGTAAGACAAAATATAGCAGACGAAAATTCAGCTTACCCCGTTTTACCACAGGAATGAATTGTAATGGTTTAGTTTCTAGAATATCTAGAATTGGAGAAATATTTCAATTCTACTGGAACTATGAAATTTGAATAATGAAGTTTAATGAGATTCAATTATAGAAAGGCTAGTTGAAAGAAAATAACAATTGACACTACCTATTAATTACCTATGCCTAGCTAGATCAGAGTCCCTTTTTCTCAGTGTGTGAGATCTTTGTTTAGAACCTAGGTCCTAGAAGTAGCCTTAGGAATAATACTCATCACTTCATTCAACTAGCTTTATTACAGGATAAATATCAAAATCACAGGAACTGATTAATAAATAACTAACTCTAATCAAGGTAACTAATACAAAAAAAGCAGTCTCAGAGGAGATGAATTCAAATTACATAGTACAAATTTTCAATTTAAAACAATCTGAGCTTTTCTACAAATCGAGACTGAATGATAGAGCTCAGTCAACAATAAATGAAGATAGAAGAGAAGAATTTCCTCATTAAAGAAACACTTGTTTTTTAGGAATGAGATGATTGTATTTGGTGTTTTACATCTGTTTTCTGGTATTCCTGTATCTTACAGCTTACAGGTTACTTGATTGGCTGAATATCGTTCGCAAGGTGACTGCCCTAGGTGGCAAGACTACTTGCCTAAAGACGTGGTTACCCCAGTCGTGAAATATTAAGGTTTGGCATAAAGATGATTCAAAATATCTTGACGGTGAAAAAAAATCAATAACAATACCATATCTGTCGAACATATATTTTTAAAATGAACAGAATGAATTTGACTACCCTTGAAATAGCAGATATCGATCTAGGTTGATGTAACAAAAGAAAATTCGAAATCTCTTCACTCTCTAATTGAATTGATTGTCGAGGAAATCCGACAAAATTACCGACTACTTATAACGCCTCAGACGATTGGAATTTATCCAGAAAATCAAAAAATACTTGATTTCTATCACTGAAAATTATTCACTCCAATCGCTACAATACTGCTCCAAAAAAATTACAAACGATTCCAAAGATTTCTGAATAGAAAGAGCGAATCTAATGAATTCCGAACTTATATAGACTCGGTTCTATGAGAAACTATTGATTTTCAAAAAAACACTAATAAAAAGCGAAACTATTCTCTTCACAACAATAAAGTGGAAACGAAACATAGAATGAGTACTACTTTCCGTTCTCCCACAGTAACGAGAAAACGATCTTCTTTCAAGTATTGACTTCACAATTAACCGGTGAACAACCTATATCAATAGCAGCGACACCTTACGGATATAACTATAATTTTCATTGGATATCATAACCTGTAGATTCTAGATTCGAATTTCAAACTGTTTGAATATTAAACTTGATGAAATGAGATTGAATTATTAATGAAATTATGAAAACTGAGTTTAAAAGGTATAAATCATCCATTCGAGAAATCAAACTCTTACAAAACACTGATCGGTAAATTAAAGTTTAAGAATTCTTGCACTTGTAACGATAGCTCATAAATATAAAATATATATTTTTTTGGTTTTCTTAATGATTAAATAGATCTTAAATCGTACAAGTTGCAACGTATTAGGTATTTACTCGATGCGATCTTCAGGTTAAATGACCGAACACCGAACTCGATCTGGTAGGGAGAGGTGGAAGTGTCAAAATGCCGAGCACAGAAACAAAATTTTTACTGTGTATATTTATATATATCAGCCACGGTGTAAATAAAATGTAACGGGCCTTATGCACGTTACATTATTAAGTTTCAACTTCCATTTTAGATACTTGGGAACGCCGAAGAATGATGGAATACAAAAATTGTCATCAAATTTGATTTTTTTTTTGGATTTTTATTTCAGCTTATAACTTCGAAGATCTTAGAGTAATCGTTTACCTTTTAGACCCAATCGGGAGCGGAAAATTTAAACATACGAATTTCGTCTTAATTTTTTATGACAATCCTTGTATTCCATCATCCTTTAGCATTCCAAAAAATCTAAAATGAAAGCTCTAACTTGATAATTGTGGAAGTAGTAGGTTATGAAAGCAATTCAGGTTTTTCGTTGACCACCCTTTATATTTATGTTGACGCCTAGTCCAATAATCAAAACATTTTTGAAACTCTTATTCCGTAATCGACTTCAACTCTCTCTGTGAATTCTCTTTTATGTATTCTATCGAAACGGGTACCTCGAAGTGCTAATTTGAATTCTAGAAAAAGGAAAAGATCGGCTGAAACCACATCAGGTAAATACCTGATGCTTGTTGAGTTTTCGGTCTGAAATTCATTCACAATGATAGCCTTGTAAGATGGTGCATTAAAGTGATGCAAAATCAAGGAATTTTCTTTTCTCAAATATGGCATTTTTCGAAGAAATTGCTCCCTCACACGCTACACAACGCTCAGGTAATATTTTTCATTTACCGTTTGACCTTCTACTTTAATTGAAGGAATCACTCAACAGTACCCACACTTTTAATCAACTTAACGTGGTTTTTTTCGGTTTTGGAATCACCGTAAGCCTTCTGTAATATTTTCATCGATTCGGCACATCAAATTCCACGTGCAATATAAAATTTCATCCTATAGTTTTATCCATTGTAAAAATCGCAAAACACACTTGCGACACACGACAGCTTGTGTTCAGACTCCGCGTCAGTATAGAAAACAGTTATGTCAACTAAGCAATAACAAAAATGTTGACAATCGTTTCAACCAGATTTTTTAAATAATCAATTTCCGGTATTTTTTGACAGAATATATAAATTCCAGGACAAGAGATTTCAGCTGATTTTTTGTTTGTTTGTCAGCTGCGTTCCCGATTCGAACTGAATAATAAGTTGCAATTTTTTCCCCATTTACTTTACGGATTTCCATAGAGTTATGTCCATCTCTTAGCGCGGGCAAGCAGACAATTTAATCCAATGAAATAAATTCATGTTACGGGAATCTGTGCGGACTAGCGAAGTTTCTGAAGCCCCTTCCTCAACTTTGCATATCCGCCGCCACCTCCAACCGCCGATGCGTGCGGTCCGAACACCCGACTACGTGTCGTCTCAGCTCCTTGAATATTAACTTTCGCCCTTTGCCCCGCAAAGAGTTTATGCAGATTGAATGGTCCTAACGATCCGCGACTCTGGCCTACAAGTGCAGTAATCGCTTTATGAGAACCTCAAAGGGGTAAAACTTGTGTTTGACTTTGGTGAGCACTTGGTCGCAGCAAATGTCCTGCCTTTCGGAGGTAACGACAGATTTGTTGGATCCGTTTTCTCGTAATGAAATCTAGTTGGCTATTAATGGTGATTTCACTAAGTTTTTACAAGGTTTATTGATTTTCAAACATTCCAACAGATTTTGTTTTTTTCCTTTGTCGCAATTACGCAGAATTTGGGTATCGTCTAATGATATTGAATTCTTTGTGGTTTTTATATGTTCACATATTGGAGAATTATTGACAGACGATGAATGTTCTTCGTATATGGAAAATTTTCCTGCTTGAATTCAAGTTGTAACGACGCTATCGCTTTACGATAATTTTGTTTCATGGGATCAAAGCCTACACTTTTCAGTTTAGATGTGACTATAGTGGCAGCTTTTATGTCACTTAATTTGGCGATGCCAAGACTTGAAGCTAAATGACTAACCATCCACAGTACTCACCCTCGTTTACGTGCTAGTGGCTCAACCGTAGAAGGACCAGCAGCCACAATTCCAGATAAAGTGCTTGTGTTTTGTGTGAAAGCAAAAGTTGTGTTTTTAATGAGTTGATATGTTCTGCTTCACACTTTTGCCTTTTTAATTAAACTCGCTCTCTCCACTACACTGATTGGACCCCTACGGTCCTCTTCACGTTGTGCAAGCAAAAACTGATTACCACCTTCAACTTTCATGATATTCAAGGCATTAGCATATGCAATATCAAAAAACCTGTGTATTTTTTCTGCCATAGCTCATTTTGTCTTATTGCTTGAGTATTTCCTCACTCTTTTTATGATTTTGCTACTCTTTGAAGTATTGTTCCATTTCAGCAATCACATGTTTCTTTGACGTCGTTGGTACTCCACCCTCTTCCTTCATTGCCAAGACGTCGCAAACAGTGAAAGTATCAAGATCCCGAGTACATCTATTGTTTTCGTTTTTGTATTAGAAAAGCTGTAACGCTTCTTTGACTGTTTAGATGTCATTCGACCAACTCAACAAATGTTTGTTTTATTTCTAGTAGAAACAGATCCACATTTTCCATTTTCTGACTATATGAAGCAAAATAAGCGACGAAAAGAAAACCAACGTGCCCATGAGAATGACAGGAAATAGAGGAGTGAAGATAGTCAAATTGATAACAGGTGCTCGTTAACGTGTCGTACAAACAAACAAAACCGATACCCTGTTGCAAATGCCTTCATGAAAATTTTTCTTGATTGTTTGTCTTATTTCAAAAAAAAAAATTAAATATATGTATTCATATTGAAGCACAGGGAATATATTTGAGGGTGCTCCCTTGATATTTTCACTTTGAAATATACCCTAATACTTAGCCTATTACGTTATCTGAATTTTATTTGTTACTGAACTTTTCGCTGGCAAACTAATGTGATTTCGATCGAAATTGTACAGTTTCTGTTTGAATATTAATGGAAATATCCACGGTTTCCCAAATTTCAAGTATTTTATCTGTTCTACAAGTGGACTAACGACCAAACCGATTATATTTTCCATTTGCGGGACTAGGCTCGATTCTGCGACGAAGGGACTTTTTAAATGATGAGCAATTGAAGGATGGTCTCCAGGGAGACTATCCACGCAGGCGTCTGTTTTATTGTATCTGCAGAAAATGGAAAATTTCATTGACAGAGGTATTGTATTATTTTCTCAATTCGCCTGTGAATGTTCCGCCTGTTGATCTAATAAAGAAATAATGAAACGCGTGTCATATTGAATCGTATTTAATATCACCTCAAAAGAAATGATTTTTGTGGAAACTCATGCATAGAGAAGCAATGAAAAGAATCTTTCTCAAGCTTGAATATTAGTAACAGTAAAGCGATTAGAATAGAAAGTAACTTACACCACTGTAATTATTAGCTCAATATACAGGGTGTCCTCGCAAAAAGTGCCATAAAAGTGAACGGGATTATCGATCAATTTCAAATTTTGGTGTGGAAGTAAATAGATGGTAATTTACAATTTGCGATTAATTTCAGAGGAATATCACTTCGAGTGATACTGGACATCAACTATTCAGAATTACATGGTGTACTTTTTTTTCCATTGAAGTGCATAATTTTTCAGGCAACATCAGTTAACATTTGTCATATCTTAAATTAAACTTTAACTTTTCATGAAAATTTTCGGATTTAAAGCGTTATCTTTTTGCAAATAAAATAATACAGCAGCATATATTCCGATATATATATATATATATATATATATATATATATATATATATATATATATATATATATATATATATATATATATATATATATATATATATATATATATATATATATAGGATGGCCAAGAATCACTTGAAAACTCTTTGAAAGTAAATTGTCAGGATAACGCGTTTTTCTCTAATAGCAGAACATGTTTTCTACTTTATCAAATTCTTGATTAATATCGATTAGAATTAGGTTTTCCTTAACCTGAAATGGCTCGTTCTCATTTAATACTATGTTTAAAAGGAAACAGAAAATGATGAAAAAACACAAAGTATTTATTTTTCATCCAAATTTATTGAATCGCCTACAAAGTAGTTTTTTTCCGAAATAATAAATTTACGCCTACGAATAATTCAATTATCAGAACATTTTTCAAATGCTTTTTCCGGATTAGACTTCAGTTCTCGCCGCTATGTCTTTTTTATCGATTCGAAACGGGTACCTTGGAGTGTAATTTGTGTTTTGGAAAAAGAAAAAAATTGACCGGAGCCAAATCAGGTGAATATAGGTATGTGTTGAGTTTTTGGTCGAAAATTCATTCACAATTATAGCCTTGTAGGATGGTACTTTGTCGTGGTGTAATATCCATGAGTTTTCTTTCCACAAATCTGACCTTTTTCGACGAATTTGCTCTATCAAACACCGCATAACACTCAAGTCATATTCTTTACTCACCGTCTGAGTTTCTGGCAAGAATTTCGAAGGCAGAACACCACGATAATCAAAGAAAACAGTCAACATGACCTTGACTTTTGATCGACGTGGTTTTTCCGGTTTCAGTTTGGTTGAAAAGCTCCATTCCAGAGCTTGTTGACTGGTTTGCATGTCGAACTCATAAAGCCATGTCTCATCATATGACCTTAATCAGATCATAGAAACTAGCATCGGAATTAAATCAACTCTGTGTTTTTCTATACAGGGTGACTCAGGAGGAGAAGAAGATATTTTCGGTGGCCGTAGGCAACATTCCTGGTGTGTTGGAATGATACATCTTTTAGGCTTACGCGACTCCATTTCGCATATACAGGCATTCAAGTGTGAAGTGGCTAAAATTTCCAAACATAATAACTCTGACATCGTTGGTCAGTTTTGAATGAAAATTTCAGGATTGTGTGTCACCTAGTAGATCAACTATTCGGAGAGATAAATCGTTCTCTCGTACAGGGCGGGACTGTAGAAATTCAATTCCATGAATAGATGATAAAACAACACCCTGTATGTCACTTAAGCAAGTTTTCAGTCCAATCATCAGAGACAATGCTGAATACAAGGCGAATAACGTCTGAATTGATGTAAAAAATTGATACAATTATAATTGATGAAATATGTTAGATTTCAGTTGAAAACTTCATTGAAACTACAGAGTGTTTTATTTAATTTTGGTAATCATAGTACTTCGAACCCATTCAGAGAATATTTTCGATACCAATATGGCGACTTGTGAAATGACAATTTGGATACTTTAATCTATTTCATGAAATTCGGTTGATTTTTAATTTTCTATTGAAAACGGGCGAATTTAGGTATGGAAAATTTTAATACCAATCATTACTAATTTAAAATGCGACTTTACAGATATTATAATTCCGAAATATCCATATAAAAATCATAGATGAATTTCACTACAAAAATCTTAACAAAATATACTCAAAATTTCCTTCAATGAAAAAAATGTTAAACAAAAGTACACAGCCATTTGATATAACATAGTTGTAGACGATGTCCGATATAACCGGAAGTGGTAACGCTCTGAAAACTTTTGCGAGTTGTATAAGAGTATCCGTTCAATCTGATACCAAAATTTGAATTTGATAGACCCATATACTTATTCAAAGTGAATAACATAGCTCAGCTATAGAAATAGTGTGTGCATCGGCACCCTTAAAGGACCCAGCTAGTTTTTGTAAAATATTGTTCTATATTTTCAGCTACTGACTCAATTTATTGATACGTGAGTCAAGTGTGACACCAAAATGTTTGGGATAGGCTAAGCCTAATCCGATGCCCCACTACATGTACACAATCTCAGTGCAAAGTCCGAACAAATCGAATGTGAATCCCATAACAGCTCAAGCTTACGTCTGAATTGTCTAAATCAAACAACAATGCATACAAGTCGTCTGTATGCAAATCGTTAGCACTGAGTAAACTTCTCTTATCTACGAAAATGCATAAACGAACTAAACGGTTTTCCAATAATGACGAAATAAAGCGGGACATTAT
The DNA here is from genome assembly GCA_013387265.2 of Cryptolaemus montrouzieri. NCBI lineage: Eukaryota > Metazoa > Arthropoda > Insecta > Coleoptera > Coccinellidae > Cryptolaemus > Cryptolaemus montrouzieri. Next base: position 63,384,659 of record JABFTP020000165.1, on the reverse strand, counting down.
TGGTTCAGTGGAAAGCGCGTTTGGAGGCATTAGGCGGTTTGGAATAATGTCGAGATTGCTGGCTACTCTTGAGGGAATTGAAAGTGCGCTCGAATGTGGTAATTCCCAGAAGGACAAAAAATGAATGGAAATTATTCAAAGATGTTCTGATGAGCGCTAGAAGACATACAGACATACATGTAAATTCAATTCTGTAAAAATGCACTGAAACAAATTCAATTTGAAAGAATATTTAGAAATGCTTGAATCATATAGAGGAAGTGGCAACAGTACTAACCGAAGAAGTTGATGAATATTATGATGTTATCCCAGAAATTCTCCGATGAAATTTAGTACCTTAAAGATTTTTGATATGCCGCCAATTAATAGCACCACGCCCTTATCTAAATCATCAAATATTGGACGTAGAAACCGTGTATGATGACATGTATTCAATTTGTATGTGAATAATGTAGCTATCGCAATTTTTTGTAATTTTTTCTCTTTAAATGAACGATATGGCTTCTTGCAGCGTATCATGATTTTAGGCAAACGAGTTATATCCTATAGCTCCTGATCTCTTCATGATAATATTGGCTAGAATGCAACTCGAAACAGCCGACTTGATTTGGTCAAATATCTAATAGATTGAAGAACTGAATATCCAGTATCAAGTTTCGTTTCACGAAAATATAAAAGGACTTGATTAGCCTATTGAAGAGTGATTTTTCCTATTATCAGAACGGGATTGTTGTTTGAAAAATAACACTTTACTTTGCGAAATCTTGTCGACCAGTGCAGACAGACTCACTATCAATAAAATTATGCAAGTGGAGTTATGTTCATATGTGTTTCTAATCGAGAATAAAACCATATTCCGAGTAGCAGTTGGAACTATGCCCCAATATATAATCGCACTTTATATCTCTAGTATGAACCGAGTAACCCGCAGGACCCTAATTGTGGTATAAACTTGAGACATACGTCCGACGCCGTATTGTCAACATTTCAAACGCACGCCCTAAGCGTTAACCATATCAGTTAAAACTGTCCCTCAAATTCCCCACGTAAATTTCTGATGTGAACGGAAGACGTGTGTGGAATTTTTGCATTAGTTTAAGTGAAAATCGTCGCCCATTGCGTGAGAATTCGCTTCAAATATCTTTGATTCTAAGTTTTCTTCTGAACAGATTATTTTCATTTAATTGAGTTTAACAGTTTAGAATGGAACTGTAATAAATGAGCTCAACATTAACAAGAACCATAGAAAGTATCGAATATTTTCAGTGTTCGTTCAATTTCATTTTTGTACCCTTTCTTAAAAGGCTGTAAATAGTTGCTTAGATAAGATTTAAAATGAGAAATGACCAGTATTCGTGATTTCTATAAATTCGAAATATTCATGGTATTAAAAATCCCACATTGTTTATATTTATTATTGATTGAATGTAAGAATATTCATCCTTCGAAGGTACGATTTTACTGTATATATATTTTTATATTATTTTGTTCCAGCAGTATCAGAGTCTCAGATAAACTTTTACTGAGTTTAGTACTCAGATTGAAATTTTTATACAGGAAAATTAAATCCATTTTTAGATTCAGCAATCACCAAAGCAGTTGAGACTATCGTTTATAAGTGTGTACAGTGCTTTTCAACAATAAATTATATACTGATCCTTGTAGCTATCGTTATTTTTAACCATTAACTTCTTATAGAGAAAATATTCAACAACTGTATGTGTAACATAACCACTGTTTGATATTATCCCTTGATGAGCAACCGCCCAGGTCGTGAAAGATGAGTGTAGTTTCAATTAGCAGCTATATAATCCAGTAAAATGAGTTCAGTGTCTTTCAAGTAATCCAAGTAATCAAAGCACAGTTTTGATACTCAAGAAATCTCAGACATAGATGAAAATATATATATATATATATATATATATATATATATATATATATATATATATATATATATATATATATATATTACAATTAATATATTACAGTTGAGATCTTTTTCGAGACAGTTTCACAAAAGGTCTCGAAAAAGATTTCAAATGTAATATATTAATTGTAATTTCATTCATGTAATTTTATCTCAATTCATATGATCAATGTTATAAGTGAATGTCAGATTACGTCTTCATATGGTGATTTGTCTTGAACCAGTATCTGATAGCTGTAAGTTTTTATATTATATATTTGACAATTGTCACAACTCAAGTAACAGAAGATATTTCAGTTCCTGAAGATGATTCAAATTTTGTCGAAATAACACATTATTATTATTGGACTTGCTATAAAAGATAAAACGTAGCATTATTTAATAGACCCTCCATAGCCACACAACCCTTAGAATCCAAAAGAAATATATATGATGATGGTATTCATAACTTTTGGTTCAAAAAATTCTCTTGCGTTCATGAAAAATTGGCAGAATATTTTTCATCTATAATCAAGAGCCCGTCAGCTAGTCTTTTATTTTTCACACAAGAAATTAATCAAAATCGAAAAGTTCTGATTCTATTGATCTATTTCAATATAGACCAATTACTTGTCTTCCAACAATATATAAAATTTCAACTGCATGTATCACCCAAAAAATTTATGCTCATTTAGAGAATTATAATATTCTCTCCGAACATCAAACAGATGTAGAAATATGCACCTTGGTACTAAAGAGCAACTCGTAATTGATTTTGTTGCTTTGAACCAAGCTGAAACTAAGAAGAAAAATATTCATACAGCCTTCATTGATTACCAAAAGGCTTTTGATAGTTCTCCTCATTCATGGCTTCAAGAAATTTTGGAAACTTTCAAAATTGATAAGACACTTCGTCTTTTCCTTGAATTTGTAATGAAAAATCGGAGAACCAATGTTCATTTGAATATTTCAAAATAATCGTTAATATCCGAAGTCATTCCAATCAAAAGAGGCATTTTTCAAGGAGATTCTTTAAGTGCTCTTTGGTTTTGTCTTCGCCTAAATCCATTATCTCATGAATTAAATGCTACTAATTTCGGCTTTAAATTAAAAAATCTATCAACTGAATTTTACTCAACTCACTTAATTTATTTAGGTGATATTAAATTATATGCCGGAACTAGATCTCCTTAGAAAAGTCTGGTTTCTTCTTACTATTCCAATGATTTTCATACGAAATTCGGGCTTCCGAAATGTAATAATTTTTCAATTGAAAAGGAAAGATCACCGCTGATTATATAAAGATTTCCAATATCGAAATCGAGCCATATATCAAGGAGACACATATAAATATCTATGTATAGCAGAAATATTTATATTATAGCAGACATAATTATTATCAAAAGTCATTTAACTAGTAGAAATCTTTTAGAGCTATCAACTCCTATGCAGTTCCTATTCTAACATCTTTTGGAATTATTAAATGGTACAAAACTGATCTAAATGAATTACAATGTCAAACGATGAAAATGCTTCGTAAATATCATAAGCAACACCCAAACTCAGCAATTCAAAGAGTTACACTACCTAGACTTCTTGGAGGTCGTAGATTAACTGATTTCAACAATCTTCATAGTGAACAGATTTTTCATCTACGTTCCCATTTTCATGATGAACAGAAAATATCTAAATGACATGATGTTGTTACTTCAGATTATCATATTACCTCTGAACTTGACAATGCAGAATTTCGATTTTGAAATATTTGATAATAATTCTAGAAGAGGAAGTTGGATGCAGAAGGAATTACACGGAAAGCACCATAAAGAATTGAAAAATGATTATATTGATGAAATCGCATCAAATAGATGGTTAGTATCTGGAGAATTATTCGTTGAAACAGAAGCTTGGCAATTGCGATCCAAGATCAGGTTGTTTTCACAAGAAATTATATAAAACACATCATCAAGCAAAATATAGATGATAATTGCCGTAGATGTTTTTGTTCTTCAGAAACAGTTTTTGATATATTATCATCTTGCTCAGTACTTGCCTCAACAGAATATTTAGAAAGACATAATGACGTCGCTAATATTATTCGTTTTGATTTAAGAATAAAACATGGTCTCATTCCCAAGGGAAAAAAATGTTACAAATAGGAAGATATCATTATCACGGATAAACAGAAACAGATATCATATATAATTGATTTGCTATACCCGACACACATAACATAAAAACTTCAAAATGCTTGCCGACGAGATAAAAAAATGTGGAAAATGAAAAATAATTATTCTACCGATTATTATTTCTACAACAGGTGTTATACCTAGAAATCTTCACAAAAATATTGAAATGTTAAGTCTGAAGAAAAATTTATTTGAACAATTACAGAAGATAACAGTCATCAAATCTTGTAACATTCTTCGTAAGTTTCTTTCTGCCGAAAAAATAATGAGGCAAAGTAATAGGTTTCTCTTTAGTTTATACTGCTCAGAATCTAATTCCATATTTTATTCATTTGTATATATAAATGTAATATAATTAGCTGATAATTTATATTCAAATCAGTATTCTATTCTATCGTTCATCACTTCACACAAAGAAAACTATGAATGAATAACATACAGAGAAAGCCTCTGACACTATTCGTTGGTACATCGAGGTCATTGGCTGATGATGCTATAGTTTGTATATATTCTGGTAGATTGATATATTTTCATAACATTTAAGGTTTTCATAATATATAATCATTCCAGGATATGTTTCGATTATAATCATTGCCTGGCAATGGTATTAATTACTGGGTGGTGGATTTATAATTTTTCACAAAATCAGTTTGATCACATGAACACATATATGGGCAACTCGTCGGAGTTAAACCACTTTTTTTAATTAAAGTTTTATTGAGGTAAGAATTTGACAATATGTGATAATATGAGAAGAAACTGAAAGGTTGAAGAGAGCTCTTGATTTCTTAAAGTTTATATGCAGGTTGTTCTGATGATGTTGGTCTTTGAATAGATGGAGAGTTGTATCTTTCCAGAAATTGTATGACTTCTTGTACAACATCTGGTACCTTATTTATTTCAAATTTACTTCAAGACCCTTTAAAAAATTAAGTGATCCGAAGAATTACAGAAGCGTATTTCAAATGAACAAATATGAGTCTTACAAATCATACAAATAAGAAATTTCTAGTATACTTTTATAATGCCGAACTAACATCTCTTACGTTCTCATGTCAGATTTTTTTTTCAGGTTGAATTTTGAATTCTGAAGTATTTTTATTTCCCTACAAGATCCTGCTGCGGAAGTGTTGTAAACGGGCAACATAACACTTATCCAAACAACCCCAATAAAGAATGCGGACTGCTTCCGGAACTTTCTCGACATGTCTTGTAATACTTATAGAGCAACAAAACGTCACATATTCCACTCTTATACTCAAAGAGAATAAAATCGTTCAATGTGTAGTGGATGAAAAACTTACCTCATTAAAACACATCAGGTAGTTTTAAGTGGAGTGGACCCAACATAAGCACATTAGTATTCAACGCCAAACGAAAACTAATAAATTCAAACAGTCTGCAATATACGGAATTGGATGCAATGAATATCCAAGAGCTAACGTAGAATAAACAAGTTGAAATTTTGAATCTTAATTTAAAAAGCATCTCTTCTCAGATAAAAATCCGCAGTTTTTGAACGTATTGAATATACAAATCTGATAATCACATTAGATAATTTGAAAATTCTTAACAAATTCAATAGGATGGCAATGAATCTGAGAGTTTGTAAATTAAGAAACTTTGTAGCCACCCAAAATTCACCACCCTCAAAAGTAAACTGAAATTAAATCACTTTCCACAACTGAACATTAAAAATAGGTATACTAAGCATATTTTCTTTCATAACTAAAGAATGGACTACACGTACATTACACATTGTCACATATTTCCACCAAGTTTTCGTCATACCTAGATTTCATAGATCATATTCCTTGCATAGGTCGTGAATCAAACAATTGAAACCCAGATACTTAAATTATCCTTCCCCTAATCTTCGAAAGGGTTAAACGGTAAAAAAACCCATAAAGATCTGCGTTTCATGAATAGGAATGATTGGTAAAACATAATTCAATTATCTGCCATTACGTTTTCTTCCATTCAAATGACTTGATAGGTGATAATAGATTAGCGAGCATATTTAAGCTCTTCCTAATTTTCAAAACTAGTATTTCGAACCATTCAGTGTTGGAATCAAGTAGTGTAAAGACGAGATAAAAAACACAAGGTTTAACTTTAATCTACACTTTATTTGAAAAAATTCGACGACGTTTCGCTGACACAGCAGCTTTATCAAGACTGAAAAACAGAATGAAGAGTATGGTATTATAAACAAATCGTAGAAAAAGTTGGATGAATAACAGGAAAATCCACACCGAGCCATTGTACAGTTAGTATGAAAGGTAATAAAAACTAATTAAACAAGTTAAGTAGGGGTGAATAATTCACATCTACCTGCTCATTCAAAAGCTTATCCGAATGTTTGTATCTATTTATTTCTAATGCTTCTAGGAGATCTAATTTTGAACTTTTTGATTTTATATGTAATATGTCAAAGTTTTTATTGAATGAATGGTTTTCTTTTATTAGGTGGTTTGAATAATTTGAATCAGATTTATTTTTATCGAAGCTACGTTTATGTTCAGATGTTCTTATGCCAAAACTCCTATAGGTCCTACCGATATAAATTTTATCACAAGAACCGCAATTGAATTTATAGATTCCTGATTTACTTGATTTTGCAACACGAGATTTATTATTTTTAATATGTTTACCAAAGTTATTAGAAGTTTTGAAAGTTATATTGAGATTTTGTTTGACGAGAAAGGATTTAATATTTGTACTTGCAGAACCGCAGAATGTTAAACTGTTGAATATTACATTGAATAGTCTTTATGAATAGGATATACTTCATTTATTGCTTTCTGATACAGTTTTTACGAATGATTAGATCTATCATATCCGGATTATATGAATTATTAATGGCTATCTGCTTGATGATGTTTAACTCTTTATTATATTCTTCTACTGATAAAGGTAAATTGAGTAACCGATGTACCATGCTGTTTAAAGCTGCAACTTTGTGTTGAATTGGATGTAATGAGTAGTTATGTATCATTGTATCAGTATGTGTTGGTTTACGAAAGACCGAAAAACATGATTATTATTTTGTTTAGTGATTTTAAGTCCAAAAATTAATGGAATCGTTCTGTTCAATTTCTATCGTGAATTTAATGTTCAAATGGATGGAATTAATGAAATTAACAAATAAGTCTAATTGACGAGTAGTTCCAACGAAACATACTAAGATGTCGTTAACATATCTATACCAATAAAGAAATTTGGAAATGAGTGGGTGTGTATGAATTTTCTGTTCAATATTATTCATAAAATCTCTGCTAAAAGTGGACTCAAAGGATTTCCCATGATCAAACCATTTTCACTACTGTTATTCATCCAACTTGTTCTACGATTTGTTTATAATACCATACTCTTCATTCTGTTTGTCATTCTGCTGCTGTGTCAGCGAAACGTCGTCGAATTTTTTCAAATAAAGTGTAGATTAAAGTTAAACCTTGTGATTTTTATCTCATTTATATCATGGATCTACATCAAGTAACGGCCTCCACAATTCAAATAGTGTAAGGACAATTTGATAATGCCGAAAGCGAAGAATAACGCGAAATGGATCGAACCTTATTTACAGATGACCATGGATGGAAAAAGCTTATTTTGCAAAGAATGTTCGAAAATCTTAAGTAAAGCGCCCATATAAGTGAGGTAAAAGAATACTTGTCATTCTATCTCTATTTTTTCTTTGTATGTTTTCCTTGATTATGCAAGTGAAACGCTTTTTTGATTGCAACTATCAGTTCTCAATCGTTGTCTAGTGTCTTGGAATATTTAAGAATTGAATATCCTGTGAAATTCTTGTAGTTAATGAAAAGGCTTTCAATGCCTTGAAATTATTGATTCAGATCAAAATTGATACCAAATTTCACGTTGTCGAGCATGTCCGAACAGCCAAGCATGTTTCGAGAATTACAAGATTAAGGAAAGGACAAACAACCTAATTCAAATAAGTTTTTGAATTTATGCATCAATTCTTATTCATAGATACATATAAACAGTGTCTCTTTAAATTCCTTATTTTTAATTAATATTGAAAATAAGGTATGTTTCAGTAGTATATTCATTTCAAATTCGTGATCTATATCACTTATCGAATTTCTGGAATTTATTGCGCTTAGATCGTAAATCATTGTCTGTCAACTTTTCACTCTATTCCCTGAACCAGACAAATTGACAGATTCGAAGTAACATAATGCATAAATATCGACATAATCAAATTTCAACGATATATCCCCTGGGTGTTGTAAACCTTCATTTCTATTCATTGGGGGCAATATTATTTTATCAATATCGAGAAATGTTTTCGGGACTAGTGAGAGAGTGAACAAAAACGAACAGCCGGATTGGTATTGGAAGGAATCTCCGCATTTATATGAGGATAGAGGAACGCATTTCAGCTTGTCTCCCTCGGATCTGGTGCGTTTATACGGTCCTCGGTCTCCGCCAGAGCGTGGAGATAATGACATCTCTTCCGGGGAAGAATTCAGGGCTCGTACTGGGCACACACTACGAACTATCAGTTTTTGTCGCCTACTACATTCGTAATAACGGAAACGTGTCGAAAATACAGAAGCGACTGGAGATATTCCTTACTTGCGTTTCGATTGTTTGGGAAACATCTCGTGTGACTTAGATAGATCAACTTCGGCAAATTATCACTTTGAAAAGAATGGAGAAATTCATTTCGGAACATCTTAGAAACCATTAAAGTTACTGGGACAGTTCTTCAGATGATGTAATTCAAAATATGGGAAGATGGGTGCCACATAAATTAAATGACAGACAATGGAAGAATCGAAAAATCATCGAATAATAACGGGTGATGAAAAATCCCAAACAAAAAAAAATCATGAATCATATAGCGAAATGGGCCTATTGAGTGCAAGGATAAATTGCTTTGAGTAAAAACCATGAGACCGGTTAGTATATTATATAATGAATAGATGAAAAGTTCCAAAATTACCGTAACAAAAAATTATTTCAGTCCCACAATCTTTCTTCGCCATAGTTGAAGGCATTTTCACATCAATATTCAAGAGTAGGGACAAAATATCTCCGCACAAATAACTCTCCATTAGTCTGTCTACTGTTACATCCAAAATTCTCGAAAAATAGTTTTATTCCTGAAAGATCAGTCCTAACGAATGCGTTTCATCTTGAACCAGATCTGTAGATGCGAAGGAGCTCGTCCATATAATCATTATTTATTATCGTGGACTTATGCACTATCTCAGCTGTTAGCTGGATATAATTTACCTTTCCCAGATTCAGCAGTCAATGAGAATAGACTCGTTTACAATATACTTGACATAAATTTCCTAATTATCCTACATGTATTAAGAATTACAGCTTTTTGCATTTCTATATAGGTATTCTTATGCAATTCTAATTTCTTAAGGCTATCATGCAAAGTTTTGGGTATTAACCCAGTCGAGGATACGATGACAGGAACAATATCTATTTTATCGAGGTGCCACATCTGCTTGATCTCAATAGCAAGGTCTGTGTATTTGGACTTTTTCTCCTGGACTTTGTTCAGCACGTTGCTATTATTCGGTATGGCAACATCCACCAGAATTCCTGTTCTGGCTCTCTTATCATACACCACTATGTCCGGCCTATTATTCGTCACCACTCTGTCAGTGATAATAGGCCTATCGTAGTATAATCTGATAAAGTCATTCTCCAATACGGGCGCCGGTTGATACTTGTAATATGGCTGGAAGGTATTCAGAAATCCGTACTTGTGTACGAGTTTCTGATGGATAATGTTGCACACTTGATTATGCCTGTGAAGATAGTCCGTATTTTCCAGTTGTTCGCAGCCGGACGTAATATGCTGTATAGTTTCCGATATTATATATCATTTTCTGTACCTATCTGTTTGTAATGTTCCGTCCTTCATAATAAATTTTTTGTACTTGTTTGTAGCGATCACTTGGTTTTGGATAGCCACAAGGAATCCCCCTGTTTTCTGTGCTTTGCAGCGTTTCTAAGGAAAGTAGCCTGTTTTCAACTCCTCTTCAGAATAAACAATTACGCGTTTGCTTTTTTACTCACAACAGATATATGAGGGGACCTGTTCAAGCCACTGCTGATCACGATACCCAGATCAATATGCGGATCCACTTTTGCTAAACTGATATTATAGATAGTCAAGACAAATTTTTCGTTTGACTTAACAGCATGGAGAACCAGACAGTTTTTCACATTCAAAGGCAACTATTTGAAAACGAACATTAGATCTTTTTGAAGTTGGACACAAGACGACGAAACGTCGCAATAAAGCAGGTTCTTCAGAAGTTCAGAGGTATATATAAGTAGGAGAATGGGACCCAATATTAACCTCTGTGGAACTCCACTGATCACCGGTTTCCCCCACGATACCACACCACTAACTCGAAAAGCAATCAATCCACTTCAACAGATTTCTTCTCACACCGAAATGGGTATTTCAGTTTTGGAAACATTTTTTAACTCGACTTCTCTAAGACTTCCGTCAGGCTTCGCCTTCGTCGTCTTCTGGTAAGACTTGAACGCTTTGGGATTAGGTACTCTTGAGGTTTGGGCCTTTCTTGAGTGGTAGAGAGTTTTGGGTCATAATTTCAGACAATTCATCTGCTTATAGAATTAATACAAGTGGAGTGCCGCAAGGATCAGTCCACGGTCCTGTGTTGTTTCTTATATATACACTCGATCTGCCAATGATACTCAAATCTAAGTGCTCATAATTCGATGACGACACAAAAAATATCAACAATCTATCAGCAATTATAATGAACTGCAGAAGGATATGGATTTTGTGGGAAACTTATCTCATGACTAGTTGCTACCTCTAAGTATACAGCAGTGCATTTTATTCTTTGTTGGAACAACAACCCCAACTACCTATACACAATCAACAATTCAGAATAGTCATACCAAAGATTGGTTTTATAGTTTCTGATGATTTAAATTGCACACATTCACATATGATGATATATTTTGTTGCACAGGGTGTTCGAAAACGATATTTGAAGTTGAGGCTCATTCGAATCTCATTTCACCGTTTTTTCCAAACGGTATTTTCGAATGGTACCTAGGTTTTCTATACCTTTTTTTAATGGTTTTGAAGATATTCGAAATTTTAACCGAATTTCATCGAATTTCAATAAATATTCCAACTTTTCACTCTAATTTCTATCAGAACTGATTATTGCCTCAGAAGAAAAAACAGAATTACATGAAATTATTTTCGTGTTAATTTGTCGTGATTCGCAACCATCCTATGAGTTAAAAATCGATAAGAGTTCTCAATATCACATTGATTTACACTTCAAACCTATTATTAAAATGTGGTGAGGCACCCGATATATAAATTGAAAGAATAATGTTCAAGAACAGATCTGTGAAGAAGTCCATTATTTAGAGCGTGAAAAGGACAACTACCATAAAATCATTTGTTAAATTGAAGATTTTTGTAGGATTTCAAGCCAATTGCCTTTTATATTTGCAAAGAATCATCTAAAAATCACATACTTTCTAACTGTGGATAATTATTTCTCGAAAATGGGGAGCCTAAAAAAAAGTGTGATTCAACAAATCTTCCCCATTTTAGCTGAATAATCATCATTGAAATTGAAATAGATCTGTTTTCTTAAGAAACACCCTGCATAATAAGTTAAACTTAAAAATATAGTGTTTGTCAGAATAAATTCATGAAGTAGAAGTTGTCATGATTCCTCTCAAACATCTATTGCAGTAGAAATCAGTATAAATTTAGTCTCTTCAACTTGGTGTACTCGAGTAGAGTGCAGCTCTCTCGAGGCTCCTACCGCCCTTTTAGAGGTAAAGTGACCAATGTTTGTGAACCTACTTGAGTCATAGAGGACGCGGTGAGATTGTTTGAATATATCTCAATTTATGTGGCAGAAGATACACAGGAGCTTTCTGTTTATCGAACTCGAAGTAAATTCGCTGCTTCGTCACTCCCTCGGGTTACGAGAACTCATACCTCGCCGAAGAAACATCGTCGTATTAAAAATTAACAGTGCCATCAAATTTTAATCGAATTAATGATCAGAGCGGCCGACTGACTTTCAGGGAATATCGCCCTTTTGAAACGTTCATTGCGATGGAAGAGCACGTCGCGTCGGCTAATTCGTGCTGGTTCTTTCAGCTTAATGCGGTAGAGGTAGGTGTCGCGCTTCATCTCACCATAATGAATTAGTCGGTTGCCTTGGAGCAGAGCGTCACTTGACGCTACGGATTAGGACTAGTAACCGTCTTGACAAGCCCTGAAATTGGAAAGTGAAAATTATGCATCACTTAAACGTTTTCCGAGATATTGTTAGATGAGGAATCTATACATTTATATCATAATTATTTCAAACGAAGATAAGGTAAAATATAATTTAAACTATCCACCATTTTATTTCAACAAACACGACTGGTTTGGACTGTTGGTCAACTACAGGAAATGAACATATTTATATAGATACTAGCCTGATTTGAGATTGAGTAGTTGTTAGGTAACAATGTCTAGCTGGCTATGAAGTGTGATTCCACTTAGGTTTTTACAAAGTTCATTGATTTCTAAACATTCAACCAGATTCATTTTCTTTCCTTTGTCGCAATCATATTTTGATATTATCTATTGTTATTGAATGTTTTGTGGTTTTTATATGTTCACATGTCGAATAATCATTGTCAGAGGATAAATGTTCTTTGAATCTGGTTTCAAAAATCCTATCTATCACTCCAATATAAGCTACCGTATGCTCATTGCAAGCAATGTCGTGAACTCTTAATTTTTCTGAATTGTCTGTTTTTTGTTCAGCTCATTGCTCAAAATTTTAGTAACTGAATATTCAATCGCCGTAATGAATTTTGTTATTATGATGACGCAGCCCTCAAAGATCGAATACTTCCTTTCAACACGATGGTGCTCCTTCTCTCCAGTTCATTTTTGTCAAATAAGTACCAATTGTTGCTTCGATTTAAAGGTGGCAAGGAGAAATTCTCACAAGTTGTAATTTTGTAAGAATTTCTCATCTTTTTATTCAATCTCAGGGCTTCAGAATATAATTAATATTGTTCCAATTATAGTGTTCACAATACCATATCAACGAAGGAGTTATTATTATTTCAGTTTCCCTTAACCAGGGCTTTATGTAATAATCATGAGGTGATGCGTAAGGAAATAAACGTTTATCTCCCCTCACAGTGGTTCTTTACATTAGTATATCAAATAAGAGAATAAAGAATGCATCATAAACGCAAGTGGTGCAAAATATGTAGATATACAGCTATTGAAATGAACAATACACACGAACCTGGTGTGAATGAGGAAGGAATGAAATTAAATATATGTAACAATCCTAGATGGAAATGGTGATAATTTGATATAGGCCTGAAATTACTGTGGTGGCTGAATTGTAGAATACACTGGAATTGTGAACGTACTGTGAATGAAGCAGGTAAGATATGTATGTAGTATATGTTCCTTATAAGTCTAAACTTATCCGCAGGTTATTAATGAATTCTCCTTGCCCTCTAGGTGCGGGAACCCATCAATAGATCTTGGCAATAATGGTATGAAGTGTGGACCAATGAACAACCACTGCGGTGGAAGTAGAACACTGGACTTCCTCGGTCAAGACCTTTCCAATCCAGAATAAGGGCGATTTTAGATGAACTGAATGAGAACTATACTTGGATGTTGTGCGGCCTAAAGTGTAAAGTGGGATTTCTCACTTGTTTGATTGAAATCTTCGAAAATATCAACATAAATCCACGAAATTTGTGAAGACTAGCAAAAAGCTATAACTCAGGCTTTGATTTTCGAAACGATTTTGAAGATTTTTAGAGAAATGATTACGCCAAAGTGCGTTGGGTTAACAACCAAGTTTTCCTTTCTGTTTCATCAAAACTTCTCACAATTGACTGGAAAACCTATCCTTTGTCCCAGAATAAAAAAATAGAATATGACAATAGGCTGTGGTTCAATTTTAAGACAGAAGATTAGCATGATATTCATTTGTCATGAATTGAGTCCTGTTAATACTGTTTGTTTACAACCAGAGAGATACCAAGAGAAGTAATTTGATTTTATGTTTCGATTTATCCTCAGGATTTTAACCACCAGATTGTTAATAATTGTGTAATGATTCAAAATTAAAGATTTTACCAAGGAAACCATATATTTCTTGTTATTCCGAAGAACAGCCAGCAGAAGAACAAGGTAAGCTAGTTTTTATTACACGTAACACAATGTGTATATGCTGATAACAGCTGGTCGAAAAAGGAAACTTATTTCAGTTGGAGTTCCTCAAGGCTCTATAATGGAGCCGTTGTTATTTCTAATTTTTATTAAAGATTTTCCTGACTATATGACTAACTGTATTAGTATATTATTTGCTTATGACTCCACTGTTTCTGTGTGTGATGACCTCGGGGGGGTAGATGAGTTATTTGAGGGGACGCAGTCGATGGCTTTTAAGTGATTTTATGGGAACAAATTGGCGATGAATGGGTAGAAGACAGTATGAGAGCAAAAATGTGTTCGTTTTGTTGGTGTTGTTCTGGATTCGAGGCTCACCTTAGGGGTCCATGTAGATGATCTACTAAAGAGGTTGATCAGGAATATTTTCGTTTAAAGAAATTTACGGGACTCTGTTTCTCCGAAGGTTTTAAGAAATGCCTAATTTTCTTTATGTGAGTCAATAGTGAGGTATGGTTAGTAGTGTGGGGTAACGCTCAGTTAAAAGAGTTTTTAGACTTCAGAGGCGCGCTGTTCGTATTGTGGCAGGAATCTCATATAGGGATTGTTGTAAAAACGCTCTTAAACAACTCAACTAACCCTGCCAAGCCTTTTCATTTTCGAATGTCTGGTTCATGTTCATAAGAGATATTCATCTGTTGAATTAAATCGAGACATTCATCAGTATAATACTAGAAACAGTAACGATGTTTATATTCCCTTTGTCAATTGAGAACTTCGCGAAATGGCCTTAATTTCCTAGCCTTTTCTTATTATACTAAATTACCGGTGACCTTCAGGTGTCTATCGCTTGATGGTTTCAAACAAAAATTGAGAAATATTCGTGTTAATGAGGGTTTTTACAGTGCCAATGAGTTTTTAGATTGGAATTTTGTGTAATCTTTGTCTTTGTTTTCTATCTGTAATATTTTATCAGTAATTAATCATTTTTAACTTGACTTGTGCATATACCTGTTTGTATAATGAACCAATGAACTGATTCTGATACAAACCTTGCTGCTTGCCTGTTAAACTTAAATTTTGGAGAAAATTAAATAAGGATTAGGTGTCAAATAAGACGGCCACTTCGTTTCCCTGACTTGCCGCCACTAGACTTCTGTTAGGGTTATACTGAAGATTTACTCTACAAGAGAACTAATCATAATTCAGAATAGTTCAAACAGAATTTCATAGAATGCTTTTCTTGTCGCCCATTTGTGCGTATTTGAAAGAAAGTATGTTCGCATTACACCTTGAGAACTGTTGGGCAGAAAGAATTTTTTCCGCACTAGTGAAAAATATCAAATTCACTTTTATGTATATCCGTAAATTACTATTTTCCCTAATTTAGGAAATATTAAAAAACTCGAAAATACGTGGAGAGAAATAATGGAAAATGTTTGCCTTACTATACCGGTGTCGGGTAACCTAGGTGCCTCATAATTGTGATGTAATATAGTCTAACGTTAGAAATTGAGACCATCATTCGAATTCAATTAACTCTCGCTGACAGGAATATTCAATGTGTCTAGAGTTCCAGGTTCTCCTCTGTAGGTAACCCACAAGTTGAAGAAGTAACGATTATATCTGCTTAGGAAATGGGTTATGAAATGAAAATTTCTGTAAAAATGTCAACTCTTCATGTCAACCGAATTTTTCTTCATTGATAAATATGATTTCAGTATTTAGAATATCTAAACGCATAACATTTCTGTCTTCCTTTATTAGAAAGATTTTCCCTAATTTTTCTGATTGAACTCAAGACATTCAGATAGATTTATTCCTGGAAACTTTTCGAAAACAATTTTCCGTTCCTTTCAAGTCCGAACGTTTGAAACGTCCGCCAAAAATCCGCGTCTGTTCTGAGTGTAATTACCAATGTCACCCGGCCAAGCCAACCGAGATTTCTGCAAAGTCCGTTCAATTGAAAATGTCAATCTGTATCTTGCAGACCCTTTTCGTGTGTGAATCCTCCCACTTCTCTTTTTTCCGTAAACGATTTGGTCGGGTGATTTTTGTCGTTCGCATTTTCTCGTCCTCGTTCCCGTTGTCTATTGGGAGTTATTGACCTGGGATTTGTAACTTTTTCTGGGACACTAGCCTTGAGAGGAGCCATGAAAATGATGCAATTTGACAGTTCATTCTTTGCGAAAATTTGATTCGACTATTCATATATCGAAACATCATCGCTTATTTGCAGTAATGCGATCATGGATGGGGAAGCGTTGACTTTACTTCAATTATTGACGACTTTTTTCTCTTTCTAAAACTCAAATTAGCACTTCGAAATACCAGTTCTTGATCGAAAGGAGACATAAACGAACTAAAGTGGGTTCAGAAAAAAGCGCCTGAAAAATATTCTCATTATTGGATGAAAAATAAATATTTTGTGTTTCACTGACCAATTCCCGGTGATTCAACACCTTGTGAATCGGTAACGAAACGTTTGCATTCATTTATTTACGCCCTGTATACTGGTGTATTGTTTGATTTATCCATTATCGATTCTAACGAATTGAAATTAATTGAAATTTCAGTTAATAAAGGAGCGATTTTTATATTGCCTAATATTTATTCTAATAATATTGCTTCAATCGCTATATGAAAATAAACGAAAAATGTCCTCTGGGAATACAATGTTATTTTATGTATATAACTATATATGTTATCAATTCTTTTTAATGTAGAAATGAAAAGTCGATTAATATTTGCATCCAATATGTAATATGTGAATCAATGCAACTGAACTGTGTAATACAATGTGCTATTTTGTTTCAGGTATGTTCCATGCTATCAACTAATTTTAGTGGTAAGTTTTTTTTTGTATATAACATAAATAAACACTGGTGAATTCTCTTAAATAATTTTTTGTGTGGTGGTGACGAAAGTAATACTTTTTTCTCCAAGTGCTCTAATTTCATATTCAGGCAGAACAAAATCACAAAAATAAAATTTGCTCTACGCACTACTACACACTTTCATCCATCACTAAAAAAATTAGTTCCATACAGCATGTAACATAAAAGTATGTCGCAACTTGAGGTGTTGAATTTACGTGCAATTTTAAGAAAAAAAGTTCATATAAACATAAGTCCGCAAAAACTTCATTACGGAGCGTTCAAAACTCCTGCAGTTTTTGAGATACTCAGCCCAAATTTGGAATGCAAGTTATTTTCAACAGTCTCCATCATAACACGCCCTAAATTTCAACTAGAACCTACAAGGTGTTTCCTTTACCGGAGTACGACACTAATCAACCTACAATAAATTTTCGTCATCTTCGTTCAATTTAGAAACTTTTTTGACACCTGTAATTTTTTCGTATCTCCAACCGTTCTCGAGCAAGAAATTATTAAACGATTGTATGCATTCGCTGAATTGAAAGCACTCCTAATTAAAAAAATTACTAGAAGACTTTGATTTTCTTCATTTATTTATTTATTTTGACAGTTGCTAAAATTCAACAAGTGCCTGCTCGAATTGTTTATTAAATTAACGATTAGTTATAAGACTTTTGAAGTTATTGCTGTAAGAAAAAATGGCTACTAACGCCGAATTGGCTGATATCCATTACGTGTACGGTCTGGCTGACGGAAACACAACAGAAGATAGGCGATTATATCAGGTGCGTTTTCCAAATCGAGTAATATCAAAATGAAAATTCGTTGACGGGAATGCAGACAAAGATAATATCTTTCTTTCGAGGTATCACTCGACCCATCTACCCTCTCTCAGATTTTCAAGGGTTGTCACCCCTGCTCCAGGGGTTGAAATTAGAGATGAGGATGGTACTTGAGGATGACTGCCATTGATCAGCATGGATCTGTTCCTTTTTACTTCACTGAAACTTGAATAGTCTCAAGGAAATAGTCTTCCCTATCTTTCAGTTGCTCACCCTGTATCTTTTACAGTTTTCAATCAAAAATGGAAATTCGTTCAAGGCGATGTACACAAAGATGCCACCTTTCTTTTGAGTCATCACTCAATCCATCTTCTCTATTCAAAATGTTCAAGGATTGCAACCCCCGCTCAGGGGGTTGCTATTTCAGGCAAGTATTGGGCCCCAGAAGATGTCCCCCTTAAAACAAAAATTGACTTTTTTTATGCGTTTTGATCAGAAATGAATATCTTGGTAGAAATAGCCTCTGTTTAGTTTTCGTTGAAGCACCCTGTATTCGTAGGATACACGCTGTACTCGTAGGATATCGGGAATTGCCTTTAATATCAAGAAACAAATTGTGGTAAGTTTTGCATGAATTAAATTTTTCATAGAAGAAGCACAACAGGAAGTCAGTTCTCATAGATAAAGAAGAAGTCTGTTGCCGGAGAAGACATTATTCAAGAGCAATTGAAAAATATCGTGCTCAAAGTAAGAAAATCTTTCATCCGGATGAGTCTTGGGTTAGAAAAGAACGACGTATAATAATAACTCATATAGGCAGTGTAAATGGTTTCGTGGATGAGGAGTTATTATCATTTCAAAGTGAAAGTACTGAAGACTATCATGAAGACGTTAATTCGGATGTTTTCGAAGGATATATTGAGCAATTGTTGGATTTTATTTCACTAGGATCTGTTATAGTAATGGATAAGATTGAATTAACGGAAACATCTTCATGGCGTAAAGCAGACATCATCGGATGGCAGATGGATAAAAATTTTTCTTTTGAAGAAAATATGATAAAGAAGAATTATTATCTATTTTACATCTACAAAGGAAAACATACAAGAATATAAGATTGACGAAATGGCAAAAAATACGAGAAGTTAGTATACTCCGCCTTCCACCTTACTACCGCGAATTGAATCTGCAAGAAAGAACACAAGTTTTAAGGTGAAAAACGTCAAAATTCATTTCAACAGTGCAACGAAAAGTGTTACATCCCAAAACTGGAAAAATTGTATAGATCACATCCTTAGAAAAGAAAATAAAATGTGGGAACTGGATCATATGGATGCCTTGATAGATCCTTATATAGTGAATTTAGATAATGAAGATACATCATCAGAAGATGAACTGTAATAATTTTATGAAAATATTGTAACTTAAAATATATATGAGCATCTTGACGAGCATTATTCTGGTTTTATAATTTTGAAGTATGGGAAGAGATTGAATTCACAACTAGATAATATAGAGTTATTAAATTGTTTATAAACATTGTTTAACATTCTGTTAGGATATGTAAAAACTCATGTGGAAAATTCAGCTTAAGTCTACTATAAGATTGAATGAATGTTCATTTCCATAATTTACTAAGATTATTGAGTTATCTGAATTATCAAAACATTATTCAATTACTATATATTTTAACGTATAGGATTAAGCGTGAGTTATGTATGCATGAAACTCATGAAATGATGATTTTTGGTAAATGTAACTATCTAGATATTCAAATTAAACTATTATCGTTTTTGAATACATAAGTGTTCAATTGATTCAATTTTATTCAAGAAGAAAACCGTAAAACACATATTCGTCTACGTTACTGACTATAAATTTTAGTCTTCTGAAGTGAACATTCTATTTGAAACGAAGACAGTAATATTCGCAAGCAACGAAAAAGACAGAGAAGATCGTAGTTAGGTAGTTGGGTTCTTCCTGCAGATTTGTACGAGGATTTCTATCAAAGATCCGATAATAAATTGGTACCTGCTTCAAGACGAAATCCACATTTCTGAGGAGTTTGCATACCTAATAAACTTTTTTACGTCTTTACCGCATAGACTATAGATATTCCTGACCGGACATTTGGAAGGTAGGTTATTGCTCGAAATATATTCGTGTATGGTTCTGTACTTTTGATTATTTGGTTCTTCAACAAGACTTACAGCTACTCCCGACAAAGTATTAGAAATTTTTTATATCCTAAATCGGCAACTTTCGGACTTATTCATTAACCGCAGCGACGTAACAGCGAAAATCGCTAAAAAGTCATTCTCTAATTCTGCACAACGAACCGTCTGAGCGGTAGAAAGAAAACGGAGGGACACGGCCGGAAGTTTCCTCTCGAAACTGGCCCGAAAGTTCTGTCGAAAAAAGGCGGAAGCCGGCGAGGGCAAACGAATGAAGCTTCATTAGATTTTTTCCTGGCACGAGCCGAACTGGGATGAGGTTGAGAGTATTCGCTCGATTGAATGGACGCTGATTATCCGCATACTCGGAATGGGGGTCGAGACGACGGGGTTGGGAGGAATTGGAGTTTAATTAATTTTTCGCTTTTCATCCACATCTGGAGAACGGAAGTGTTGATTGTGATAATGAATTCCTGATGGATAATATTTCTGGGGAAAAGTTTTCGTGGAGAGAATTAGCTTTTTCTCCTACAATGTGAAGGTGGCATTTCCTGGCTCTTGCCGCATTCGTCGAATATTCATTCAATGGGCCTTGTTCGACTGGAAAAAAATTCTGCGCTATTTTTCTCGCATTGCTTTACAAGAAACATTAAAATATGCTAAGGAGGATATTATAAATTTGATTTTTCATTTATATATCTCGTTTTGCCATATCCATGATAAATAAGATTGTTCAAAGTTACTCAATGATATATATTAGGTTTTTAGATGTGTTTTCTATGAATTAATTGAATATTAATGCCACCAACCGTTGTTTAGATGGGTCGTGGATTCATTTTCCTCAAAGTTCCAAGTGAAAAAGGTTCCTCTACCAACGAAGTGGGCACAGTTTAGTTTGACGAGTGTACTTAGTGAAAAATCTCGACTTCACAAACAGAATTCACGAGGAATTGAAATAATTTGAAAATGAAAATAATTGATATTGACAGTAATTCAAAAGTGAAAATAATTTGAGAATGAAAAGCATTTAAAGGCGCAACAAAAGGTGAGGCATGAGAACTTATCCTGTAATGTCGTTGTATGGTAACAACGCTGCTTTCTTCCGTTGGCTGGGGGTACAAGTTGATGTCCTGTGGGGTGCATTTCAGTCCTATCCAGTTTTTTTCTGAATCCTTCCTCAGTAATCGTGGTCCATTGACCCCTTTCCAAGAAAAGTACTAGATTATGGAACAATAGGCATCTTTCCAAGGAATAATAGTGCATTATGGCCCTTTCCCAACAAATGGTAGTGAATTATAGAGGAATGGGCCATTTCCAAGAAAGGATAGTAGATTATGAAAGAATGGGCCCCTTCCCAAGAAATAGTACTAGAGTATGGAGGAATGGGAACCTTTTTCAAGAACTTATAGTGAATTATGGAAGAATGGGCCCCTTCCCATATAATGGTAGTAAACTATGGAAGAATGGGCCCCTTTCCAAGAAATAATAGTATATTATGGAAGAATGGACCTCTTTCCATAAAATGGTAGTGAACTATGGACGAATAGGCCCCTTCCCACAAAAATGGTAGTGAACTTTGGAAGAATGGGCCTCTTTCCAAAGAATAGTACTAGATTATGGAGGAATGGGAACCTTTTCAAGAAATTATAGTGAATTATTATTCCCAAGAAATAATAGTATATTATGGAAGAATGGGCCTCTTTCCATAAAATGGTAGTGAACTATGGACGAATAGGCCCCTTCCCAAAAAATGGTAGTGAACTTTGGAAGAATGGGCCTCTTTCCAAAGAATAGTACTAGATTATGGAGGAATGGGAACCTTTTCAAGAAATTATTGTGAATTATGGAAGAATGGGCCTCTTCCCATAAAATGGTAGTAAACTATGGAAGAATGGGCCTCTTTCCAAGAAATAATAGTATATTATGGAAGAAAGGGCCTCTTTCCATGAAATGGTAGTGAACTATGGAAGAATAGGCCCCTTCCCAAAAAAATGCTAGTAAACTTTGGAAGAATGGGCCTCTTTCCAAAGAATAGTACTAGATTATGGAGGAATGGGCACCTTTTCGAAAAATTGTGGAGTATTATGGCAGAATGGAATCTTTTCCAAGATATAATAGTGGGTTATGAAAAAATGTTCCACTTTCCAAGAAATAATAGTAGATTATGGAAGAAAGGGCCCCTCCCCAAGAAATGGTAGGTAACTATAGAAGAATGAGCCTCTTTCCAAAGAATATTACTAGATTATGGAGGAGTAGGCACCTTTTCAAGAAATTGTGGAGTATTATGGCAGAATGGAATCTTTTCCAAGATATAATAGTGGGTTATGAAAGAATGTTCCACTTTCCAAGAAATAATAGTAGATTATGGAAGAAAGGGCCCCTTCCCAAGAAATGGTAGGTAACTATGGAAGAATGAGCCTCTTTCCAAGGAATAGTACTAGATTATGGAGGAATGGGCACCTTTTCAAGAAATTGTGGAGTATTATGGCAGAATGGAATCTTTTCCAAGATATAATAGTGGGTTATGAAAGAATGTTCCACTTTCCAAGAAATAATAGTAGATTATGGAAGAAAGGGCCCCTTCCCAAGAAATGGTAGGTAACTATGGAAGAATGAGCCTCTTTCCATAGAAAAGTACTAGATTATGGAGGAATGGGCCATTTTTCAAGAAATTGTGGAGTATTATGGAAGAATGGAATCTTCTCCAAGATATAATAGTGGGTTATGAAAGAATGTTCCACTTTCTAAGAAATAATAGTAGATTATGGAAGAAAGGGCCCCTTCCCAAAAAATGGTAGGTAAATATGGAAGAATGAGCCTCTTTGCAAAGAATAGTACTCGATTATGGAAAAATGGACATCTTTTCAAGAAATTGTGGTGTATTATGGAAGAATGGGCCCCTTTCTAAGAAATAATAGTGGGGTTATGGAAGAATGGGCTACTTTTTAAGAAATAATAGTAGATAAATATTTTGTGTTTCATTGAGCAATTCCCGGTACGTTTTTGACAGAATATATACCTATTGCTTTAAGTATCAAATAATTCGGAACGTTATCTGACCTCACTTTATGAAGCAGAAACCCTTTTGTGACAAATTGGGATGTAATAGAAGAAAACTCATCTACGACATAGTTCGGCCGTCAATAATGATCATCCCTGTCGAGTTAATCTCTCTTCGAAACTAAACCTTCATGCCGAATTCCATCCACCCCCCTCCCTCATCCCCTATATTACTGTTACACGTTTCTCCTCTCATTCAGATAAGAGCAACCGTCTCGATACTTCCGCTATGATATATGTCGTACGTCTTATAGCTCTCGACAGTTACTTCTTTTATTTGACACCGAACAAATTACGATCCTCGTTTTTGTAACCACGTCAACAAAACGATACTGCGCGTTTTTCCAATTCCTAAATTGAAAACTCCATACCACTCGATCACTTCGAAGTTGAAACAAAACTGGGTATATATCAATAGAACGACTTTTATACTGAAACGTATAATGGATGATGAAATGAGTACGAGCCGTGTTTGAACTACTGGAAAATGTTTCTGGGTCATAAATGTAGGTATGGTTTAATGTCAATACTTATCCGATAAGACAATGTATGGGGTTAGCCGTTACAATTTGGTAGTTAAGTATGATTAAAACATAAACGGAATTTTCTTACTCTGTTCTTACAACTATCAGATCAATCAAATTGGTAGATCACAGTTTTGATTTCTCCTCTATTGTTGGACAATATGAAAACGCAGAACAATGAAATATACCGGGTGGCTCACTACATTCGTGACGAAAAATTAGGCAATTTTACGATTTGAAGTTTTTTTTTGCCAAGTAATATGTAGCCATATATTGACTATAAACTAAAAATATTTTACACTGTACAGAGTGTTCCATAAAAAATTTACATACCAAATTTATGATCTTTTAAATGAGGCACCCTATATTTCGTTCTATTCAACTTTGTGATGAAAAATGAAGGAAGGTTTTTCGAAATTCTCCATATCTTTCTTAAATTGTTTCCGAAATATGTAACATTTTCTGAAATTTGTTGTTGCTTGATCATATGACACATATTGTTGATAAACGTTACACAGGGTGTTCGAAAACGACTTTTGAAGTTGGCATCCATTCAAATCTCATTCAACTGTTTTTTTCGAATGACATACCCTATAATATGACCTACCTTTGCTGCTACAAAAATATGGATTGAGTAATTTCCCTGGCTAGGGAGTGGTTCAAAACAGGTAGCAGAATCCCAGAAAAGAAATATCATGAAAATCCTCCAATAGCTATATAATCGAACCAAACATGTATATTACATTTGTAAAATTTTAAGGTTCATGTGTATCCGGAGCTATTGAAAGGGGATTTTGAACGTCGGCTTGAGGTCTGCTTATGGATGTCGGAAATAATCGAAAGAAATGAAGATTTTGATCCGTAATGAACCGGCACAATTTTTAGCATTACCATAATCCCAATCCACATATCTTTCGTCAGCCGTACACGCAGCATCCATGGGCAGTTAATAATTAGGGCGCAAACATAGACCCGCATGCCATAGGACCATTTTTTTCGATGAGCACTTAAACGGAAATATATTTTAGAGTTTTCTTCGTGACCATCTACAATAATCATTAAAAATTATTGTTCATTCAAATCAAAATTTTCTATAAAAAATTCTTTCGAATTGATAAATAACATAAAAAACGTTAACCTACTACCTAATGCAAAACTTATTTCGTTTGATGTTGAGAATTTATACCCAAGTGTTCCTCCAGGTGTTGTCAAAATATTAATCGAGAACATGTTGAATTCGAATCATGTTAACCACATAATTAAATCAGAAATATTGAATCTGTTGGACGTTTGCATTGAACAAAATTATTTTTCTTTCAACAACATCTATTACAGTAGTGAAAATGATTTGATCATGGGAAATCCTTTGAGTCCACTTTTAGCAGAGATTTTCATGAATAATATTGAACAGAAAATTCATACATATCCACTCATTTCCAAATTTCTTTATTGGTATAGATATGTTGACGACATCTTAGTAGGTTTCATTGGAACTACTACTTTCTTAATTTCATTAATTCCATCCATTTGATCATTAAATTCACGATAGAAATTGAACATAACGATTCCGTTAATTTTTGGATTTGAAAATCACTAAATGAAATAATAATCATGTTTTTCGGTCTTTCGTAAACCAACACATACTGATACAATTATACATAACTACTCATTACATCCAATTCAACACAAAGTTGCAGCTTTAAACAGCATGGTACATCGGTTACTCAATTTACCTTTATCAGTAGAAGATTATAATAAAGAGTTAAACATCATCAAACAGATAGCCATTAATAATTCATATAATCCGGATATGATAGATCTAATCATTCGTAAAAACTGTATCAGAAAGCAATAAATGAAGTATATCCTATTCATAAAGACTATAAAATATTCAACAGTTTAATATTCTGCGGTTCTGCAAGTACAAATATTAAATCCTTTCTCGTCGAACAAAATCTTAATATAACTTTCAAAACTTCTAATAACTTAGGTAAACATATTAAAAATAATAAATCTCGTGTTGAAAAATCAAGTAAATCAGGAAAGTATAAACTCAATTGCGGTTCTTGTGATAAAATTTATATCGGTAGGACCTATAGGAGTTTTGGCATAAGAACATCTGAACATAAACGTAGCTTCGATAAAAATAAATCTGATTCAAATTATTCAAACCACTCAATAAAAGAAAACCATTCATTCAATAAAAACTTTGACATATTACATATAAAATCAAAAAGTTTAAAATTAGATCTCCTAGAAGCATTGGAAATAAATAGATACAAACATTCGGACAAGCTTTTGAATGAGCAGGTAGATGTGAATTATTCACCCCTACTTAACTTGTTTAATTAGTTTTTATTACCTTTCATACTAACTGTGCAATGGCTCGGTGTGGATTTTCCTGTTATTCATCCAACTTTTTCTACGATTTGTTTATAATACCATACTCTTCATTCTGTTTGTCATTCTTGATAAAGCTGCTGTGTCAGCGAAACGTCGTCGAATTTTTTCAAATAAAGTGTAGATTAAAGTTAAACCTTGTGTTTTTTATCTCATTTATCTACAATAATTGTTAGGAAATAAGATGATCGACGTAAGGCAACGGATTGACCCAAATTGGTACAATCAAAGTATTTTCAAATTG
The DNA here is from genome assembly GCA_013387265.2 of Cryptolaemus montrouzieri. Taxonomy (NCBI): domain Eukaryota; kingdom Metazoa; phylum Arthropoda; class Insecta; order Coleoptera; family Coccinellidae; genus Cryptolaemus; species Cryptolaemus montrouzieri. The sequence goes on along the minus strand of JABFTP020000165.1, from coordinate 63,358,288 downwards.
TTAAAGTTTGTAGTATCTATATTTTCTATTATTCACCCTCAAAAATATAAAACTTCATTGTTGTTTCTTTGTAGAAAATTAGTCAAAACTCAAAGACATTGTTTATAAATGAATAGCAATAGAATTCAAATTTGAAATCGTCCAAATCTAGTTGAATATTCATTTTTCATAATCATATTGCCAAGGATGAAATTTTCAAGAATCGCGGTTGGAACAAAATCTGAAATTTCCACTGCAGCGGCCATTTCGATTCCCTTTCTGGCGGCGGTCGCTGTTCACGATCTCAAAAGCGCACTATATTCTCTTTAGACAATTGAACTGCTGAAATTGTTTTACGAAGAAACGGCCGAAATTGACCCTATCACATATAAATTTCCTGTTGTTCGTTGCAGGATTCTGGATTAGCTAGCCCGGGGCTGATTTATCATAATCGATTTTTTGGATATTGCCGCCGGCGGAATATCATTTCTGATATCCGATGAAATTGGACCGCCTTTGTATCGCGACCTATGACCCGTGGCATAGACCTCTACTGCGGATACAGAACACGAGATTCTGTTATGCACTTACGATTCTCGTTCACAAAGGAGCCGACGGAATTGCCTGTTCGATAGTTGATTGTTTGGAATATTGCACGGATATCCGATACAGACTTCTGTCATTTTATTCGGCGGACCTATTTGAATAACCAGTTACTGTTCTGTTGATCAGTAAAATGAGTTCCAGAAAACAGAATGACGACACCAACGCTCGAATTCGTTTTGAGTTCGCCATACTTCTTCCATTTAGTGGTCTTTCGACGTGCAATTTTCGTTCTTCAGTTAAATTCGATAATTTCATCGAATTCCAGACAAAACGAGTCGAAAAACTCAATGAGGTGATTCCTTAAGCCATTTTATGACAAAACTTGATCTCAAGAACGCAAACGTTTCGTTACCGAAATACAGGCTGTTGAAATTTTTAGATTCTTTCAGTTTCTTTCTTATGATTACTACAGTTCTTCAGATACTCAGTCATAATCTACATAATCAGATCACAGAAACAATTATGAAAATCCACAGGGTCACGTATCCTTTATACCCCTACAACTTTTTTTCAGGAACCTCTGGGTAATTTCAACCAGACATCACTATGTTGTCCCACTAGCAAGTCCCTCAGCATGAGGGGGTTGAGATCCTGATCATGTGCATTGGTCTTACTGAAGTTTTTTTTCATCTCACAGATAGGCCAATCTATCTGAAATCTCATTTTGTCTTAACCTGGTGAGACCCCAAACCTAGAGGGGACAGATATGGCTGTTTATCTAAGCGCATTCCCAGATCACTTTAGTGTACGGTGTACGCCCAGGGCTCCCAGAGTATCCCGACTGTCAAAGCAGATCGTGACCCACTCATAAGATGAACCCAGCTACTATCCTTTGAACAGACCTAAGTATCGCCATGATTTCTGCCTAGAAAACTGCTGTCTGTTTATCTAATAAGAGATTTATATTTACATTTCTCTACGCTACCTTATCTCTCTTTGGTCTTTGAACTATTGGTACCTTATGTACTCTATTATTTCTTTGCCTCCCATGCTTGGTTGGCTAATCCAGAAGAGAGAGTTGGGATTAGTGATTCGATCACTTCCGTGCCCCCTTTCGTCCTTAGCTTATAAGTCACAACTTCCCTGCTAATAATTTAAAGGTGCAGTGTTTTGACCCCAAACAAAATACCTTACCTTACGTCACAATAAGGCTTTTTCCTTGAACACCCACCACATTTCACGCCATCAGTGCTCATGTGGAATGATGGTATTGCTGAAATACGAAGAATATAAGGAAAAAGTTATGAAACATGACGTAAATAATACTAAATGGATTTCAATGCTTAAACCAATCAGAAAAATAATCTGATACTGATATATCTAGATGTACAATAGTCCAATACTAGTTTCCTCAGCCCCATCACACTCGCAATTTGCAGTATGTACAGATTCACACTAGAAAAAAAAATACTACTATTATCACGATCTGTCCACTTTTTTACATAATATGGAGAAACATAATTTCGAATTACTTTTATCACAGTGTAATTTCACGTTTCTTTGTGTACCGAAAATATTCATCTTACGTTTCCTGCTGTCAAGATCCCAAATAATAATTACTCAGCTAATGAATTGTGCTCGACCGGACTCTGCGAAGGGTTGCAAATTTGAAAGGACCGGCTAATAATTGCTACCCTTCTTCCAATTCCAGAGCACTGGCCAGCACCCCTTTCATACATCTTGAAATTTATAATTTCCGTGCTCGAGTACATGGGGAACGGCCAGGAGGGAAGAAACGAGATATCAGGGTAAATAGCCAGGGCAATTTGCAACCCTCTTACATCGAGCTCATTACCGGCAGAATCTGGAATTAACTTGGCGTTTTTCCGCCTCGACAGTGGCGCAGTGGAAGATTCGCATTCTATGAGATATGATGGTCTGTTGATCTATGTCCAGACTATGCCAAAAGTTATGCATATACAAAATCTCAAATCTAAGGAATTATACAAACACTCGTTGGTTTTTTTTTCGATTAACAACCATTCTTGTATAATACATTTCCCAGACCTACATCACGAGTGAAACAATTGAGAAAATACTGTAATAGATTTAGAATCTCTCGTTGATTTTCGATTTGGATTTAAGGATTGGCGAAAATATATTAAAAATTATATTGAATAGTATTACCGAGGTTAGTGATGGTTAGATGAAGATTATTCAGCTACAACAAATAGTTAATTGATTCCGCCGTTCTACGTGATAGTTAATCTTGATAATAATAAGAAATTAAACTATATGTTACACTATCATAAGAGTTTATTGAAATTCAAGATTGCAATTTTCTCCCGACCATATTTAGCTGACAACAAGTACGGTGCTAGAATTGAAAAACATAAACAGGTAGATACAAAACTAATAAGGGTGAAAACAAGAAGTTATGGAAAAAAGGTATCAAATATGGACGAATAAGCCAGGTCATTCTGAGGGTTCAGAAGATTTTCTCTGTGTGGAGTTTGTGAATTTCGATAGATTCTCAGTTGATCAATGAGTGAAAAATGGTAGCCATTTTCGATTCGATGGGAGGCAAAAGTAAATTCTTCGGTTCTCTGGTTATTGTAATTTGATGCTCTTTGTATCCAGTTTTGAATGAACAACCAGTTTGACCTAAATTTACGACTTCACAATTCATACAAGATAACTTGTAAACTCCAGTATTGTCAAATCTTTTAATTTTATCTTCACTATTGGGAAATTGTTGGAAGAGTTTCACGTGGGTTTCGAAAACTGCTTTTTGTACTATTTTGAAATGACATTTATAATCCTTTTGCTGATAGGGCCAAAATATGTTAATGAAATATATTTATCTGTATTAGTTGATTAGTTGATTAGTGGGTGAGTATAATGATAAGCTATTTGTGTTTATTCCTTCCTGATTATTCATTTATTATATTTGAGGAATAATCATTGTTTTGAGCTATTTCTTTAATGGTTGACATATCTATACCGGGTGTCCACGCGAGCTGGGACATTAAAATTATATGGAAAAAGGATTAACCGATTAAAGAAGTTTAAATTTCACCGCCACAGCATTAAAAATATTTTCAGAACATAGTTCGAATAACATTCAAGACAAAAAAATTTCTCCAATCGGTCATTCCTTTCTTCATATACTTTTAATGTCCACCTCACATGGACACCTTACACAAACGCCTTCACAATTAGTACACAGCAACTTGTGAATTCCAGTATCGTCAAATTTATCGATTTTATTTTTAATTTTGATTGAAGATTACCATTCAAATTGAACATAATACCATTCCAAATTACCGAAATTTTAACCTAATCAAGATACAAGTAACAACTTCAAAACAAAATATTTCGAAGCTACGATTGAATTTTAACCAAAGCAGAGAAATTAAACTTCATAGTCATTTTACCGAAATCGTTATATATCAAAAATCACAGACTTTCTTTAAGAAGTGAACATAAGTGAAATTGCCAGAAATCGTACCGTAGATATACCAAAAGCATCAAGAAGAGCTCTACGAAAAATTCAACCGATAATACTAACAGAAGTAGTCAATTTTTTTATAAATAACAATCAACCTCCAAAATTTTACGACCTAAAATAAGTCACAAAGACTTCACTACGTTTAGTAGTGTCATACATAAACAGGACAATATATAAATTGGCAAAATAAATTAATCTCGTATTCAAGAATTCAAAAGATTCAATTAATATAAAATTTGAAACAAGTTCAAACCTCAATAAAATCATGTTCAACTAGTTTGGATGTAGATAATATGTTTTTCAACATCCGAGGAGATGAATGCTTACCCATTGGTCTCAGATAGATAATTTTCACATTAATCCGGTTGTACGAATTGATTTCATATTTTGCACCAGTTGTGCCTACAACAGAATTATTTCAAAATCGATAACACATTTTATGAACAACCTCACGATCTATCGATGGCATCTCCATTGAGTCCTTTACTAGCTGACAATTTCATGGCGTATATTGAAAATATCATATTCAATTCCTCCAAATCAATATTGGTACATTTCACTCAGGGACGATATATATTTTATAGGAACTGTTAGATAATTATATCAATTATTACCTAACATCAATAGCATTCATCCTAAAATTGAATTCGAAATAGAGAGATAAATTGATAATCGGAATCTTTTTTTAGACCTAACATTCACTCTGTATTGTATGAGAAGTCTTAATAGATGTCACTTGACCTGAGGTAAGCTTTGCCAGACAGTTTATCCAATGTATTGTAATCAACCTGATGATTGTAACTTAGACAGTTCCACAACTTCTGCTGGCAATTCTCAAGTTGAAAATGAAATTGTACTGGTACAATCTAGGCCCAAGGTGGTACTTGAACCACCTGAACGTTCTCAACCATAGTACATAGTAAATTATTGTAAATAGTGGGCTTTGAAAATAGGGAAGCAGGTATAAGGTAGGTACTGAACAAATATGTATATAGACATTAAGGTAATCATCAACTTTATTGATTTTCATTCATAAGTAAGGAAGGATATAATGTATCAGAACTTTTGATATATGTCACTCCAAAATAAGATATAAAACCTACCTGGAATCTTGTGTGATTACCATCTGTGAATAGGGAGATTAAGTACGGGAATCGCAATAAATAAGTTCAACATGAAATTGACTTTTATTTGATACATCACACACTCTTAAAAATAACCAATTTGTCTTGAAATATATCGAAAAACCACCTTCACTGATATTTACATTCCGTATGGCTGAACACACCCAAAATCTCAAAAAGAAGCTGCGTTCAATCCAATGATTCATAGGTCTTTGTCTTTGCTATTTCAAGGGAAAATATTTCCAGAGAAATGTCAACTATTAGAGAAATAGCTAAGAACGATGGTGATAATAAACGAAATGATCAGAAAGAAAAATACACAAATATCATATCATAATATTTAACCACTTAGATAATCAACTAATACTATATATAAATACATTGCCTTAACATATTTTGGCCCTATCAGCGAAGGGTTGCAAATGACATTTCGAAACAGCATGAAAAAGTAGCTTTTAATACCCACATGAATTTCTCCCAAGAATTATTCAATTGTGTAGATTAAACTCATAGATTTGACAATACTGGAGTTCACAAGTTGTCCTGTATGGATTGCGAAGGTGTCTTCATAGGTCAGACTGTTCGTTTATTCAAAACAAAATGGAAAGGGCATCAATTAGATTACAATAACCAGACTCTATTCTCGCTTCATATTGTATAGAAAGTGTCCATCATTTTTCACTCCAACAATCTCCCCATAGAAATGATCTCCTGACTGGCTTATTCGTCCATATTTGATATCTTTAAATAATATCTGTGTTTAACATAATTCGTTTGTTACCTCTTGTTTGCCCCCTTAATAATTTTTGTATCTACCTGTTTATGTATGTATTTCAACTTTAGTTCAGTACTCGTTGTCTCCTGTAGAAGGTCGAGAGATCCAAATTGCAATCCTGAATTTCAATAATTTCTTGTGATAGTATGATACATAGTTTACTCCTTCAGGTTTCTACAAGAGTATTTGTTTGCTAGAAAATTAGTTGTGCTGATCTTATACATAACAGATCTATTCAAAAATATCTATCTATTGGTTCAATATTCTACTGAACAAAGGATTGTTGAGTACATCAGTCATTTTGAGAGGTAAAAGTTCCACGAAACAGAGAATCTGATTTGTATTCAATTTATGCTATAGGTCTCGTAAACGAGAAGAGAATAATGAAGTAGAATGAAAGGTTCCTCTGCTCTGGTCTAGCCCTTATATTTCGATTATTATTTATCGAACGATTGCGCCCTTCGGGTGTTTCACACGTCCCACCAATAAACCGGCACTATCTATTTTGAGAGTCGGCTTGCGGTCTTCCACAATCTCCTCGGTGGCAAACTAGGAGTTAGTCGAAGGAACGTGATACAGATATTAAGACGGTCTCGGGGCCACAGGCTCCCAAGATATCCTTTCCACCGTGCTACCTAACTTATGGCTGGTCGGAGGGGACCAACTAGGTCGGGCACGCGTTCTTTCCTACTGGCAACAATGGCGAAAAGCCAAAGCCTACCCTAAATCGAAAGTTATGTTGCGAGATTAACGCTGGAGATGCCCCACCAAATTCCCGGTCACGATAGATAAGTCTGATCTAGTGTAATATTATAGGTTCTATAGAGGCGATATATTCATATATATTCTTCAGTAATAAAACAAATGCCGAAATGTTGATGAATAGAATGCATTCATTCATATGTTTCAATTAAAAATAATAGTTTTCGTTTCTGACAGTATTGATTATTAGTAGTAGTGAAACTCGATTCATTATCTTGTATTTCACAGTGAAATAAAACGTATATTCTGTCAAAGAAGTACAGAGAAATACAGAATATTTTCCAAACGCTTTTTCCGGAATCGACTTCAGCTCTCGTCGCGAATTCTCTTTTATGTCTTCTGAGGACGGTGGTTGTGCGATGGTATCTGCTGGGATAGCCTTGTGTCAAACTGATAAATCCATACCTCATCACCAGTTGTTGGGTGATTTTCCCGACAAGAAGTTAATTTTAGGAAATAAAGATAGCTCGAAGAACCAGTAAAGAATTTAATATTGAATTGTACGTACACACAAATGATAGCCTCAACTGTTTGGATGATGGCAATTTACAAAAACGGATTTGATTTTTCTGAATGAAAAATTACAACGTTGGTAAGTACTAAACTGAATGTAGGTTACTCTAATACTTTGTGAACAAAACTAACCTGAAAATATTTACAGGGTGTTTCAAAAACAATGAGAAATATTTCAACTGTGGAACCCAAGGCTCAAAATATTAAGATTCAACCCAATTTACGTTGTAAAAATTTGTTTCCTCGCTGAGATACAGGATATCAGAGTTTCGTATAAAAATTGTTTTTTTGTTAATGTCTCGATGTTCTTCTGTAGATTCAGTAGAAAATCGGTAGTAATATTCAATGTAACAAGAAGCAGAATCCCAAAGTTCGAAACAGGGTCACATTTTTGACCGAGACCCAAAACAAAAGTTGTTTGGAATTGTTCAAAGTACAGCATATCTTAAAATCAGAAAACTTAACTGGTACACTAAAATCAGTACTCCGTACGGTTAGTAATGTATTATTTCTTCAACGGTGAAAGTATTCACCCCAAGGGTACGGTAGTTTCTCAACGATAATATCTACACACTAAGGGTACGTTCTTGTTCAGTTCAACGGTAAGTATTCACCTGTAGTGTAGGGTAATTTATTCTCAAGAGTAATTTATTCACCCAAAGGGTACTGTAGTTTCTCAAACTGCAAAGAATTCATCCTAGGGGTATGGCAGTTTCTCCACAACGGATAAGTATTCACGCCTAGGGTACGGCAATTTTTTCTCAACGGAAATAACTTCACCCAGTATTCACCTCAAGGGTACACTAAAACATTTCAAAACAATCAGCTTTACAAATAAAAAAAGTGCAACTCACTTCGTGATCTATGATCAATCGGTAGTCTAGTACTTACGCGAGACAATATAGTCCAGTGTTAAATACACAAAAAAAACTATGAAACGAAATGTCGGTTGCTAATCAGTATCATCTAACCGATTTTATACTAATTTCAAGCAAAAATTGAAGAGCTAAGCTTAAGCGAAAAATTGTAGCTATTTTAAAAAACAGAATCACAAAATGAGCACTGACTGAAAAGTAAAAAATAAAAGTAGTGTTCTACCTGAAAGAAATGACATAAAACACATGCATCAAACGACAATTTCAATAAATGAGGAAAATTAATAGAGGTAGTTTGATCAAATATTCAGCACAGAAAAAGAAAGATTTTCACGCTTGAAGGTCCGCAAGGAGAAGAAATTCTTCATGATAAGTCTTACGCTGGCTATCAAACGTCATTCATTCTCGCGTGGCTACGAATATCGCCGAATTAGAAATGCCGTGGCAAGACTAGAAGTTACTCTTAAGTTTGAAGAGTAGAAAGAGAATAGCAAACGTTAATCTAGAAAGAAATTACATGAGCTATGTAGATATAACGTTAATGAACTATGATGATCATAGGAAATGAGTGGGTGATAATGAAAAGTATGCAATTTCTCATTACACCATTACAAGACTCAATTTTTGAACAAAATTCAGGTCTTTTAGAACCAGTCGAGTGGTAACGCGTTTCATACCCAAACAATCGTTTGAAATGGTACGAATTCGTGAGACACAGAAACTTCATTGCATATCTCTCTCAAACTTGAATGACGAATTTCAATTACCATTTTTTTAACTTTATCGATTTTAATTTTGTTTGAAGATGTTGATGGCCGAGTAGAGCGTGGCAAATCTACCACCACATCTCGGCTGCTGCTGAACTCACTATAATACTCATATACACGTGATTTCATTAAAGTCGATTCACCGTAAGCCTTCTGTAACATTTTCAATAATTCGGCAAACGAAATTCCATTTGCAATAAAAAATTTCAGACGAATTCCCTGTTCGATATTTTTATTCGTTGTTAAAATCGCAAAACACACGTGTAGGAATTGGCACAATCGAGCACTGTAAACGAAATGATTGACAAATCTCGTTTTAACAACGAAAATTTCGACAATCGTTTCGAGCAGATTTTTGAAATATTCAATGGTCGGTACTTTCCCGACGAAAAGAAGAAAAGACACACACTCCAAAAACGGATCGAGTTTAATTATTAAATAAAGGACCCCATCATGTATGACTTAAACATAATCAAACATCAATGGAAGTTTTACTGTGTTTTCACTGCTAACAAATAAATTGATATAGCAATGTTACCTCGGTTTCGAAAGAACCGTGATATTTGTAAATAGGTCCTTACTTAGATTTGGAAAAACTAAAGGCACTGGCCAAGAAAAAACTGCATTCAACAAAATCACCTATGAATCGTACCCAAGACACTCATTTTTCCATTAACACTTGAAAATTTCATTCACAAAAGGTTCTCTAGATTATCAAAATCTGCTAATAGGGCACATTGTAGAATCGCCTCTGTTTATGTGTGTATAGTAGAATGAACCTCTTAGACCAGCGCATTCGCCATTTTGCATGGGCTATACAATGCTCAGGAAAACTTACGCTCATATGTAATACTTCTTCCACCACCCCCATATATGCTTTGAAGATATTTTCCAGACAATAAATTTTTAAATATGCGTTTATGTTTTCGAATATAATGAAGACGTAATTGGTGCTCATATGCAACGAAAAAGACTGAATTGAAATTTGTAGTGACAGATGAATCAGTCGCAATCAATTACCCATTCGATTCCTTACTATCATTTTAATGGTTTCTTCAAGATCTAGAAACTTTTTTACTCCAAAAACTATTATCCATATTCAGAGTGGCCTTAATGTTGGCAAAAAAAGCCACACTTCCCTATCGTGACACAACCCCTCCTTCTGAGTCTATATAACCGGGTATCGAAGTCATTGAGGTCTATAACAAGAGTCAACAAAGCTTTTAGTGGTGCAAAACGAGATAGAAAGTTGTTTCGCTCCGAGAGATACATCTCTGCTCTCAAATGACATTTATAAATCGACATTTTCACTTACAGAATAGCCGCTTTTTCCCGTTGGTCTGTGCGATATTTCAAACTTTCTTAAAACCGGCACATTTTACTGTGAGAAAAAACGCAGGAGAGATTCTCGAAACAACAACGGAACGATGTATTCATTAGCGTCCATTGTGTACGTGACGTCCGATGGAGGGAAAATGGAACTTTAAGAAACGAATACTTCGATTTTTCTCAGATGTATTTCGAGGAAATAGACGAGGTGCTTTCGGGAAGTCAATAAGCTCACTTCACAACTTTCAAGAGTACCATTTGAGAATGGTGGGAGTGTTCTGTATTTTTATAATTACTTCGAATAAGTGTGCAGTGGTTCTCTTTTAGAAGAACAACTTTAAAGAATGGTCATTGTTACATTCGAGAAGTGCTCAAGTAAGATACAGTGGAGTTATAATTAGCTATTTGTTGATGAAACCAAAGTGACTTATAGCTCTGCCGTAGCTGAAAAGATTATTTCAGTTGTTATTAAATATATTGGAATCGCTGGAACAGCTATTCATAGGTTTTTTCATGTAGAACTCTGTTACGTACTCTGTTTTATCGAGATCAACATAACTTATCTTATGATAATGAGAAGTGAATTATGTATTATATCATGAGATTTTTTCGAAATACGCGATTTCAATTTCGGTCTCTCCATCATCTTCAGCTGACGACGCCTTCAAACTCCATACAAGACAACTTGCGAAATCCAGTATTATCAAATCAATCAGTTTCATATTTACTATTGAAAAATTGTTGGGGATCTTTCTTTTTTATTCTTTTTCACTAATTGAGAACCTTTGGTGTTGACGTACCAATTACATTATAAATATCGAAATACTTGAGACAATAATTACTTGTGCAACACAAATACTCGTGAGAATATTAACCTATACAGAAAACTTCATTTTAATCTGATCCTTAGTTTGAGTTGATTTGGTTGAAAAAGATATTGATTCGACCGTAATATTTGATCATTAATGGTGATATTGGTTTACTGTAAAGAATATCACAAGATCAGGTGGATATTCAATTAACAAACGTAATAGCAATTTCGATATTTCTATTATCACTAAACATTTACAAATTTTGGGTTAAAACTAAGGTAAAGTTGCTCAATTTAAATAATTTCAAATATAGAAAAACAGGTATGAATCACAAAGAGAGGAAAGAACAACAGGTTTTCTACTATTGGAATATAGATAGATTTTCAAAAGTACATTTATAATAATCTGAAATTCCCAAATATTGGGGAATAACATAGGTCTATGTTGTCGTTAAGAAGGCTAATATTGTTTCTATTATGTTGAGGATTGAAAATAAATTTTCAGAGATTCTAGGTAATTGTCTTTTCGGGCCCCGATGATAATGTTAAGATTATCTATTTTAGGGAAGCGGTGATTGTTATCTAGACAATGCCTTGCGATGGGGGAGTCATTGTTTTTACTATGGGAAGAGTGATGTTCTTTGTATATAATGCGAAAAAATCTTCCTGTTCGGCCTATGTTAGTTTTGTCTGTGGGAATTGTGATAATTTTCATGTAGGTTTGAAGACCATTTTTATTTAGTTGACATTTGATTGGCAACTCGTTGTAAAATTGTAACAATATAAGTTAAGGGAGAGAATTTTCGAGTATCGAATTTTGGTTTAACATGGGGATATATACTATTTTAAGAAAACTGTGTTTGTTTTCTAAGAACTATTTCGTCTACTATGATATGGGGTAACCATTATTACTGGCCATAGTTTTCATGACGTAAATCTCTTTCTTTAAGATTTTCAATAGAAAGTGACAATGAAAATTCTCTATGAATCATTAAGTTGAAAACGGCTAGTCAATGTTGCAAGGCGTGAGAAAAGTCATGAGAAATGCAAATATCTATGAAAGTAGGTTTTCGAAATATATAGGTCTAAAAAATTTTTATTCGGTTGTTTATTTCCATTTCTAACTTGGAATTGATTTTTGGGGTGGATAATAATAATGGAATTCAGAAAATATCAAGTTGTCTTGATGTACCAGTAAAGCACTTCAGTATATCATCAACATAAAGATTCCAGAAAATTATTTGTGAAGCTCTGAAATTTTGAAATACGTGTCTCATGAATATTTCATCTAGAAGTTCACTTAAGGAGAGCCCATATATATATATATATATATATATATATATATATATATATATATATATATATATATATATATATATATATATATATATATACACGTTCCAACAAAAATCAGGACATTGTTATTCCCATCAGCCATAAGCATATAAATCTTAGAAGCTTAGCTTACTTGGGTCCTAAGATATAAAACAGGTTACCCACTAAAATGAAACAGTTGAAAACAATACATAAGTTCAAGGTTGAGTGTAAAAAGTTTATACACCGTGAGTCAGAGAATCTAGAGAAATTGTTTAAGTAAAGGTCGTAAGTGGGTCGTGCCTTTGCTGTTTTCTATTTGGGTTTGTTTTTCTTTTTGCGGAGGCGTAGTTTTTTTGGCAGCAGTATCGTAGATAGTATTTCAAGATTGAGGAATACTTATGTATTGTATTATTGTTAAATTTTTCAGAATAAATCACACACAAGTAACTTATTGTTACTTAGGTGCTCTCAATAGTATTCAAGTTTATTGTAGGCTTTGAGGAGTAAAAAAACCGAAAGTATTATTCGGACATCTTAATTAACCATTGTGAAACATTTTTATATATATTTTTAATATTTTGTAATTGTAATATTCTTTATGAATCAATTAAGAAGAAATTGTTCACTAATATTCGTCTAATAAACATTAGTACTCGTCTAATTATTGTAGGAATGTTTAGATCTCTACATGTGATTACCATTAACAGATCAATAGAATAACTCCTCACTCGCAAATAGAATTGAATACTTTCATCGTGAAATTCCCCTAACCCGTTTCGTTGAGCACCTTCGACTGGCATCTCGTCCGATAATGCAATCATAAAACGAAAGTTCTATCGTGGAATGAAAATCAAGCGTTAGAAAACCTGGGGCGAAACTCGTTTCACTTCCATTTCGACTGTTCGGCCCTTGGAAAGCGGAGTTGCATGATGCCTCAGGGTACAGCTCGGGGTCTTTTACATTTCGATAACAATTATTACAGCTGCCACAGCGAAGCTCCACGTGCCCCTCCGTTTTGTACCCACGACACGCTATGGGATTGGGCTCTCCGCAGCGCTATTTGTCGCCTTGTTTAAACAGAAGCTTTCTGGAACTGCCCTGGGGATGAATATTTGTCGGGACGACATGATCCATGTTATTTGGTTTGCGAATGAAATTCGAAATACTTGTTGATATTGTAGCGGGAAAACAGCCAGCCCTCGCATCATTTTCTATTCGAGACGGGATATTGGTAAGAACATTTTGAAAATCCGATTTTATTAAACTCGAGGTAATTTTTTCTGATCTTCAGTAATTATTCGTATTCCTGCATTTTCTTATTATTTTTATCGTAATGAGTAGAGAGAATTGTAAAGTAAAAATATTCCCCTTTTGGAAATTCAATCAATACTCCTTGAAAAGATCAAGGGTTACTAACAGAAACGTGCGAAAAAGTTTCAATCTCAACACGCTGCTTACTTTGTTTAAACACACCACGAATTGAGAAAATATACTTAAAACGATCATCAAAACGTTTAGTTCATTGGATTTATCGGGTTTAAGCAGACAATGGGCTATTGTGTACTCTTTATTTCATATCTACTAGCTTTCGGACAATATTATCCTTCTTCAGGTATCCTATAATATAACAAATAATTAATATAATGAATGAACATGTGAACAGTTAGAAAACCGACAACTCACATAAATGTTGAGGTTAAAAAGTTGAGTTCATCTAATTGTCAGGTACCATGTAAAAACATACTTTAGCAATCTACAAATTACATATATCTGTGCAATGGTTATCGTCAATACATAATATATTTTAAGGATTTCTTATAATCAAATTTACTGAGCTTCGCAATCATTTGTGCCACACATTTGTTTAGACTTTAAAATTTATTTTTCTTGTCAATGAGTCTCCATACGTATATGGTTGACATTGATTCTGACAACTGACGTTTCACAGATTGAGTGCTAGTGATCTATCTTCTCCTGTCGCAGAAATCAGACTATTATGATCGTGTTACATTACTATGTTGATCCAATCTACCTCTTTCATCCTCCTTCTCCTTAATTTGATTCAGGATATTACAATAAAGAGTGCAGATGCTTCTTGAATCAGTCTGTACATTGGTAGAGTCATGAAATACTCCTATTTTAACAACTTTCAAAAACATTCTTTTACTATTATTGTTTTCAGTTAGTAAGATTTCTGTCTCTTCAAATTTCATCCTATGTCCTGTTTGTATTACATGTTGTGACAACCCACACTTCTCTTTCTCATCCCTACAATCTTTTTTATGTTCACCAATCCTTGTTTCAAGCCATCTCCCTGTTTGGCCCACATATATGCCATCGCATACACCACATTGTATCTTGTATACAACATGGGGTGTTCGTCCTTTAGAATTTTTACTTTTTGTTTTTGAGAAAATCTTTTCTCCGATACAATTGATAACTCTTTTCGCTATTTTAATGTTATCCATATTTTTAAAAATTGAGTAGAATCTCGAGTACTTTTGAATTTTGATGATATGTTCATATGCATTTTTTAATGTTTTCTGATGAAAAATTTCCTATAGAAATCAATGGCTGCATACCCTTGCATACAGAAAAAATATCAAACAATTCTTAGTGGTATACTCTGATGTAATTGATGAATTCTGATGTAATTGATATTCTTTTATTTATTAATTTTATAATTTCAGTTCATCAATCAGTTGGGGATCATTTCTTTACATACTATTTTTCATATGATCTCAAAGAAGAAATATATTCCAAATTACTTATTGTCTTTCTCACCTTACTGAAATAAAACAGAGAAATTTGAATTGAGAGGCTTCAAATTATCTGTTTTCTTTTTTCTATTTCGTTTTCTAATACACTCAACTCCTGGGGCAAACTACGTGCACTTCTGACTATACATACACGCGGCTTGTTGAAAAAATTTTAATCAGAATATCGTGCTTGGAACAAGGGAAAAACGAGATTAAAATGTTTTATTCGAATGGCGTGATACCACAAACAGAGAGCAACGAGAAATAATTAAAAGTCATATTTAATAACTTTTCCCCCTTCTTCAATATGGCTCCTTTTTGCTGATCGAATCATTCTCTCGCCTATGCTTAGAACATTCGCCGAATTAATACTTTAGATAGTCAGAACATGCTTTCGAAGAGTGAGATAGTCTGCGAGGTGTGTCTGTTTTGAATTTTTCATTTCGTTCTTTGATACGGTTGACTGAATTTTACTCAGAGAAATAATCGCTAAGAAATAGCTACAGCAGAAAATTTAACTGTGCAAAAAGATTTCAATATATTTCCATGCAGAATATCTTTGAAACGAATGACAAAAACTAAGAAACCCTTATTTTGTTTACCAGCATGTACCCTTTTTTAGTGTCAGTAGTGTTTGAGTTTTGAATCACCTACAAAAGAATATCCTTACATTAAAAGAAACGCACTAAGAATAGAACCTCTTAAATACCCTTAAAAGGTGTGCAAATTATAGTGAATACAACTGAATATACTATCTTTACTATCGATCTTCTTACTGCTCAAGAAGTCGATAGTAGGGCTTATTTTTGTACTTTAGTACCTCGTCTAATAAGCAATCTTGAAAATCAACCAATACCACCTATACAATAAGTCACATTTTCTAGTCACTTAGATAAGGAAGAGTTATGATTGAATTTCCTACATCCGCTGCAAAAATTCTAATAAATTCCAAGCTTCGTAAAACTTCAGCTTATCACGTAACATAAACGAGAGAAGAAACTATAACACCTTCTAACTTGAGGAAAGCAGTATCCGATAAGAAATATGGAACGCATTAAAACTTTTCTTCGGTCATTCATTGAAATCAAGGTTCTGAAGTTGCTACTCTTCATGGATACATATCGAGGCATTCGGAGCAACTGGAACAGCCAATGAATTTCAGTGAGCCTTTATCTATTCATATAATCGGGCTGATCGCTTGGAAATTCAATAGATAAAAACTAGACTAGAATTTCTGAAGTATATATTACGGTTTTTGACATTTTCATGACCAGAATTTTTTTGATTCGAGAAAAAACCTGAAAGGCATTCGTTACATTCGATTTTGTGAGTACCAGATAGTTTTTCACTATCTTAATAAAACTATGACCGGTTTCACCACACTGTGACTTCATCAGATGGATACAAACTAATGTACAGAGTTATTCCTTATATATTAGTCTTATTTCCTACTTAATATTACAATAGGTAAAAGTACCAGGGGTATGTTGGAAAACCCATCGGAGTTGCTTACTTTATGAATTGAAAAGATTGAGTAATGGAGATGGATCTAGATCTAATTGACTATTATGTAACCTACTTGAATTCTTTTCCTTGTTAATCTCTAAAATTTCCCATAGATTGAGTTTTTGTCTATTATTTTCATTGTGTAAAATTTTGAAATTATCATTAAAATATGGTTTTCTTCGAGTAAGTGATTAGAGTAATGGAAATCTGATTTATCATAATTGAAATTACGTTTGTTCTTGAATAATCTCACTTTGAAATTTCTGAAAATTCTACCATTATTCTAATCACTCACTCGAAGAAAACCATAACTTTAATGATAATTTCAAAAGTTTACACAGTGAAAATAATAGACAAAAACTCAATCTATTGGAAATTTCAGAGATCAACAAAGAAAATAATTCAGGTAGGTTACTTAATAGTCAGTTGGATCTAAATCTTTCTCCTTTATTCAATTTTTTCAATTCATAAAGTAAGCAACTCCGATGGGTTTTCCAACATACCCTTTGTACTTGTACCTATTGTAATATTAAGTAGGAAATAAGACTAATATATAAGGAATAAATCTGTTCATTTTTTGTATCTATCTGATGAAGTCACAGTGTGATGAAACCGGTCATAGTTTCATTAATATAGTGAAAATCTAAATACTATAGTTTTATTTCATTGAAATTATGTATATCGATTTTCATCAAGTAACGACCTCCTCAATTGAAAAATACCAAATAGTATGTATCTATTTTCTGTTTTGCGTTGGAAAATAATTTGCCAAAATTGGGACCGCTTGAGAATGACGTGGTTATCTTGAATTTCTAGAAATGTTTCATTTTATGAGAAAAACATAATTTTTGAATTTGGGAGGCTTTTACTTGATAAAATTCCATTATCAATAAAAAAAACAAGTAATGTGTTTTTTGAATTTTACTTAATAATTATAATTCGTAACGTGTTTCACTACACTTTCATACTTTCATTACAGAAAAAACCTTATGTGCGAATAATGATGCATGTTGATGAGTGTGATACGGTTTGTAGAATTTTCAGCAAAAATTTTACAAATAATAGAATATTTCGAAAATTATCGACGATAAAGATTAGTTTACTTGTGCAAAAATATAGCACAGTTTTCATGCGTTGACATGAATAATAAAATACAGGGTGTTCCATTTGAAAAAATCAAGATATGATATTTTTTTGAGTCACTCCTGTATAAAATGAGGATAATCTATTTTAATTCATCAATAGCTATCCTTGGGCAATAAGAAAACGAAAGGAAAAAAGTATTCATCCTCTCAGGCCGAAGGATCATGCGTTGATGTGAGAGCCTATTTACATGAATTTTCACGGAAAAAAAATATTGTCACGAAGCTACTCACCAAAAAAACTTGAAAACATTATAGCAGAGTCTAGAACGCTCTTGAATCTTCAACAAGAAAGTGGACTTCCAATCTGAAAAAACCTCCCAAGATTTTTCATAGAAAATTGGGACACCCTGTTTACTTCAAAATAAATTGCTGAAGTAGATTTTCACTTTCTAAATACAATACCGTTCGAACAAAAATGAAATCTTCAAGAGTGAACGAGCTACAGAGCACCGCGCTACTGGTGAATCACACAGTATAGATGCATAAGAACATAGCAGCGTAGTAACTCTAGGGAAGATTTTTCGCTTTTGAGAATGAATGTTTAGTTTGGCTTTTTCTTCCAAAACAGAGCAGTTCCATCAACGTTAAATACTTGCTCTGGTTTGTATTCTCGGTCAGCTACTAGATTTGAGAATTCTCCTGGGTATCTTTCTGCTGCAGCAGTGTCTACAGATGATAGTCGCACCCAAAACTTATTGAACTAACCTTTCCATGCTTGAAATCCTTCACTACAACAACTACCTCTAGGTTCTTTGAAATGTGCATGAAGACGCTTTGTCTCATCCCTGATAATTTGACCACTCTGGAGAACTTTTTGTTGACAACGCCTCTTACATTTTTTTTATTGCTGGATCCCAAACAATTTTCGCTGAAAGTAAAGTTGAATCTACAGATTATAATCTATTTTCGGATTTTTTTAACGATCTTACAGTTTTTCGAATGAGCGTGATATGAATTCAAACGGTTTTCAAAGGCGTAAACGATCAGACATTTCTATTTTCACTGAATTTTTCGTATCGAAACTCGTTTTAAATTTTTTTAGGCGACATTATAAATAAGGAAGACAATACGGAATGTCTAATAAGTAGCACCTAACAATATAATTTATGCCATAATAAGTAATAAGGTGGATTTATTTAAACATTTTGCTTCTTTAAATTCTCGAAACACTTAACGCGGCGGAAGCGGCTTATGTTAAAAGAAAAACCGAACCAATGTAGCGGCGATATCATTAGAAAGCATACTTCAGGCCTTTTTTCCCTTTTGTTTTAGTCCATTTGACGACGCGTTTACAAAGGATGCTGAATCTTATTCATCAATTCATATGTATATACCGATGTACTAATTAGATCAGCGAATATAACTGTCAATGAACTCACAGGTAGATGTCAGAAATCTAAGCCAGCTATTTTTCCTTCAGGTAGTCCCTCAAAAGTAGTAGAGGATTTTAACAACTATTTTGTCAATATAGCACCGAATTTATGCAAAAAATTTCCGAAAAATCCTTCTCAATGTTTTCCCAAAAGAAGAAATAAGAAATCTATCTTCATGTTTGAGGTAACTGAGAGTGAAATCTGCAATACTGTCATGAAAATGAAGAGTAAATCATCTTGTGGGTATGATAATATTCCTATGAAATTAATAAAAAATCTATTCACATTCTTTCTGAACCTTTGTCCCTCATAATGAATCGAGCTTTTGTAGATGGAGTTTTCCAGATCGCCTTAAAATCGCTATTGTCAAACCACTTTACAAGAAGGACAATCTTGAAGAGTTTGGGAACTATCGACCCATAAGTTTGTTTACAAATTTCTCAAAATATTCGAAAAAATCTTAGCTAACAGGTTTATTAAGTTTTTCAAGAAATTTAAAGTTTTTCTCATTGTCAGCACGGTTTTGTCGGGGAAATGTACTGATACTGCTATATTTGAACTGATTCATGCAGTAACAGAGACTTTGGAATCGGGTTGTATCCCACTTGGGGTATTCCTGGATTTTTCAAAGGCTTTTGACTGCGTGCAGCATGATATATTGCTGGAAAAGCTTGAAGCCTGTGGCATCCGAGATAACCAACTACTTCTTATGAAAAGTTACCTGAATGATCGGAAACAGAGACTCGTTACAACAATAGATGATCAAATTTTACGTCCTCTGAACAGAAATTAGTAATGGGTGTCCCCAAGGAAGTATTCTTGGCCCACTTCTTTTCGTAATATATATATAAATGACCTTCCCAACGCTCTTGATGGAGATGTTTACGACTCTCTTGTTATGTTTGCAGATGATACCAATTATCTTGTATCAGATGAAGAGCCTATCTCTGTCACTTCTCATGCGAATGTAGCATTTGAAAAGATTGAAAAATGGTGTGTTGATAATCATATTTTGTTGAATATGAGGAAATCGGAAAGTGTTATTTTCATACAGATCAGTCTAAAATTGAAAGAGCCTGCACACTCAAAATAAATGATATCGACATACCTATTAATTCTTCTTGTAAATTTTGGGAGTTACTTTGGATAGCAATATGAAATGGATCAATCACATTGAGACACTAAGTAAAAGGCTCCACTCAGTTATTTATACACTGAATGCCCTTAAACATCATGTTGATGAAGAAACATTACTACTTGTTTATTTTTCTAATTTCCAGTCGCTGATGGCCTACGGTTTGATTTTTTGGGGTTGCTGCTCGAATGTGAGTAGAATTTTTCGGATCAAAAGTGGGCACTGAGGATCATTTATCGAATGGGTTGTAGGGTTTCTTGTCGAGGTCTTTTCAGAGCAAAAGGATTTATGACCCTTTTGGTCTTTACATTTATAGAAGCTTAGTGTTTGTTGAACAGCATAAAGTCTATTTTTACAACATGTTCAGGACAACAACACTAGACAAATATTTCCTTACCGGTATCCAAAGTGTCGACTGACGCTTACCCAAAAGCAGGCCGAATATACTTGCCTTAGGTTTTTAATGCGTTACCCAGAGCTTTCAGAATATTAGGTGAGATTAATCTGTTCAAGAAAAGGGTTCGCAATTTGATAATAGATTGTGAACCGTATTGTGTGAATGAGTTTTACGACTATTGTAAGAATTTTAGTCGTAAATAATCATTTGTATCTTATTGTGACTTGTTCGTCGAATTTTTGTATTACATTGTACTAGTGTTTTTACGATAATTCTGTTGAATAAATATTTATATTATTATTATTATTATTATATTATAAAATAAGGTCGCTTTTTTCATCAGAGAATAGTGGAAATGCGAATGTAGGAAAGCGAATAAAAGGAGCTTGTACCGTACTAAAATTGTATCCAATATTTCGTTAAAAATATTTAACTGAAATTTAAATTGTGTTTATATACCAACAAAGCATATATTCCGATAAAATATCCATTTCAAATATAAAAATATTTTTTATCGAGTTAATTCTGAATTTATATATTTGAAAGATTGTGTTAGATGAAAAGAGCGTTATAATGCGCCAGCACTTTGGTGTAAATCCCGTGGAAAATTCCATTAATCTCTTTCTTCACCCCTCACTTTCTATTCTGCATTTTATAAACGTCAACGAAAAAATACTCGCGCTGCTTGCGACTTATCCCCGAGAAAATTAGGCTAGAAGGGTCCCTTTTAATACAGTCCATTCAAAGAAAATTTGCCGCATCGGAAGAAGTCTGTCAGGATTAATAACTAATTCTTCGCGAAGAGTCATTTTACCCTTCAAAGAGAATACACCAAAGTCGTACATAAATTCATTACGGATTTTGAAGAGGAACAACATAAAGTTTGGCGAGAATAATGGAGATAAAGTTTCGAATTCACTACAAGAAAAATGAATTAGCTTACAATAACGCGGATTGCGCCAAACTTTCAAGAGAGATTTATTATATCGAATAATGCGGTGCTTGTTCGATCCTCGCTGGTGAGCGTTTGTTTTATTAGTTGGCTTTCTTATTCTCCACATTCGTGTATATTGTTTTTTAATCGGAAATCGATTGTCTGATTATTATTCAAGACGATCTGCCGACTATAACCTTTCAAGCTTAATGCATAAGGGATGGAATGAGAAATTGAACTCATAATGATGTATGGGGGAGGTTTTCAAAAGATACACCTATCTTTCGAAAACCTCCTTCTATTGGTGAAAGTTTTATACTAAAGACTGAGCCTTAATGACCAATGTAAATGAGGCTTAAAGTCTAGCACTGACATCTGTCAATAATATAACATTCATAAAGGTTTACTTTTGCATCATTTTCACGAACAGTTATTGTTTTGCTCTAATTTGAAGAGAACCTTTGCCGAATATCATGGAAGAAGTTAATTGGAGCCTATGTTGATCATGCTTCATTGAATTTTACTTGTTAGGAATCGACAAAGAACGTTCAGGAGCTAAGAAAAAGTTCGAAGATGCTGACCTACAGGCTTTAATAGACGAAGACCCATGCCAAACTCAAAATATGCTTGCAACAACACTGAACGTGGCTCAGTCTTAGATATTTAAACGTTTGAAAGCAAAGGGTAAAGTATACAAAGAAGGAAAACGGGTGCCATATGAGCTATAGTCGAGACACATCGAGAGACGAGAAACCATTTGTGAAATGCTGCTGACTAAATAGAAAAGAAAGGAATATCCCCATTGTATTGTAACTGGACGGCGTGGTAGGTTATGGCTGAAAAAGCCCCGAGATGCCCTCAGTCTCCGGCAGCTCGACGATCCAAGACTACGGTAGCCGTCATATCCTATAAAAAGCAGAGGGTGTAAAGATTTGCGGTGTGGACCAGGCTAGGTAAACGACACTTGTAAATGGCTTCCTACAAGACAAGAACTCTACTATCCGACGAAAAATTGTTAGAGATGGAAAATGAGCTACAATATATTAAATGGGACATTATTGGTCTCAGAAGAAGAGGAGAACATCAATAAACCCTGAAATCTGGTGACATTTTCCTTTATAAAGGACAAGAAGATATCTCTAAAGGAGGAGTAGGTTTCTTCATCCACAGAAGAAACTCAAGTAACACAATGGACATAAGAGGTATCAACCCACGAGTAATCTATCTCATACTGAAACTGAATTCCAAATATAACATCAGGATAGTACAAGTATACGCTCCGACATCAACTTGTGAAAACGAAGAACGCACATACTACACTCTTCTGATGGGTGATTTCAATGCCAAACTAGGTGAGCAGCAAGATTAGTCACAAACAGCAATAGGAAAATATGGTTACGGGAAAAGGTATAGTTACAGGAGATGAAAAGTGTATATATTACGACAATGGCCAACCATCCATATCGACTCCAAAGTGCAATATTCATGGATAGAATGCTATGCTCTGCATCTGGTGGGATCGAAAAGCAGTCATTCATCATGATCTTCTCAAATGAGGACAAACAGTAACAGGACATCTCTACGGAGAATAAACGATCCGTTTTAGTCAAACATTGCACCAGAAGCGGCCAGAATACGAGACAAGTCAACATAAAGTCATCCTGTTGCATGATATCGCTCGTTCGCATATCACACTCGAAGCGCTTCGATGGGACGTCTTGTCACTGCTTACTCACCAGACTGTTCTCCATAAGGTTATCATTTGTTCCGGTCGATGGCTCATGGGCTTTCGCAGCAGCACAGCAATTCTTTCGAAAGTGTCGAGAAATTGGTCATCCACTGGTTGAATCCAAAGGGAAAAAGTTATAATAAATGATGGTCAATACTTTGATCGATAGTATCTGTATTCATTTTCTGGAATAAAAGGTTTAATTCTAACAAAAAAGGAGATTTTCAACAGATACACCTGATATTTTTTTCCGGAATTATTGGGATCTTACGAATCGAAGAGTTATTTGTCATACGATTTATTTGAATTGGGATATTGGTCGAATTTCGTTAGTAACTTTACAGTAAAGACTTATCTGCGAGAACGTCTGCTCCTGAGTGAACACCGAGCACTCTCATATCATCCTTTCCACGATATCACTCAAGCCCTTTTCGACATCCCTGCTACTTCCCTGTTACTAAAGCTACACTGGTCGATAAAAAACTGTTGTGGAAGTAACATGAATCTTAATAATTCGTTAATAATCGTTAATAATAAATAGGATTGGGAATTTGAGTTGAATCAATCGCATGTTAATGTTCAACAAACTACCTAGCTATAAAGGTAGATCTAATACTTCTACCGCCGTCCATAGTATCTCCTTTTCTACCTGGAAGTTTAGGATACAATAGTTAATTTCAGTCCTTAAATGGTTACCTTATATATATTTTCTATTATTGAATTGTTTTGTTTTGCTTACAGAAGATAACACGCCTGAAATGCGAGGATTGCTGGAAAGCAATATTGAAATTTCGTTTTCTACATTTCCAGTACTTGACTACTGATAATCGATATTGAACCTTAAGGATGATCGACATGGCTTATCTTAGAGCTGGTGGATCCTAGTTCCAAAGGACCTGAATTTTCTCCAAAAATTGAATTGCGTTGCTCAAGATATGCTAGAATGATTCAATTTCGACTCCACATTTATAAAACGCATTGTAACTGGTGATGAGACATGGGTTCATGAGTTTGACATACAAATCAGTCAACATTCGGAATGGTGCTTTCCAACTAATCCGAAACCGAGAAAGAAAGTCGATCGGAAGTGGAGGTAATGTTGACTGTCTAAGAGACCAAATTCGTCGAACGAAGAAGACCAAATTTGTGGAAACTCTTGTTTTTTGCACCACGATAATGCACCATCTCACAAGGCTATCATTGTGAATGAATTTCTAACCAAAAACTCGGCAAGTCCAATCGAACAACCCCCGTATCCACCTGATATGGCTCCAGGCGCTTTTTTTCTTTTTCCAAAACCCGAATTTCGGTAAAAGCGTTCGGAAAAGGTTTTGATGATTGGATTATTAGTTGGCGAAAATATATTATTTTGGAAGAGGCCAACTTGTGTTTCGTTGACCAATTCCTGGTGGATCAATATTTAAGACTCTATGAATACAGAACGATTCCTGTTTCGCTCCTTCTTTTTATTCGAAGTGAACAACGGCGCACCAATTTTAAGACTATTTAGATATGAACTTCAGAACCTAATCCGAAATTTATTTAGTTCATAAAATTATCGCGTGAAAAATGTAAAATCGATCGAAATCGTTCATTTCAACGGGATGAAAACGGTAGTTCGCGCAATGTCTACATTAGTGGGTTGTTTCCGGATAAATGGCACGTGAAGAGAGAATAGCGATTAACCCCTATCTATCACTACGGTTCGTAATCACTGTCATGAGATGCAATAATAAATTCGCGAACCGAGTTTTTCATAACGCCCTTTCTATGTGTAATTACACACAAGTTTTAACTACAAATTTAATCGGTTGGATGAAAATAGTGAACACAAAAATCAAAAGTACTTAAAGGCTGAGAAATTCAACGTTAATTCAAGTGGAATGTTAAAATCATATTCAAATATAAATAAAGCTAAGATGAAACTAAATGCATCCTCTATTTCGTTCAATGAAAATTGACTTGATCGGGAAAAATTTTGTTAACGCAACTCTTGAATCTTTCCGTCCTTCAGTCGCAATTTTAAACATTCATTGTAATCAATTTGTAGTAACTTTTGCACAGGTAGATTTTATATTTTTCCGATACAGTTAATTATCTTGGCATTCTGGTCTTTGTTAAAGGAATGTTCACTATTAAAACTCCATCCTAATCTTCTACGCCCCCAATCTTGATGGCGTTTAAGTCATTGGTGCGGAAAAATTCAATGATTTCCCTGAACGAAATCAATTTTTGATACCTTTTCAGTCGGAAATTGTGTTGAAAAGTGAGAATGCTTCTTCGTACTAGTAGTAAAAGAATGAGTAGAAATATCAGGATATCTTAAAGTACTCTGGAGTAAACCAGAAACATACGTTTCGAAAAATAACTTGACCAATTGTTTGTATTTCCGATTCACTATACTTACCTTTCGATTTATTGGGAAACACATTATCGGTAGTCGTCGCCGCCAACTCTATTATCTCAGGTGGTGTCCAATCAAATATCTCGTCTTCAATGAAATCTCCACTTCAACGAAAATAAAGAAAAATATATTTCATTCTTTCCACCATTTTATTTTATTTACACGACCGCTTTGAACTGTGTGGTCATTTTCAAGTGGTGAATTATAGGAAATAGACTTATTATATATAATAGTCTGATTTCATATTAACTAGTGGAGAGGTTTTAATGTCTAGCTGACTATAAAAGGTGATTTCGCTTGTATTTTTACAAAATTCATTTCTGATATATACTTATGTTTTTGAATGTTTTGTGACTTTTATATGTACAGATATTGGATAATTTTTGTCAGACGATAAACGTTCTTTGAATCTGGTTCATTCATTGCAGGCTAATTTGTGTATGTTTGTTTTAACAATTTATAATAATTTCTTCGAGCTCAAATCTCTTTAGAAAGAGGTGGTTAGTTTAAATGTACAAAAATAGTTGCTTAAATTTTTGGAAGGAGGTCCAACGTTGTTGAATATAGTTTTAGTTTCATTGGTCTGTATAACTTTGAAGATTGAGCCCTCACTGTAATCAGTTTTATCTTCAAAGTTATAATGACTATTAAAACGGCACAAAGAAGAAAATCCGCTAAATCAATAGTATCACACATTAATACACCTTCAGGTATATTGGCAATGTTGTTCAATCAGAAATTTATTGATCCCACCAAATTCTGTTCCATACACCATTTTGAATTCTATTGATCTTCTACAAAAATTTTCTAAGCACAAAAACGCACAAAATCAGTTTCAGTTCATATAAAGAACATGTATCCAAATATTCCAACAGATAGTCAGAAAAATACTTACAATTTTCAATTTCAATCAAAATTTCACCAACAAACATCAGGACTTTCCATAGAATCACCTCTTAGTCCCCTCCTAGCCGATGTATTCATGGATTACTTAGAGAGAAGAGTAATATTGAATAGTCACTTGCGAAAAAACATAACGTGTTCTGGTATGGATAATTAGATGATATTTTGGTAGGATCTAGTGTGCAAACAGACAAATAGATAAATTCTTTAAAATTTCTTGTAAAGTGTGTACGGTAGCTTATATTTGGCAGACAGGTTGGAATTTCGAAACCGGATTCGAAGAACATTTGACGTCTGACAATGATTATGCAATACGTGAACATATAAAAACTACAAACAATTCAATAGAATTAGATAATGTCAAAATTCTCCATAATTGCGACAAAGGAAAGAAAATTAATCTGTTGGAATGTTTGGAAACCAAGAAACTCTGTGAAAACTCAAGTGAAATCACTCAATAGCCTGTTAGACATAAATACCTTTCCACTACTTCATATCGAATTAGGCTAATTTCTCTATAAGTGAGTTTATTTCATGTAGTTGACCTCTTGAAAATGTATAAAATATACATTTGTATATGTGTAATGTCTCACAATTCGGTTTTCTATAAAGAAAGTCTGTTTAATTTGTGTTGCTTCACTTTTCTTAAAGAAGAAAATTTCATTTTCTGATAGTAAAATTCATTTCTGTCCTGAAGAAGAAATATTGTGCCGAAACGTCGACTGAATGTATAAAATAAAGATCTTTGGAAAAAACTGGCTGAATTCCACCAATTCGAAATAACTCATAAGAAAAATAGCCAACTAATCATTACCTAGTATAAAATATATTTTACTCTTCTTCATTGAAAATTAATTTCTTTAAGACAAATAATTCACCCATATTACTCATCAATTCTTCCTTTATTTTTTGATATAATTTGAACGAATAATGTTAAATGAAATGACAGTTCACAAAATAGCAAGATAACTAATATTGGCTGCAGAACCATAGATTTCGACATATAGAACCACAGCGTTAACGCGGTCATGGAAATTATGAGTAATGGATCTGTTATTCCATGAACTGTCATTTTTATTCAATGGTAGTTGTAATGTCAAAATATTTCGTATAAATAATGCACGTAGATGAGTATATTTTCTTTAACGGCAATCTCGTAAACAAGTGTAATAATATACCTGAAATGAAATGGATCACGAAATCGAAAATTCATTTAGAAGTGATCAAACAAAGGAGAATGACAGGTTTATTTTCGTGAGACATATCCAAAAATGCTGATTGAAGGCAAACTCGATGAAATCTCTTCAGATCAGTAATTCTAGTCCCAATATCCGCTAACACGTCTCCACTCAAATAACTTAATTAGCACTTCGGCATTGGTGATTTCAATTTCCCGTTTGTCCAAAGTGCTCTACCTCTTCAGAAATCCGACACCACTTGCTAAGTGGTGCACATTATCTGACGCTGAGCACCGTTTAGCTGGTCGAGAGTATTGATTCGTCTCCACGTAGATTCCAGAGTCAGCGATTGTAATGCAGTTGTCGGAAATGGAATTCAAGAAGGTATTGATGAGTTCCACAGAGTTAATTGGAACTGACGGACATATTCTATGTTTGATTTGGAGATAAAATAATCCAAATATATTCATTTATAAACTGGTGAACTTATTCAAAAAGAGAAACATCGGAAAATTACAAAGTCACAAGGTAAGGTGAGAAGATCGAAAATTTGAGGAGAGTACTCATAGAAAATGAAAATGGAGAAGACTAATACTGATCCGGATGTCCATTCAGTTTGTGATCGCTTCGTTCTTGTTGAATATATTTAAGAAGCTTATGAAGATGAGATTTAGACAAAATTCGTCAGGTAATCCCATAAAAACTAGTCCAAACACGTAAGGTTCTGTCACAGATCTGTCAACATTTTCACTCATAACTGGCTATGGGGACTTCCGCTTTAGCTTTTGAGCCGTTAAGACGTATACGTCATGTCGAGGAAGTCTACGTGTATAGGGATGCGTTTGTGAAATACAGAAATGTGTAAATTTTATTCTTAATTATTGTGGAAAACTTAATTGGGTATTGGATAATCTAAGAATCATCGAGAAATAGGCCCAATTAAAAAGGATTGAAGCTTGTGTCAATGGCCATTGTTGCCTTGCACATTGGAAAAGAAGAGAGGGAGAGAGAGAACTTCAACTCATCGAACACTCGCGGCAAACAAATGGTTTTTTACCATTCAGAATCTACCGTTATACGTTGCTCTACTACTATGGTGGCGACAAGTTAGTCGACCATTCGCTTTTAAGTGCTTCTGCATAGCTTTTGTTCTTTATCATTTCTTTGCACCAAACGAAACGAGCCTTCTTTTGAGCAATTGTCGAGTTGTGTGGGGTCGAACGCGACCAAATCGTTCTTACATCCGAATTTTCACGCAATATTGAATGTATGCTGGTGGAACAACTGATTTTGGACGACCTTCATGAAGTTATTCACTGAGCCCACCATAGAATTCGTCATACCAGAATTTCATAGAGGCCTAGTGTGCAGCTTCATCACCAAAAGCCGAAAAAGTTGACCGCATTACTGTTGTCGAGTTAATCCATCGAAAATCATAAAAAAATATCGCCCGCAAATATTCTCGTGTTAATTATCCAAGTTTAATTTTTCAAATGACTATAAATAAAACAGAACTCACTCGTACGTCAAAGTGTTATATGTACGTTAAGGTTAAAAAAATGGCAAAATACACGAAGCAGGGACCTGTCAAAAATGACAGGAGTGCAACATTTAAAAGGCAACCTACGTATAAATGTACAGGGTGCTTCAACGAAAACTAAACAGAGGCTATATCTACCAAGATATTCATTTCTGATCAAAACGCAAAAACAGGTCAATTTTTCTTTCAAGGGGGACATCTTTTGGGGTACGATACTTGCCTGAAATATCAACCCACTAAGCGGGGGTTGCAATCCTTGAACATTTTGAATGGGGAAGATGAGTCGAGTGATGACTCAAAAGAAAGGTGGTATCTTTGTCTACATTGCCTTGAACGTATTTCCATTTTTAATAGAAAACTGTAAAAGATACAGGGTGAGCAACTGAAAGATAGGGAAGACTATTTCCCTGAGACTATTCAAGTTTCAGTGAGGTAAGATGAAACAGATCCATGCTGATCAATGGCAGTTCTCATCGAGTACCATCCTCATCTCGAATTTCAACCCCTGGAACAGGGGTGACAACCCTTGAAAATTTGGAAGAGGGTAGATGGGTCGAGTGATAACTCGAAAGAAAGGTATTATCTTTGTCTGCATTTCCGTGAAAGAATTTCAATGTTTGATTGAAAACTGTGGAAGATACAGAGTGAGCCACTGAAAAATAGAGAAGACTATCGCCCCAAGACTATTGGAGTATTAGTGCGAAAAACTGGAATAGATTCGTTTAGATCAAAGATGACAGCCTTTGATCTGCACTAATACTTGAATAGCTCAGGGCGATAGATAGTCTCTTCTATTTTTCAGTAGCTCAATTTGTATCTTCTACAGTTTTCAATCAAAATTCAAAATTCGTTCACGGAAATGCAGACAAAGATAATACCTTTCTTTCGAGGTATCACTCGACCCATCTACCCTCTTCCAAATTTTCAAGGGTGGTTACCCCTACTCTAGAGGTTGAAAGTCGAGATGAGGATGGTACTTAATGATGACTGTCATTGATCAGCATGGATCTGTTCCATATTACTTCACTGAAACTTGAATAGTCTCAGGGAAATAGCCTTCCCTATCTTTCAGTTGCTCACCCTGTATCTTTTACAGTTTTCAATTAAATATGGAAATTCGTTCAAGGCAATGTAGATAAAGATAAAACCTTTCTTTTGAATTATCATTCGACCCATCTTCCCTATTCAAAATGTTCAAGGATGGCAACCCCCGCTTAGAAGGTTGATATTTCAGGCAAGTTTCGTACCCCAAAAGATGTCCCCCTTGAAACAAAAATTAACCTGTTTATGCGTTTTGATCAGAAATGAATATCTT
The DNA here is from genome assembly GCA_013387265.2 of Cryptolaemus montrouzieri. Taxonomy (NCBI): domain Eukaryota; kingdom Metazoa; phylum Arthropoda; class Insecta; order Coleoptera; family Coccinellidae; genus Cryptolaemus; species Cryptolaemus montrouzieri. Next base: position 63,327,661 of record JABFTP020000165.1, on the reverse strand, counting down.
GGTAGATATAGCCTCTGTCAAGTTTTCGTTGAAGCACCCTGTATTATACCATACAAATTGAAAAATAACTTGATCCCAAAATCTCTTAAAGAATTGAAAAATATAATAAAAGTCGAAACATTTGCCACGCTTTCTTGCTTTATATCGTATTTATTGTGGTATTAAATTAGAAACAACCCTCCCACCCTGAGCTGAGGATTACGAAACGACAATTTACTTAGTGTTTTGACTAATAAGAACTCGCATAAAATGTGCGGGTAATATTACGCTAATGGAAAAACAGCCTCCATCACCATTGCGTTATATAGCGAGAGAGTAATTTCTCCCGGTTCGTAAGCAATGAAAAACATTTTTCTACCCCGATTTTCCTCGTCATGTAACAATTACTCGGCTATATTCGAACCACTCATGGCTTATTACCTGCTAGCTTCGCTTCCACAGAATGACCTGAAGCGATAAAAATGGACTTACCCGGAAAATCCGCATGTTGTTGTTACTGACGAACAATTCGCTAGCTACTATATATTTAAAATGTCTATAAACTTTTTTACCTCTTCATATTTTCGATATTAAATTTCGCTCAGTTTATAAGTAATAAAAGAAGGGGGCCTGTTCCGACGAATTACCGTAATCAAAGTGATCATAAAATTTTCATTTCTATTCTGTATACGGGGTGAATCAGAAAGAAAATGACACAGAACGGAGGTGGAAACGATTTTTAAGGCAAACGCTTATAAAAGTGAAGAATCAGGCAAGACATGAATGTATAAAATGATGCTTTCTGTCTATCAAGATGAGCTGAAACTCAAGATTCGCGGAGTAGAGATTATTCAATAATTCTGGATTTTTGCTCCACATAATTACTCCATCTTACATCGCGTTCGTCTCCGTAACCATTTCACCAAAAAGTCCACCGTATTGACCTGATTGAGCCGCGTGTGACTTTTGGCTATTCGCAAATCCAAAAAACTGAGTAGGGCACTATTTAGGGTCAATTGAAGGCTATACCTAAAAATGACTATTTGACACGGAGAATTGAAAAGAATGATGACCTGAGTTTGTCGTATCCAGAGGAGTTAACTCTTAATAAGATGAATAACAATAATAATAAAGAGTAATCAAGTGTACTGAAAGGAAACATCAAAACCAAAGGTTCTTTCAAAGCGCGGTCAATTTTCATCAGGGAAATAACAAAAATGCGACCAACGATAACAGAGGAGTACCGACGCACAGTACTTGACCGATTATTGGTCATCACTATGGTCGAACCCCAAAGAACACAATAAAGATGCGGAATGGATCACGAAAGAGAAACAACGCCTTGATATCAAACATATGGACTTCGATGGAATAACGGGGGAAGAAATCACAACAGTAGTTAAAGCGACCAACAATTGGAACGCCACAGGCAAAGATAATATCCACAACTTCTGGTACAAGAAATTTGATAAGCTCCATGGAGCCCTAGCGAAACAGCTCACGTATGTTCTTCAACATCCCAAGAAAACATCCACTTTCCCAACACAAGGCTCAACGTATATGCTACCTAAGAGCTATAGAACATAGGATCAATATGGGCCAATCACTTGCCTGCCAACACTCTATAAAATACTCACCTCATGCATATTCAATCGAATATACTAACACCTTGGGGACAACAATATATTAGCTAAGGAGCAGAAAGGATGCAGAAAGAAACACCACGGGTGCAAGGAACAACTCATCATCGATTCTGTGATAATGAAACAGGCACACGTAAGGCATCGGAATGTTCATTCAGCTTTTCTCGATTATCTGAAGGCATTCGATAGTACCACCCATTCTTGGCTTGTCGAAGTATTGCAGATATACAAAATTCATCCAGCCCTGGTAGACTTCTTGAAGACAACAATGACACACTGGCGCACGTCTCTGCAGGTCAACATGAACAATATGTCAATTAAAACCAACGAGATACCCATACGTCGTGGAATTTTTCAAGGAGACTCTTTGAGTCCTCTGTGGTTCTGTTTAGCTATGAGCCCATTGTCCTCAATGCTCAATAGAACAGGATACGGATTTAAGATAAAAATAGATAAGAACTATCATACAATCTCCCACCTGTTGTATATGGATGACATCAAATTATATGCTTCGAACAAGAAGCAATTGGATGATCTGCTGAAAAATGTTAGTAAGTTCTCGGCAAATGTTCATATGAAATTCGGGATTGAAAAATGTAAGACCCTGAACATTCAAAGAGGGAAAGTCATAGATGGTGAAACACAACTTCCAAACGGTGATTTTATACAGTGCATGAGGGATAGCAGAAACAGTCAAAGGGGAAGATTCGTTCAGAATACAGTCAGCGTCTGAAGACTCTGCTGATATCGATGTTGAACTCGGGGAATCGTCAAGGCAATTAACATCTACGCCATTCCAGTGTTGCTTTACTCATTTGGAATAATCAGATGGACTAAGAAAGAACTGGATGATATTCAAAGGCAGACCCGAACGATGCTGACAAAGTACAACAATCATCATCCAAAATCGTCTGTGATAAGAACAACTTTGAAGCGGAAAGAAGGAGGGGGCGGATTAATAGATATTGTCATTATAACCACAGAACAAATAAAAAAATCTTAGAGAATTCCTCTCTGCAAAAGCTCTCACTTCTGACCTCCATAGAGTGGTATCGTTGGCTAATAAGGGACATACACCTCTAAATCTTACTATCAGAGATGATCTTCTGAATCTACCGTTCCTATCAGATACTAAAAAACAAGGCAATGATCAAGAAAGAAATTGAATACAAAAAATTTATTATGAAGGACGGAACATTACAAACAGATAAGTGCAGAAAATGTCATATAAGATCGGATACTACACAGCATATTACGTCTGGCTGAGAACAGATTTAGTTTTTGTCTAGCATTTTCATTGTGTAAAATTTTGAAATTATCATTAAAGTTATGGTTTTCTTCGGGTGAGTGATTAGAATAATGGGAATCTGATTTATGATAATTAAAACTACGTTTGTGATCGGATAATCTAACTGTGAAATTTCTGAAAGATCTACCAATATAAATTTTATTACAATCCCCGCAAACAGTTTATAAACACAGTGCTTATTAGATTGTATGTATCTGATAAAGCCACAGTGTGGTGAAACCGGCCATAGTTTTGTTAATATAGTGAAAATCTAAATACCATAGTTTTATTTCATTGAACATATGAATAATAATTTAAACCTCATTATGCACCTTGATATCAAAACAAATCCGTGGGAGATTCCATAGATCCATAATTATTTTTTTGATATTGAATGCTATATGCAATCTTTTTGTGATCTCCTCTGTTTTGCGACAGCTGAAGATAGAATACCTCTTAGCATTAGTTTTTTATGTAATATTGACAACATTAACGATGGAAAGAGATTCTAGAAACTGGATTATCAATCTTCAATTAAAACCATTTCGGCATTTTTTGCAAAATAATTTTTTGGTGTGTTCACAGATATGTTTTGTTTTCTCCATTATATATTTGTATTATGAAATTCATGAAACTTTTCACACAGTCATAGATTTTTATCCTTGAATTCATATATTGATTAACTAATAGTTTCTTTTTCTTGATAATTTTATGGTATATTATTCGTATAATCTTCCCTTAAAGATACGTACACATTCTGTCCAAAAAGTAACAGGAATTGATTAATCAAATATTCCAATCTAAGCGATTGTAAAACTCTTTGTTGTTGCATAGTTGGCACAAATGTTTTCTATATTGACGCGGAGTTTGAACGTGATCTGTCACTTACTTTGCTTGCAGTGCTCGATTTTGTCAGTTGCCACACGTGTGTTTTTTGATTTTTACAATGAATAAAAATATCGAACAATTTGTCTTACAGAAGGCTTACGGTAAATCCACTTCGTCAGAAACATCGATAGAGTAAAGGATATGGTTGTTGAAAATAGTAATTTAAATAGGAGAGAAATAGGCAATGAATTTTCATTGTCTCGCGAATGAATTCGTACCATTGTAAAAGATTGGTTGGGCACAAAACATGTTGCTACTTCAAATAGCAAACTTGAAATCAATAACTGCTCCTCACTTAGCATTTGAGTAAGAATATTTCTTGCTTATCATCTTTGTACTTAAGTTAGTACTCAGCACTTGAAAATGACCAAAGGATTGAAACTGGTTCTATATTCAGAAACAACTGTGGAAGACTGACAAAAGTGTTTTTTGCCTTCATATTTCGAAATAGTTTTCCATAAAATAATCATTTAATGTAATTTGTGAAGTTCCTCATTCAGTTACATCGACTACAGAGTTATGGATTCATATTGTGCTCCAAAATTATTTCGATAACTTAAGTAAGTAAGTAGACAAATTGTGGGATACACCCTCATGTCTATTTAGGTATCCGTACACAACTGAAGAATAACATTTGTATTCCCGAATGCTTCGAACTGTTAAGTCCCGATCCGATTGTTTAGCTAACAAATTGGACGGGAAAAGCCTGACTCGTCTCAGCTCATTGTAAGCAGTTTTCACGATTTTCGTCGAAGCGGCAGAAAATTCGAAAGAAAATATCAAATATTTATTCAACCGACATTCGACGGAGGCTTTCAAAAAGTAGGTACCTATTCCCGGACGTTTCATATTTGAATATATCTTTCAATATAAGGGGGAATAAAAAGGCAGATTGGAAAACTTTTTTGTGATCTGCATTCCGCTTCTGCCGTTTGTATTATTTGTATGCGTTGAATTCGATTACATTTGGATTATACGTATCGATCAAAGCTATCTTAAAAGTGAAATAAGTTCGGTCGTTATTATGTGATATATAATTGACATTAGGAGAATTGAGAACATTACCATGTAGAAAATATCACTGTTTAAGATGGAAAAGTTTATTCAACGTTATAGGTATTTCGAGAATTTTTTCACATTGTTCAGATTCAGATTCTATTTCATTTATTCATGCCTTATGCAATAATTATCACAGTATGTGCCCATGGCAAAAAAAGAAAACAAATAGAATTAAAATATGTACATATCACAGGGAATCATTGTGTAATAAGTAAAAAATTTCTAAAAAAATTTGGAGGTAAATCTAAAAAATCATAAACGTTTTAATTTTCTTTTTGAACATTGATTTAGAAACTGAAGTAGGTAATTTATTATAAAACTTAAGAGCGAGAAAATCGGGACCATTTTGCGCCTTACGTAATCAGAAAAACGGTACACAGAGTGCACCTTTTTTATGAGTACTGTGATAATGGAATGCTGCTACGTAAAGCAACCTCGTTCAGGTGATTATGTGCATGCACGAGGTACTAAAATATGAGAAGATTAGGTAATGTCAGAATCCTAAGGCTTTTCAAATAGTGTTTTCAACAATTCCTATAACCAACACCGGCAATTATTCTTACAGCTCGTCGATGCAATCTGAAAATCGTCTCAATTTCACCTCCTAGACCCCAAGCTAAAAGTCCATATCTAAGATATGCTTCACAGAGCGCAAAGTATGCATTCTTCAGAACGTTAGAAGAAACTGAAGATTTGAGGTACTTCAAGAAGAAAATATTCTTACTCAATTTTTCGGCAAGGTGCTCTATATAAACTCTCCAGGCCTAGAAACTCAGCACTGGATGACTCTGTTTGTTTCAGACTGAAAATCATTTTTTCCGTCTTCTCACCATTCACACCTAGCCGATTACCCGAAAACCAACTGAAGGCCTCCGACGGAGCTCTCTCAAACAGCTCACCAGCCACATCAAGATCGCAATGCAAACCGTGGTATCATCAGCGAACAATACGCTCCGATAACTGGTCATATAGTCAGGAAAATCATTAATAAATATTAAAAATAGCAAAGGGACTAATATTGAGCCCTGCGGTACTCCTACATTAACTGGTTTTCTATCGGACTAATTACCTTGAGCATAAACATATTGATACTTGTTCTCTAAGAAGGATACTACAAGGCAGATACTCGCCTCGCAAAACCCATAACGACCAAGTTTCACCAAGAGAGCTGCATGAGAGACACAGTTGAATGCCTTTGTTAAAACGCTACGAGAGTACATTCCTAGTTCAAAACATCTCATTGTACCTGAGACAAATTCAATTATTGCATCTGTGGTGCTTCTGTTTTTTTTAAAGCCAAATTGGTTTGGTGGAAACAAGTTTTTACCTACATTTCATAGGTCATGTTCCTTCCAAGAAATATGGTCATACAATCTACATTATCCATCACCTAATCTTCTAAAGAGCTTAACGGTGAAATGATTGTTAAACTGTAGCACCAATTTTTCAATCAATTTATCTCTCATAAAAATAAGAAACGAGTTCAATGAAGATTTTTATAGAGCGTTGGTTGCTTTTAATATTCTAATGAGAAAGTTAAATAGCAATAATCTCAAGTCTGTCTTGGATAAATATTGTGAATTCAATACCCCGGAAGAATCTACATCAAAAAAAACAAGCGTCTAGATTATTTTCAGAATGTTGAAAAAGCGAACGAATGAAATTCATACAATCAGATGCTGCACCTTATCTGGTAAAGGCAGAATATAATTTTAAAAAATTTCATGAAAATGTAGTTCACACCACATGCTTGGCTCATGGAATTAACAGGGTGGCAGCAATTGTCTGCTCGTCAGATTCAGTTCTTTTACTTGTTAATATCAGGAAAGGATACTGATTGAACGAAAAACTATGATTTACCAAAACATTCAGAGAGTAGAAATTTTTGTGAAACTTTCGGTAACAAGTAGAGAGAACCCCACAAATGCGGTATTTTACAAGGTCTCAGATAAACTATGAATTTATGCCTCTGAGTGAAGACAATATTTTCCGTATTTCTATATGAATTCCCGAAATTTCCATGCAATAAAAATTCGCTCATATTCGCTATAAATCTCCTCGGTTTTCCTGTCGGCATAAAACCGCGAAATTTACAGACAACCTGTACACGACAGGCGCCAATAAATGGCAATAAACTCATTCTTTTTTTTCCATTCGAAACGGAAGGTATGGAGTAATGGAAGTGGCTAGCGGCCCGACTATCAGAATGAAACGTACCGATTCTGCCGATAATCCAATAAAGGGCATTAGTTGTTGAAAGCGGGCATTTTTCTATACGCTTGTCCACATGTGGATTTTATGGAACAATTTACGGTTATTGGAAACCGAAAGTTTGCCGCTATAAATCGCCGCCGAATCTCTCTGATACAGTTTGGCCTGGAATCGTAAACACAGTACGAAATATATGCCTGGACACGTGCGGCTGGGAAACTCCAGCCAATGAGAATGGGAATTGTCGTTCATTCGAGTTCAAGATAGACCAAGATCAGCCACTGGATCTGCTGAAATAACGTTTCAGATACCGAAAGAATATCTCAGACTCAGACTAGATTGGTCGCCGACAAAGTGACATCGAAGAGTATCGATTCAAAGCATTTTGCATGTAGAGAAAATCATCGTTGAATAGCAAGTACAATCTTATATTTGAAGGGGAATGTCCTTGTTAGACGTAGTCTCGTCTACCAGTTGATGATAAAAAACACTTATACTGCACCTCAAAATACTTATTTTTTCCGAAATTAGTCGATTAGATGATTAACTCTGAAAACAGGCCTTCTATCTTCGAATGATGATTAAATATATTTCGAGACATTGATGTAAATGGAAATATTTTGTCCAATTTTGAGATGCTAAGCTTCTATCTAACTCTAAGCATTCGGTGAAAATGAATTATAAAAAAATTCTACAATTCCCAAGCCGTCTTATATTCTTCCAACATGATGGACCGAAGAAGAATGTGTTGAAATATTTCGCATTACGTATCGCAATTTTGAGGTAAGAGGGTCGCTATATTGCGAGAGTTTATAACCGTTGTTTTCGCGGTCGACGTTGTAATAAAATTTTAATTATCTGAGTCGAAAAAGCCAGAAGAAAGAGAGTCACTAGCTGGATGAAGCTTGGTACGCCCTGTGAACGAACATAAATAAATTAAAAGGATATTCACGACCCTAAAACCGCAGCTTTGATCATATTTTGCGGATTAATATTCATTTTATCTCACTTTCTCTCGAAATGGATTCTCGAACAATTTCGTATAACTAGTGACTGCAATTTTTAATTTTCCATATAGAATATCGGACATTGATTAAATGACAATTATAATACCAGACTAACTATAGTGTACAAAACCCTCACAAAAATATTTGCACTAATTTCCAACAAAACAGTGCACTCTCTGATGAACCTAAAGGTTTTTACAACTAATTTCATATAGAAAGATGGATAAAATAAGAGAAAAACCTCTCTATTGCCTGATTAAATCATGGACAATCCTTTGATTATATACCTTATACTGCTTAATGGATATCCCCAATAATACAATAACTCTTCAACAATATCTTCATGAAAGACTTGTATCTATCCAATAGCTCAACATCAGTGACAGCCCAATAAATAAAAATAAAAACTAGAAATCCTTATTCTCTTCACTTTTCTGTATGGTTTTTTTCCCATCCAGTTGATGAAAGGTACCAATACATGATACAAATGTAAGAATGAAGACCAGAAAATAAACCATTAAACATTCATTAACAATCTCAAAACGACGTTGAACTAACTGAACAGTTAAAACTATTGAAGCAAGAGAAGGAGAACAAACGTGAGCAATTAGAGTTCAAACACTATGCAAAAATAGGTCTTATTAGGGAAAATGAAATAAATTTGGTCGTAACTATGTCATATTTAGTTGACATGAAGATTGCGAAAATTACTACGTGAAAATATCACTGTTCAAAATGGGTGAAGTTCATTCAACGTTATAGCTATTTCGAGCTTTCGTGCATCATCAAACAAGTATGAGTACAGAGAAATGGGTTAATAGAATGGGTAAAACACATATCAGAGATTAATATTTGATACTAATATATAATCGAAAACTACTTAAAATCCCTATTATTGGGGAATAATATAATTCGTTTAGTAATATTTGATTATTGTTTATATTGTGTTGAGCTCTGAATATTTCTAAGGATTCAAGCTGATTGAATTTTATACCTTTTGTGTTTGGTATAGGATTTCAAGATTGAATATTGTTGGAAATGATGGTCCTTATATCTATTTCAAAACGACTTGCCTGTTTGACCAATGTAAATTCCGTTATAATTGGAATATGTTGGTTTATATACACCTGAATAATCTAATTTTTGAATTTTAACTTTGGTATTGAAAAACATGTTTGTAGTGGATTTGTAGGCTAATTTTACATTGGAGTTTGATGTTAGTTCCGACTTTTTCAGAAATTGAGCTGGAAAAGGTGAATGAAGAATATTGATGTGTGGGGCTATTTTGAGGAAACGTTTCTCATACACATTTCTGTCTATCAATGGGAGAGAACAGCCCTTATTTTTTGACACAGTTTTAATTAACAAGATTTATAATGTAGAGAGGTAATGTGAAGGCTCTGTGAATCATACAATTGAAGACAGCTCATTTATGATGAATAGGATGAGAAGGATTAGAAGGAATACAAATGTCTGTGTATGTACGTTTACGATATATATTGAAGATAAGAAGATTGTTAATTCATAAAAAAACCTGAGGAAAAAACTCGATTCTCTGTCACTATTGCACTAGTAATAGCTTGTCTATTTATGTTGTGTTATTGTCGTGTGTACATAAAGAGTACCAAAGATTTTCCTGCTAAGCAGCTTCAATTCTCATCTTGCACTCCATGATTTCCTGACGAAGACGAGGGTGAAAGGAAGGGGATTTGGGACAGGAATCTGTAAAAATGGAAAAAGAAAATCAGAATAAAAATATTTCAACAATCATACCTGACTCTTATATGTCTAAACATACTTGAATATAAGGAAAATTTTACATAGCAAACAAAGCCATAATGAGGACTAAGGAGATAATCCTTTTTCTTTCGCAGTGTGAGTCTCTTGAAACATAATCACTTCCTTGTTCTTGCTTGCCAATTTTGAAGTATAATCTCGCAAAATCCTTTCAATATTCAAACTCAACAAAACAATTCCCTCTCTGTTTAAGTGAGAGAGCCTCGATGGCTAGGTTCGGTCTTCTAAGTGATGCCGAATCATTATGAACCCAATAATTTGGGTAGACATTTCCCACATAGTATTTCTTTGTGGTTCTTGTTTCAAGCCCACTTCAAAACGGACATCAAAGTTATCATCGCTAATGCTTTAGATTACGAGGTACCTCTTCTGCATCTGCAGCTTACTAGTGCCATATCTGGAAGGAACGGTGCAACAGATCCGTTTCCCCGAGGAAACAACCTTGGCAGACAACAACTGGCGCCCGAGCTAAAGTAGACGATGAAAAAATTTTCTATTATCCTTGAAAGAATCAGCCTCGGAGATTCGATACCATATTCAGAGAAAACCTGTATGACTTGCGAATTACAGAGTTTGTTCAATAATGTCAGCGTGTTGACGTTATGAACTTTTCAGAAAAGGAAATGATAAGAAAATTTCGGGAATTCAGTGGCGAATAATCCCTGTATGAGTAACGACGGTCATAACAATATTCGCGATAGTTATCAAAGCTATCCAATTCGAATATCACCGCCAAACTAAAATAACCCATTAAAGTGCAGTAGACCGAAATTTAAGAGCGTCAGTTATTACCGTTATCATCTAAGAGCCGACAGATGGCGCTATAGCCCCTATCAGCCACCCACAGGACCGGAAACGTACGTCATATAAAACGTTCGCCGTCACTATCCCGCCGCTGCTTTGCTGTTGAATTTTATGTCCAAAGTTAGAAGTGAGGTCGTTATTTGTGCTCGCGAACTTTTATTTCGGTCTATGAAAGACGGCCGTGTTCTGTTCTACCACGAATGAGCGAGAGGAGAGAGAAAGGACGACCTCAGTTTGAATGTTTTCATTTACGTCGCATTAAACACAGAGTAATTCGGCAAAAAGAACCGAATAACCATCTGTCCGGGCAACTCATGCGTAATTCAGTGCTGTACCGAGAAAACTTTCAGCTGAAATATTTAATATTATATTGCCTGTTTTCTGCACTTGGAATAGATCTTCTGCAGCGAAAGGGACTTATTTTTCACCGTTTAACACGATGACACTCCAAAACTTTTCTCTTCTGCCTATTTTCGAATGAAACATGTACGTGGAGCATTTCTTTCAAAGGGAACTTTTTCAAGTATATTCATGACTTTAAGTTGTTTCTTTTGTGATTCATTCTGAAGACTGAATTTTCCCTTAAAGGTCCCTTGTGTTGAATTGAAATTCATAAATCTTTACGGGAATATAAGAGGCTGCCGCTGCTTTAGATTTCAACCTCTTTCTTATCCTGAAATTATTCGTGAAGTCTTACGGCTATGGCATTGAGAGTAACGTTATTGGTTTCCTCCAGGACGAGAGGGAATTTATTTCAAATAAATGATATTTACAGAGGTATCAGTTCGCTCTAAATCTGAAAGAGCTAGTATTCGGCAAGCTGATAAGATGAGAATGAAGTGGAATCATAGAGAAAGATGAAATTATCTGAAATATGGCATTCTCATAAGGAACCATTCTTAATTGTTCAATATATACATCTGGGACATCCTGAAATGCTCTGAGATAGCATAAATTTCTGATGACACAGCAATCTATTCATCGCAGAGAAACAAGAAAACTACAAGATACTGCAAGAAGATACCGATAAACTTGTAGATTACTTCGAACATTGAAGAATGAAAGTCAACGCAAAGAAGACAGCCAACCAGAAAGAAAAATTGAAAAAAGAAGCAAAATACCTCGGAGTATTGTAAGACAAACACCTGAAATTCCACAGTCAAATCAAAGTGCAGAGGTCACGTGTTCATTCCACCCTTACAATTTTTTTCGGTATGTCCCTAGTAGTTTGATTTTTCTTATAAATTTTTAATTGATTATTGATCTTTTTGCTTTACACATTGATCAGTTTTATGTGTTCGATGAAGAGATAATGTAAAGAAAGCGATCAGTAGGTGCTGAAAATGGCCTCTTTCAGCCATTACACAGGAGTCTAGACGTCGACGCATAGATCTTCGTATCCAATCGAAGGTCTCAGGAGTATTTTAAATGACTCTACAAGAAATGATAATGCGGTTTCTTAAGTGTTATACGTCTTGTATACCAGTTATATAAACCAACGTTTCAAATGTCCCCAAGTGGAAAAGTCTATTGGATTTAAATCAGGTGAATGAGCAGGACAAAATAGGAGTGCACCCCAGCCTATCTAGTAATCTGGATATAATTCGTTCAAATATTGACGTGCCTGTATTATACTAAAATGAACAGGAGCGCAATCCTGCATATACCTCATTCCCCCGCCCTGTCACCTGAAGGAGTATGATCAAGTAGATCCGGGAGCTGTTCGGTTAAAAACTGGGCGTATGAACCTCCATTCAATCTATGTCTATTTCAAAATGCAATTCTAAAATGCATTTTTCTCATTCAAAAAAAAAACCTAGAAAGCCGAAACATTATATCACCTGCACAATCTGGTTTCAGGCCTAATCGATGCACTATGGACAATTAGGTAGTCCTTCAAACTGAGATCGCCTTTGCCAAAAAACAAGATGTGATTGCGGTTGTCTTCGATATAATAAGCGCTTTCGACACTATTCTGAAAGAAGTCATACTCAATAAACTCGAGAAGATTAACCTAACTGGAAATATCTATGGCTGCCTGAGGAACTTTCCCACTGACAGGACAATCCAAGTATGAGTAAATGGAAAGATATCCACGTCTTACCTCACCGAAAGTGGAGTACCCCAAGACTCTATTATCAGCCCAACTTTATTCATCTTGGCCATAAATGATATTTGTTCCCTCATAGGGGCACCTATCAAATACGCACTTTATGCAGACCAGCTAATTATATTTTGTCAAGGGAAGAATACATCTAATACTTGCACTCTTATTCAAAATGCTGTGAATAGTCTTGCACAATGGTCGACACGGACTGGTTTCAACTTCTCTTCGTCAAAGTCCAAGGTCATAAAGTTTAGTCGAAGACACAGCAGTATCGAGATACCACACCTAATCCTAAATGCAGTGCCTCTAGGTGTAGTAGATCATTTCAAATTTCTAGGAGTTACTTTCGCTTCCAAACTAACTTGGAAACCTTAGATTCAGGAGATCGAAAAGAATTGTTTAAAAAGACTGAATATCTTAAAAACAGATTTCAGATTTCTAATTTGTTTGAATTTCTGAAGAACACAAACTTGTATAACCTCATTTGACTTAATAATCTCTGTTTTATTTTACAATACTTTTCTATTGTTTCTACATAATTAATGTTTACATGAATGTATAATTTCATCGTGTCAATGACTATAGCTGTTGAGGCACGTAAACTTCCTAAATAAATAATAAAATACAATTTGGGATTAGATTAGTTCACAGAGTTTCTAGAGATTCTGACGGATCCAATGCACAAAATATCGATAGTATGACCAATTTTATGCTTTAATGCCTCGACAAAATAATTTATCTGAATTAATTCAAAATTAATATTTTTAATTCAAATGGAACATTATGTACTTAGTAACTACATGAGAAGATTCCCTTAAATGTATTAATGGTCTCATACCTATTTGCAATAAATTCAAAGTTGGGAATTATTTTGAATACTCACATTCCTTATCCCAATTTTCCACTGAAATTCTGAAATATGAGTTAACTAGCAACAATAAAATATTAGAAAGTGTTTGCCTTGCAGTCAATGTACTACAACAATTTGGTGAATGCGCCAGGTTTTTCGGTTAATTGTAGAAGGGCCATATTTCGACGTCTCATTGTTGTAGCTATGTGAAATATTGTGAATGACGGATAATGACTTGTTGAAAAGACATTGAATTAAATAGTATATCTGAATTCCCTCTGCAAGAATCAAGTTTGGAACACAGAAAACATCATTTCCTGTGAATTCTGTGAATGGACATCGAGTTATTGGATATATTTTCAAAAAGTAAATCTAAGTTGCCTATAGTTCACATTCTAAAAAACGCAATTTTGCATTATAACTCAAAAACGATTGGACATAAAATTTTCGTTATTCGATTCTACGTTGAAATGCCTGTTGAATGTCCAAGTCATTTTTACAGGACTTCAAAAGCGATCGAGATATTGGCATTGAACAGATATCGAAAATTTTCGAAATTTGCAACTAACTCGTTAGTGAAGCTAACTTAGATTTGTTTGCAGCAATGAGTTTCTATCGCAAAAAGAATGCTGCAACAGCAGCAATACTAGTTTCCCCCCTGTACATTAATGTATCCAAATGTTACACATAAAATTTCAACTTTTACGATGAAAGAGACATTACTTTTTCGCATGTCATTCAACGATCAAGTAATAATTAAGAAACTACCTAGCCAAAAATCCACAATTGAAAGAATAAATAGCAGTATCATCCCCTTTTATTTGAATTCAGTATTTAGATTCATCATTTACAATTACACCAAGTCGCGGGCGAAGCCGAGAGACCATTCATATTCGAATGAAATAGTCAATACCTATGACACACACTCATAGGAATTGAATATAGCTATAAATATTGAATTGAGTTTTGGCTCATTCATTCGAAACACTAAACAATATAGGCATAGAGGAATTATTGCTGTCAATATTACAATATCATAATGCCCATAAATATAAATGAGTTGCAATAACGCGAAAAGCTCTATTCAATTAGAGGGAGATTTTCATCCATCATTTATTTCCTCAGTTTTTTACTGAATCAACTAACGATAGTTCAATGCTCCAATGCCCTAATGAGTACGCTCACGACAATTATTTAACGTATATTTATTCGCTTCAATTCATTTCATTACCAAAAAAAAAGTTGTTGTGGATATAACATAATAGCATATCATAGACGTATACAAAATTGAGAAAAAAACTCATAACACGTAAGGTTTTCTCGTTACATTTATAAAACCACATTAAATCTCTAATGTGAATGGAAAAATATATTATTTAAATTTTTTGATAGTATATATTGACTTTTACGCTCATTAAACGTACTTCACATTTAAGAAAACTACAAAGATTAAAAATATCGATTTATAATACTAATGGAATTCTTTTGTAGATCCATGATATAAATGAGATAAAAAACACAAGGTTTAACTTTAATCTACACTTTATTTGAAAAAATTCGACGACGTTTCGCTGACACAGCAGCTTTATCAAGAATGAAAAACAGAATGAAGAGTATGGTATTATAAACAAATCGTAGAACAAGTTGGATGAATAACAGGAAAATCCACACCGAGCCATTGTACAGTTAGTATGAAAGGTAATAAAAACTAATTAGACAAGTTAAGTAGGGGTGAATAATTCACATCTACCTGCTCATTCAAAAGCTTGTCCGAATGTTTGTATATATTTATTTCTAATGCTTCTAGGAGATCTTATTTTAAACTTTTGATTTTATATGTAATATGTCAAAGTTTTTATTGAATGAATGGTTGTCTTTTATCAAGTGGTTTGAATAATTTGAATCAGATTTATTTTATCAAAGCTCCTATAGGTCCTACCGATATATGTATATGATAAAATTTATATCAGTTGGACCTATAGGAGTTTAACATAAGAACATCTGAACATAAACGTAGCTTCGATAAAAATAAATCTGATTCAAATTATTCAAACCACTTGATAAAAGAAAACCATTCATTCAATGAAAACTTTGACATATTACATATAAAATCAAAAGTTTAAAATTAGATCTCCTAGAAGCATTAGAAATAAATAGATACATACATTCGGACAAGCTTTTGAATGAGCAGGTAGATGTGAATTATTCACCCCTACTTAACTTGTTTAATTAGTTTTTATTACCTTTCATACTAACTGTACAATGGCTCGGTGTGGATTTTCCTGTTATTCATCCAACTTGTTCTACGATTTGTTTATAATACCATACTCTTCATTCTGTTTGTCATTCTTGATAAAGCTGCTGTGTCAGCGAAACGTCGTCGAATTTTTTCAAATAAAGTGTAGATTAAAGTTAAACCTTGTGTTTTTTATCTCATTAATCGAATTCTATTTTTACCTTTTATGAAGGGTCATATCTTTTCTCTTCAACAATCAGCAATAATAATCCATCAAGGCTGGATCTCATCATTCCTCATAGTGAATTTCCATTGTCCTAATATCTTGAAATATTGAAAGGAATGAAATATTCAAGAGGCGTAGCTTGGATGATTTTTCTCAATGATATCATAGCCTAGTGGATAACAGAGTTGTCTTGTGATTATTGATTCAAAGGTTCGCATCCCGCAATTATAATCGAAAAAATTTTTGTATTTCAAATTGAGAAATTATATCAAATGAAGAGTTCGTATCATGCATATGAGTCTGCATTCAGATTTGAAATTGTGTGAGTAACGATTGATATATGAAATTTGTTATGATGCCAATCGACTGGAAAGCAGAAACAGCGCATAGCATAGCAAGGACAATGTGGCAATATAGATTGCAAGCGAGAATTCTCGGACGAACGAAATTGTAGCTGCAAAAATTGAAAGATGAAGAATTATCGATTTAAAATTGTTGAATTGTAAGATTGAGCCAAATTCCCTGAGTTGGAATCCCCCACATGTGTGATATATGACAATTTTCTGTTGAAAACGAATGAGCGTGAAAAAGATTGATATGAAGGAAATATAAGCACCGAAAAATATTGGTGTATGCATTTGGTGACGTAATTTTCGATACAGGATATCAGTAAGTCGGGATTTCAAGTGAAAGCAAATTGGCGACATACGTTCAAAGCAAGAATTGTTTGAATGGATGACATCTAGTGGCAAAGAGTGTTTCATAATTGACTACAGAAGATTTCAGGAAGTAATTTTCACAAGCGGTTATAGAAAAAGAGTTTATAAACATCCATATTGGCTTTTTTTGAAAAAAGAGTTGAAATATTGGAAACTATTTAGTTCTCCTTGATATATCTATGAATTTTCGAAGTAATAAATTGAAATTCAAGAAGCAGGTTAATTTCATAATCTTACATGATTTGAGATTCTTATGAAAAAAAATTCAGGAAATTAGTTTTTCCAAATCGAAGTGTGAAAACATTTTATCTTTCACATCTTTTCTGTAGCAGAAACTATGTTATACAAAAAAAATTCGAGCTATCGTGAAATATTTAAGAAGAGTTTATAGGACGAATTTTCTGAATGTTCTTGTGGCCCAGTGGATAGCACATTTGTCTTGAAAATATTGAATGAAGGGTTCGAATCCCGGTTGTAGTATTTGAAAAAATTTTGATGTATGGAATTTTAGGTTTAGAGACTTTAGAATATAATTTCATCACGTTTGATAATAAAGCCATGTCAATCGAAAGGTTGAGCTGAAACAGCGCTGTAGTTGCCAAAATATAGCAATCGTTGGCATTTGAAGATTTCGCCAAAGATTTTTTGTAGGTCAGGATTTTGAAATAAATGAAAATTGAGCACATACAAATACATAAACATAAACTCAAGGAGTTTAAATATCGAAAACAATTCAGTTGACAGTTGATATATCCAGATTTTTTTGGTATTATTGGTTGAAATTTAAGAAGTGGGCGGGCTTTTTTTGAAATCTCATGCGATTCGAGATTCCCGTTGATTTCGTAAATCAATTTTGGAAAAATAGTTTTTCTGAATTAATAATAATAATAATAATATAGTTTATTCAGATTTGAAGAATGTATAACAAATAATATGAATTTCTTACCTAATAACTATTATAAGTCTGAATAAACTTTTAATCACAGAGACATTACATAATGTCTGTACGTGAATCAAACTTAAATAAACAATATATTTCTCCCATAAGTACAAAAAATAAAAATATAAGCAAACAACAGAAAAAAAACCAACATTTCTAATTAGTACCATTGAAATTTCACCACGAAGAAAGTTACTATCAATGTCCCTTGATATGTCGCTATCGTTGGGAAAGTCACCATCGGTGTGAAAGTCACTATCGGTGTGAAAAATCACTATGTTAAGTCACTGTCGGTGTAAAGGTCACGATCGGTATAAAAAGTCACTATCAGTATGAAGAGAGACTATCAGCATCAAAGTCACTAATTTGGTATTTTATTGTCACATATCTGATTAAGGCAGCTGATTTATAACATTAAAAAAGATTTGCCTGCCACTTCGTTGTATCCATCTTCTTATTTTTCTCTTGAAATTCCTATACATATAGGCTGTTCTTAATTCTTGAGGCAACATGGCATATATTCTTGGTGCCAAATAGGTAAAGGATCGTTGCCCAACTCTTTTCTCAGCTCTCGGGGTTTCAAATCTATTTTTCTTGTTTCTGGTAGAATAAATATGTTCTATTGAATTCACATCATTACTTCTACTTCCAACATTTTTCGCTGTGCGCCGCAAACCATCTCAATGGGATTGATTTGATTTTCTGCTCCATTTTTGTCTTTCACATTTTTTCATAGCAGAAGTGATTCTCGAGACTAAAATCAGATCGAATTAGCATAAAGAAGAGAATGAATTATTTAAAAAGAGTTGGTACGGTGAATTTTCCAAATGTTCGTATGGCCTATTGGATAGCATATATGTCTTGTAATTATTGATTGCAGGGTTCGCATCCCGGTGTAGTAAATGAAAAATTTTCTGATCAGTGTTTCAAATTGAAAAATGACATCTGTGTAAGTTTCTAGCATGGAAACCTCACGTAGATTTTGAAATCCTCTGCAATATCAATATTTTCTGGAAAAATTGTGTAAGTGACGATTGAATATATAAAATTCAAGGTTTTATGGACTTGAGAATATATTTCATCACTTCAATAACAATGTGGGACAGCTGGGAAAGCTGAAACAGCGAATTTTTCGTACATATCAAGGACAATGTGGCAACATAGATTAAAAGAAAGAATTGTCAAACGGAACGAAATTGTAAATGCGAAAATGGCAAACTGAAAAATCATTGATTATAAATTGTTTAATCCTAAGATTGAGCCAAATTCCCTGAGTTTGAATCCCACTTGTGTTATATTAAAAACTTTCTAATAAATATTCTCATAAATGAGAAACGTTTGATGCAAAGGACATATAAGCATTGAAGAGTGTTTGGTACCAGCATTTCGTTAGTCAGGATTTTGAAGTAAAAGAAAATTGGCATCATACGTTCAAAGCAAGAATCGTTTGGATGGATGACATCTAATGGACAGGGTGTTTCATAATTGACTACAAAAGATTTCAGGAGGTTAATTTTACAACAGGTTTTTGGAAAGAAAGAGTTTTTATAAACATCCATTGACGCCATACTTTTAAACAACAAGGATTTGAAATATCGAAAACTATGTTGATATATCTATAAATAGTTTCTTCCTTCAAAAGATAACAGGAAATCTTTTTTTTTCCAAGTCGAACCAGTATTTCTACTCCGAATATTTTTTGTAGTGCAAAGCAGACCATCTCATTGGAATTGATTTGATTTATTGTTCTATTTAGAGAAAATTTTTTCTCTTACATTTGTTCCGTAGCAGAAACTACTTTCAAGGGAAAAATTATATCGAGTTATTATGACGAACAAAATGAATTATTTAAGAAGAGCTGGTGGAACGAATTTTCTAAATGTTCGAGTGGCCTAGTGGTTAGCATAGTTGTCTTGTGATTACAGATTCCAAGGTTCGCATCCCGCAACTATAATTGAAAAAATTTTCTGATAAATGTTCCAAATAGAGAAGCGACTGGAAATTTGTAGCATACATGAATATCTATCTGCACGCCGATTTTGAAATACTGGGTTCGAATCCCTGAAATATGAAGATTTTCTGGAGAAATTATGGTAGGCAACGATTAGAATATGATAATTGAGGTCTTAGAGACTAAGACTTCGGAAAATATTTCATCTCGCTTAATAATAAATTATCGAGCGACTGGAAGAATTGAAACAGCGCATTTTTCGTACATAGCAAATACAATGTGGCAACGTTGATATTCAAAGCAAGAATACTCGAATGAACACAATAGTGGATTCAAAAACCTGTAACATGAAAATTATCGATTGAAACTTATTGAATCATAAGGTTAAGCCAAATTGATGAATCCCTGGATTCAAATCCCACCTGTGGTATTATGAAAATTTTCCGTTAAAAATGAATGATTTAGTTATCTTATTCTAATATATTCAATATACATAACTTTCCTTTACTTATGTCTCTACTAGACATTCCAGCAGCCATTTTCTCGCTCAGCTATTTCTGATGATAACTACAACTTCACCGAAGGTGGAAATTGGGTCTGAAAAAAATATATTAGGTTTGGAAATTGAGTATTTCTCTTTTCGAAGCTAAGGGAACTTCACAACGTTTCCGAATCTGTCGCAGGGAACTGCCCCGAATGGGGAATTCTATACCACTCATCCAGTTTTCAACACGAACTTCAAATGCGCCTTGTTGCGCTGAGCAAACATGATACAAATTAGATCAAGTTCGAAAGCGGATGCGGCACATGCCAGCCAAATCCTCCAGTACTCTTCCTACAATAGTTCAGCTCTCCTATTCATTCAATGGTATCTAGGATCGATTTCCAATCCAAATTCCTTGAACGATTTTAAAATGCAGATTCTATTGTAGCAGTTCGACAAAATCATCATTTTCTTCCGTGAAAACGGAAATAGCGTTCGATTCATTTCCGTATACGGAATTATATGGAGAGAACAATTCAGCCATGAGAATTTCGAGTTATCGATCTCTTCTATGCTAGTATTGCATTTCAAAATGAGATATGGGGACAATTGTTCCTTCGAAGAACTGTTGGATACTTTGTGAAGTATCGATTATTCTTTCGGCGAAATTTGGGTTTCATGATGCAAGATTTAATTAAAATCACCGCATGAACACCTATAATAAACTCACTAGTGTTGGTTGAACCTTGCGAAATCCAACTAAACCAACCCCGACTTAAACGTCTAAAATTCTGGTAATCTAGGGAGAATATTTGAATACGTTAGTTCTAGATGTTTTAACATACAAATGAAAAGAAGCGTTTGTATACAGAATGGGAATAAAATATAACAATGTTTTCGAAGACAACGTCGAAGAAAAAACTAATTATTTTCCATCCATATTCATTTTATCGCCTTCAAAAATATTACATTAACGAATCATCCAATCATTAAAACATTTTGTGAACGCTTTTTCCGGAATCAACTTCAGTTCAGCGATTTCTCTTTTATGTCTTCTATCGATTCAAAAGAAAAAAGTTGGCCGGAGCCATATCAGGTGAATACGGTGGCTGTTCGGTGGTATTTCTTGGGTTCTTGGCCAGAAATTCATTCACTGACTATCTCTCCTAAACTTAAATGGCGATTTTCAATCACCATTTCCTTCACTTTATCGATGTCAACTTCGGTTGAAGATTGTGATGGCTGAATAGATTGAGGCAAATCTTTCACCACATCTCGGCCGCTGTTAAATTCACTGCACCACTCATATGCACGTATTTTTGATAGTTTAAGTGATTAGGCATACAAAGTTTTATTTTCAATACAAAATTTGAGTCTGTTGTTCCATAATTTTATCCATTGTGAAAATCATAGTACACACTTGTGTGAACTGTTAAAATCGAGAACAAACTAAATGAGAGATCCCTTTCAAACTTTTTCCTCATTTCCCTAAAACCAGCTTTGGTTTATTCGGCTATTGGTCAATACAATACAGTTCTGAATCCTTCTCTTTATAGGCTTTTTGCTGAGTGTAGAGATTCCTCTTCAACGAGCTGAGAGATAAGCAATAATATGGTTGAAATTCCACCACAGTTACTGAAGTTAAGTTATTTAACATGCAAGGAATTTCTTGTTTCTTCGGCTATTACTACTCATGCAGCATCGTTTTGCATTTTAGAAACATCGGTGTATATCGTACTGTAAGAACATTTTCAGGATTAAAGTTGGTGTGAATGAATGTTTTGGAAAATATGTAAGGAATTTTGACTATTCATGGAGAGAATGCTAGCTGGTATGCTAGTGAGCGTTCAAATTATTTAATATCAATATTGGTTCTGACAAATCTTTCTGTTAAAAAGTATTAACGTTTCTGAAAAATTTCATAGGAAGAAAAAAGATGAAGTGGTTGATGTTGATGTTCTAAGATATTGAATGCATAATACTATGATATTCTCGACGGAGTTCTAGAAAAGAACTCGTAGGCTCTAGATTAGGCTAGAGAAATCAGCTCCTGATATAGGACGCATTGCTGTGTTTTGTGCTAATATCTAATTTGATTAGTATACTCAAATTGACAGAATTGTAGCAATTGGACTCATACCAGTTTACCATCAAATAACACTTTAAACATCTTTAAAACATATTTTGTCAATGTGTCACGTTTGCTGATGAAGGTGAGATCCAAGAAATTTTGACTGTCATTTCCTTAAAGCAAATATACAAAAATATTTAATAATAATTTCCATGACAGCCATGTGCTATTCCTAGGTATTATTTGAATATAGAAATATTTGTTCTCCAATTATTAATCATATTGCATTTCCCAGAGAACGTAACGTGCAAATCACAAATATGTATACACCCGAATGTTAGGCATTTTCTTCGCCAACTGTATTGCAATCAAACATACAAACAATCTTCTGTTTATTCGAGGCAGACAAAAGCTTCGTATCTATAATTACATATATTCATTTCGAAATGCTTATAAATCATACCACTGTAATGAAATCTAAACAGAAAGTAATTACCACCAAAATATATATCTCCCAAGTTTTAGTACTTGATAAAATTCTTATCATGCCTTATCAAATTTTCTCGCCTGCACATTTCAGCAGAATTAATATGAACATTATAGCAATCAATGAATTATCCACCAAAATGGATAGGAATTCAACGAATATGCCACAGATTTTCAGCACTTTTAACTGATGAAATCAACTGTGAATCAATTATATGGGACAGTGATTTTAAACACTGTACCAGCTAATATTTATGCAGTGTTATTTATAATTATACTTAATATTCATTCAATTTTCGATGGAATATAAGTATACAGGGTGTCTGAAAAAGACACGGTAATATTTAGGTTAGGTTAGGTGATTGCTGTTTCAACGGATGAGAAACCGGAAGGAAGAGTCAACATATATATATATATATATATATATATATATATATATATATATATATATATATATATATATATATATAAAATGGCGAATGCGCTGATCTAAGTGTTTCATTCAACGTACACAAAGAAAGGCCATACTAACAGTTCCTAATTGAGTTCGATAAATTAAAAGATGTTTTGAGAATAAAATTCAGAAGAAAGAAAATTTTTCAACCCAGCGCTTTTCAATCAATTATAAACTTTATTGATCGCCATTTGTTTAACTATATTGAGCTTTTTCGGTAAATTATTTCGGTATCGTGGTGAGTCTAGGTATCATAGGTAAACAGCTATTTCATGTTGATGCGGATGTGCGGACGAATTGTGAATGGTAATGTTTGTTTGGAATGCTTTATGGAAAATGGAAAAATCATGATCATCATCATTTGTTGTGAATTTTGGTTATAGTTAAGTCTAGAGGTCAATAAAAGTTATAATTCCAGTAGGATCGGTAGTATGGTTCTTCGTAAATAATTCCTACATACAAAATCTATAACGTTTTATCAAGTGTTAAAGAAACCAATTGAAAATATAATATAACTCGTATTACTAAACCCAGTCTGAATACAGGGTCATTCTTCTCATAATTTTGATATAGTTTTCAGAACGGAAAATTCTAAGCACATATATTAATAACAGCAAACTCAAATTTTATAAGGGAAACAATTCTGTTCTCTTTACTCGATTCAAAACAGGTACCTGGAATTGGTAATTTGTGATTTGGAAATAGAAAAAAGGAAGGCCGGAGCCATATCAGGTGAAACCGGTGGTTACTCGTTCCAACTGAACGAAAATCGAAAAAAACCACGTCAAAATCGATCGAATGGTATTTCGGAGCATGCTTTGAAGGCAATAGAATGAGTTTCGATGAATAATAAATATTTTGTGTTTAATTGACCAATTTCCGGTACTGCTTTGACTGAATTTATATCAATTTTCGACCAACACAATCGAATCAATTAAATTTCGTTTTTCTGATTTATTTCTTCTCATTGTGAATTAGTTTTTTCAATAAAGAGAAATTTCTTTGTTCAGTTGCGTATCGCAAATCGCCTTTTGTTAGCCAGTACCAGCGATTTGGTCTATTTTCCACAAAATTAACATCTAATTCAATTAGAATGTCCGTTTTCATTTCGAATTTTCTTCCATGAAACGATTTTGAGCCGGAACATAAAAACGGGGGACGTAAAGTGATGAATTTCATATATGTCTGTCGAATATATTGAACATTTTACTGTTTGAATTTCGCGGACGTGCATGGAAACCGGGTGCAGTAAATATTTTATGGGAAATAACTCCCGGAAACGACCTAACCTAACAAGCTTACCGGTCAAAACGTTCCGAGTATTTCAATTTCGTCCACTACCTCTCTTGATCGACAGTGACCGCCATTAAACGATTCAATTTGGATTTTATTCAGCGTTTATGTTGTGGAACTTCGTCCGGCTCGTAAAACGACGGAATTAAACTCGTTTATCTGCATGTATCTATGTGGTATGGCACGACCGACGGCCTTTCTGCGTAGTCCACTAGGCAAGAGGTGCCGTAAAATTTTGTGAACCGTGCTCTAGTCTCATCGTGTTGCCACCAACGCGGATAATATCCATCGCCACTTATTTCTCATGTGAACAGAAACATAGCCGTTATTGTCGCCGTGAACATATTTCGGAAAACCGCAGAGATACTAATGACGCCAATTCCAAAAACGAACTATAGTATTATAAGTCACTATATGTATTTAGCCGTTACTATTACGTAGTTGAGCATTATTATTCCAAAAGGCCTTAAGTTATTTGATAAGAGAGAGCAAAACACGAGGTTATGTTCGCTATGCTTTAGTATCAATAAATTATAAAATATACACTGCTACAACAGTTTCAAATGTTTTATATTTATCTTCAGATAAAATAAGAAAACTGAATACAAACTATATTTGTGATTTAAAGGGTAGACGGAAAGACCCTAGCAGGTAGTAGGGGGTGGTACTTTCTAAAAATATCATAGATTTGGGATTTACATGGATCAAGCAGGTCGTTAATTATTAATTATAATGTTCTAAAATGATTATAAATTCACAATGAATTATGAGGTTTACAAGTGACTGTTCTAGAATATTTGAGGTTAACTTGATACTTTCTACCGAGGAATATTTGAAAACATATTATCTACATCAAGACTCAGTAAGTAAGGATTATTTGGCATAACGAAATTTTCTAACTTTTGGATAGTTCAATCGAGTTTTCGATGGTATATTTGGGGTAAAATTTATTAAAGATTTTTATACTTTACCTAATTCTTTTTCTAATTTATAAGAAAGACTATTTACAAAAGAAACTACTTGACGTATCGCTTCATTTTCTTTGAGGGTTTTATTAGACTATATAGTTGTGCTGCGCTCGGATTTATATTGATAAAGAAGTAGATGGTTTTATTCAAAATATTTGATGTTATATCTGACAATGTACTCTTGATTGATTTCTAGATTTTGTGTGTAGGATCTGAATTAATTTCTCTCAACTGTTCTCTTTCAATAAAATCGTTCATTTTGTTTTATATATCATTAGAACTACCACAAAATTACTTCAAATTCGATAACAAGATTTATGAATGGTCTCACCGGTGAGCCCTATCCTTGCCGATATATTCATGTTTGACATAAAAGATTCAATTCTAATGTACCAACCCAAATTTTTGGTACAGATATGTAGATGTAATACTTATCTGCGTTAATGGCACATCTATACAATTTGATAAATTTCTCTCATAAATGGTATCCATCCAAAAATAAAATTGGAAGTCGAAAAAGAAACTAATTCTTAGATCTATCAATATGACATTCAAATAATAGAATCAGCTTCAATATATACAGAAGACCCAGTTGCACAAGTATATGTATACCAATAGACTCTTATCACCCTTAATTGCATAAAATGTCCACGTAAAATGCAATGATAAATCGAGCTTTCTTTTTGTCCCTTTCATCCAAAAACCTACAGTTTGAAATTGAAACCATCAAAACTATAGAACATAACAACGGTTTCAATCATAAAGTCATAGACAAGATGGTGCAACGAAAAAGATCAAACATTGCTTTCAGTCCAATATATTCAATCGTGAAGTAAATAACCCTAACAAATATATTTCAATTTTACACACGGGCATGTAAGTGAAAATGTTGCTAACATTCTTTCTAAGTCAATATATAAAATTGGTTTTCGGCCTCAAAATAAATTGTCTTCTCTGTTATTCAATGCAAAAGGTTTAACCCAAAACCTAGTCAAATCAGCAGTTTATAGCTTGATGTGTCCAGATTCTAATAATTTTTACATAGGTCAGATCTTTCAAGATTAGATATGAAGAACACCTAACCTCTTTCACAAAGAATGAATATGATTCAACTATCGCCAATCATTGTATCGAAAATAGACACTCATTTCCTAGTATAGACAGTATAGAAATTTTGCACGTTGGTCTAAAAAGCAAGACGTTGAACTTGAATAGTTGAAACCTTCAAATCACTTGATGAGAGTAATCCACAAATAATTAACGACTAGTTTGATCTATGTAAATCCCAAATCTATGATATTTTCAATACTACCCCCCCCCCCCCACTACCGTCTGGGGTCTTTCCATCTACCCTTTAAATCACAAGTATAGTTGGTAATCGTACTTTGCATTCAGTTTTCTTATTTTGTCAGAAGAAGAATGTTAAACATTTAAAACTGTAATAACAGTGTATATTTTATAATTTATTGGTAGTAAAGCTAATAACTACCAAGTAGTAGCGGTTGAATCCATTCAATATTTAATAAATAACAACAACGGAACAAACAAAATCTTTCGTAATTAGAAATATTAACAAGAGTGAAATCCTAATATACTTTTATGATTTGTGATTAGGTGGAATACTAACAAGATATTGAATTATTTTATAAAAATTTTCAAGCATCCAAACATATTGTCCACTTAGAGTCTATTTAATAGTATTTTCTTTTTTTTTGCAGGATGACTGTGGAGTACACAGAGTCTAGCTTGAAAGCTCGTCTGAAAATTTCCCCAGTAGAAGTTGACGATGAAGCCACTTACAAATGTGAGATCACCTATCTGGAAGTGAGAGAAAATTGTGATGTCGTGCAAATTGTGAAGTTGACAACATTAGGTAAGTTCTAGAAAATGTGATAATAATTCTGGTGAATCAAATCAAAGGAATCGTTTTCAACGCGTTTGTCGATTATAAAAAAGAATCCCTTAACGGAATCAAACAAACGGCCGCAGTAGGTTATGTATTTAAAGATTGCAAAACGATATAACGATATCGCTGTGTGGATTTGTATTATCGAATCGTTCATATAAATCACATGTCTAGCCCGTATTGGCCCTCGCAATACGTTCAATATCGAAATGCCCCGGTGCAAAATTCCGTGCGATTTATTACACTAACATCGCTGCCATTATAAATCATCTTTTCCCCAGATATAACCGGAGACGGTTCTTGGATGAGCAATGTGCAAATGCGATGTTGCCACTTCAGCAGTTCGTTCTTTAATGACTACATTTATGTGTCATCAATCAAACGACTTCTGAGGTCGATCTTCAGAGGGCTTAGTTATTTCTGGAGCGACATATATGATTCAACCTTGAAAGCTATTTTATGTCAATTGTATTATCTTTTATCTTCCTGTGAAAACCAAACCCAAGGACTTTTCGAGCATAATTTTGTATAAGAAACTAATTAAAACAACTACTTCGCTCCAATCACTTTTAAAATAGGCTAACGCATCAAAATGCGCAAAAAATCGAACAACCGAATCGTTTGTGAGACTTCAATTGTAATGCAGACGAACACCAGAACCTTTTGTTGGCAACATAGTCTCAATTAGCTTAAAATTTGTATAAGTGAACAATCTCATAACAGTTTTTGATCAAGAATATCTTTCAACGCTGCAGGACAACCAAAGAATACAACGCTCGCGTTAAATTCACTCTCGACTCACTGTCGATGAGATAATACATTTATAGCAACAAAACAAATTTTACTTCAACTCTAAAAGGGAAGACTTTCCAAACTCCCAGAAGTGAACAAAATAACAGATATTTTCTATTTCAACATGTTACTGATATTTCATTTCATTATTCACCATTTCACTGAATACGAAAGAGAAAAAAACACTTCTGTGAATTTTCCACGTTTATTTGTTAATACACGACAGGTTTTGACTCTCAGTCATTCTCAAGTGCTGAATATTATTTTAAGTACTAAGTATTTATTGTGATTTAAAAAATCGTAAATCTAGCGTAAGTTATACAATCTCTATTTCAACAGACAAATATTGTCCAAAGCCTATCAATATAATCTTCATAGAGATCCTTCAACGATTTCGTTCCGCATCCCTCCCAACTCAAACAAATCTTCCCCAAAACCAACATCGTTTCATCCCTCAAAACCTGCAGATTCTCGTTAAATGGCTATTGCCGAAATTATTACGAGTAATTCGCCATATTATAGCGACCAGTGTGCGCTGATAAAATCCTCATTTCAACATGGCTCCTCGACCCCTAAAAAAGGAAAGGGTTAGCGGCGTAATCGAGCGTCACTGTCAAACTGTCGCATTAAAATTAAATCGTAGCACTCTGCGATGTATTTAAAACGATTAACCGTGTGTTTGAACATGTCTAGCGCCATGTTTCAGTGTGCCGTCATATACGTGCGCATTTATTTCCGTTACGTTAGTAACAGAATGCGCGCAAATTAGGGTTCAAAATTAATTGTGCTGATCAGCTTCAATCCAACGTGAGGCGTTTGTTTCACTTCTCGCATTGAATTTAAAAATCATATTTATACCGGGTGAGGTATATCACGTTCGCGACGGAAGTTTAGGAATATTTTATGGCCATAGTGACTAGAAAATATTTTAGGCTCTACAGGGTGTTCCATAATAAAATTATACATCTTTTGGGGTACGAAACTTGCCTGAAATATCAACCCCCTAAGCAGGGGATGCAATCCTTGAACTTTTTGAATAGAGAAGATGGGTCGAGTGATGACTCTAAAGAAAGGTGGTATCGTTGTCTACATCGCCTTGAACGAAATATTTCTATTTTTAATTGAAAACTGTAAAAGATACAGGGTGAACAACTGAAATATTGGGAAGACTATTTCCCTAAGACTATTCAAGTTTCAGTGGAGTAAAATGAAACAGATCCATGCTGATCAATGGCAGTCATCATCAAGTACCATCCTTATCTCGAATTTCAACCGCTAGAGCAGGGGTGACCACCCTTGAAAATTTGGAAGAGGGTAGGTGGGTCGAGTGATACCTCGAAAGAAAGGTATTATCTTTGTTTGCATCCCCGTGAACGAATTTTCATTTTTGATTGAAAACTGTAAAAGATACAGAGGAGACTATCTATCGCCCTGAGCTATTCAAGCATTAGTGCGAAAAAATGGACCAGATTAATTTCAGATCAAAGGCTGTCATCTTTGATCTAAATGACTCTATTCCAGTTTTTCGAAATAATAATCCAATAGTCTTGGGGCGATAATCTTCTCTATTTTTAAGTGGCTCACTCTGTATCTTCTACAGTTTTCAATCGAAAATGAAAATTCTTTCACGGTAATGCAGACAAAGATAATACCTTTCTTTCGAGTTATCACTCGACCCATCTACCCTTTTTCAAATTTTTAAGGGTTGTCACCCCTGCTCCAGGAGTTAAAATTCGAGATGGGGATGGTACTTGATGATGACTGCCATTGATCAGCATGGATGTGTTCCATCTTACCTCACTGAAACTTGAATAGTCTCACGGAAATAGCCTTCCCTAACTTTCAGTTGCTCACCCTGTTTCTTTTACATTTTCAATAAAAAATAGAAATTCGTTCAAGGCAATGTAGACAAATATACCACCTATCTTTCGAGTCATCACTCGACCCATCTTCCCTATTCAAAAAGTTCAAGGATTGCAACCCCTGCTAGGGAGTTAATATTTCAGGCAAGTATTGTACCCCAAAAGATGTTCCCCTTGAAACAAAAATTGACCTGTTTTTGCGTTTTGATCAGAAATGAATATCTTGGTAGATATAGCCTCCGTTTAGTTTTCGTTGAAGAACCCTGTATACCAAAGTTATTATTACCTTAAAAGAGATACTCTATATTTTGTTTCATTTTTCACTTTGTAGGAAAAAATTAACAAAATTCCCTATTTATATCTTGAACACTTTCCTAAATATTCGACTTTTCCTGAATTTGAAGGCTTTCTTCTTTTTTATTTGTACCCTCAAAATTGATTTTAAAGCTTCAGATGTACGACTATTGTGATAGTTATTGTTGTTGCTTGAACATATGACACATTTTGCTGATCAACGTTACACAGGGTGTTCGAAAACGATTTTTGAAGTTTGGTCTCATTCGAATCTCATTTCACTGATTTTTTCAAATGGGGTACACTATATTGAAGAGTCGAATAAGTAGCATATTTTAATACCTTCCGAATGATTCCCTATACCTATGTTAAACGGTTTCGAAGATTTTCGAAAGTTTAGCCGATCTAATCCGAATCATTCTAATGTTTGTGTGTGAGGGACTTTTATTTCATGAATTTTTAAGAAATTGATATTTTCTTAACTTATAAATATTCTTCGGTATCATAAAAGTACTGTCCTAAAATTTCATTGAGAACTTCGAAAAAGAAAAAACTTATAGCTGTATTTATAACGGTACCTGCGTAAGATAAAATTATAGTAAAAATACTTTGAGCACGTTTTTCTGGAAATCACATTTTTCGAATCTGGAAGACGTTTTTCTCAAAATCTTCTTCTAAAGCAAGAATCGGTTCAGATAAAAATTGGTATGAAAAATTGGAATATTTCTTGAAATTCCATAAATACTGAGTGAACTTTCGAATATCTTCGAAACCGTTGAAAAACTAAGGGGAAACTGAATATTATTCGACAGGTATTAAATTATACCACCTTTGAACGAAGGGTATGGATTTGAATTAGTGTCAACTTGAAAAATCGTTTTCGAACACTGTGTAAGATGATCATGTGTCGTATGTTGAAGCAAGAACAACAGCTATCACAATAGTTGTACTTCTGAAGCTTTGAAATCAATATTAAGGGCACTCAAATTTCTGAAAATATATAGTATAGGAAATATCATCAACGGAACAAACTACAGGTTGTTCCATTTAAAAGATCATATCACATCCTCCTGTGTAGTCAAACAATATTTTCAGTTTCTATTCACTACAGCACAACATATTTCTGCGCCATAAAATATGCTTATTCTTCCATCGCGAATGTAGTGAGCCACCCAGTATAGACAGACATAGATTGATTCGGTTTCGATTACTTGCACCAGTCTTTTGAGATTGTCTGTGTCATCATACATGTAATGTCTAATGATAAATAAAAGAGAATAAATTCAATATTCACTTCATTTCTATTATCTCGTATATTAACCGATACGAGAGTCAAAATAATGGATACACAATTCCGATTGAGATATTTTTAAGTTATTATTCTCCGACAAGAGATATTAATATTTTTCTCTCTGATGCATCTTCCATTATGCAATCCCATTTAATTCAGACTGCCATATGTTTTCCGCCACAAATTTCAGAATAAGTGAACAGTTTCTGTATTTGATCCTTCTCGGAGGACGTCCGCCACATCCATCATCTTGGCCGCTTTGCGACGTGTGAGGATACTATCTACGGCCATTGAATAAAGAGCACGACATACGCGGGTATCAGCGGTACGATAAATGGCGAGGGAAATGCCATAAACCAAAGTTCCCGATTTTCATGGTGGTAAGGTATTGCCGCCTAGGTAAGAAATCAAAACGCTGTCGAAACATCCTCGTGGCGCTCACAATAATTTCGACCGCAATCGCCTTTCCACCCACTGCTCCACTTGTCTATTCCAGTGGTGGCTCACGATGATACGATTAGTTTATATATCGAAAATTTGAAATACCTGCATATTTTATTCACGTTATGTATTTAATGAATGGAAATTTATAAAAATCGTTTTATTTCGTTTGCGACAGTTTTACGAGGACTATTCAAAAAGTATAAGGAATTTTCTTGCACTGGCAAGGTATATTCGAGTTTCAATTTTGTTCGTGATGTTATATAGGCGCTTACATTCTGTGAAAGAAGTACCAGGAATTTATTATTTAGAAAATCTGCTTGGAATGGTTGTTGTTCAGTTGGTACAACTGTTTTTTATATTAACGTGGATTTTGAACGTGATTCGCCATTTACTTTGTTTACAGTGCTCGATTTTTTCAGTTTCCATAAGTGTGTTCTGCTATTTTTACAATGGACAAAAATATCGAATGAAGAATTGGTCGCCAACTTTGTATTGTGAATAGAATTTCGCGTGCCCACTCGCTGAAAAAATTACAGAAGGGTGAATCGACTTTATCAAAAACACGTATATATGAGTACAGTGCTCTCAAGAACGGCCGAGATGTGATGCAAGAGTTTCGTCTCTCTGTTCAGCCACGAACATCTTCAACATCGATAAATTGAAGGAAATGGTAATTGAAACTTGATAATTTCAAAATTTTACACAATGAAAATAATAGACAAAAACTCAATCTATGGGAAATTTTAGAGATTAACAAGGAAAAGAATTCAGGTAGGTTACTTAATAGTCAATTAGATCTGAATCCTTCTCCTTTACTCAATCTTTCCCAATTCACAAAGTAAGCAACTTCGATGGGTTTTCCACCATACCCTTTGTACTTGCATCTAATGTAATAATTAGTAGGAAATAAAAATATTATATAAGAAATAACTCTGTTTATTAGTTTGTATCTATCTGATGAAACCACAGTGTGGTAAAACCGGTCATGTTGTAATAATATAGTGAAAATCTAAATACCATTGTTTTATTTCATTCAAAATATGTAAATGTATTCTTTCAAAAAAAATTAAATTAGAATGAAGAATAAATATTTTGTGTCATTAACCAATTTCTGGTACTCTTTTGATGGAACGTACATCCTTCACTGATGCTAACAGCAAATGGATCACAGAATTCATATCAAATTTGTGTAAAAAACAAAAAACTTCTCGAACCGACCACGTATATAGGCATTCGCTACCAGTGGTCGTCACCCACATTCGATTTATCGTCACACATTGTTATCTCAGAATAAATGAAACATTATAACACTGAAAATTGTCTGCCATTTTATTATCCCTTCGCTTTAGAGAAACGTGAGTGGAATTCATGCCTATATTTGTCCGGAAAAAAACCTGAACGATCCTGTGAGAAAAATCGCATCGCAGCTTATTGTTCGAATTTCGAGTGATGAAATTGGATTTTATGGCGTGATAATATTCTGCAAGGACACGAATTGATTTTTCTCTCTGGCAATTTTGTTGCTGAAAATTCGGAAATAAGACGAACTTATTTTTCGAAGACACGAATTTCGAATTTTTCGCTTTGTTGCTTCTATGATCTGATTGAATATTCCCGAATAACAATCTACGTGCAGTTGAGATAAGAAAATTAATTCTAGATCTTTCTTATTTTTGTATTTCAAGATTTTATATAAACAATTAATATCGTATCAATCTATGAAATCCGTATAATTTGCTGTGAAATTTAGGGTGATACAGCCCCCATTCCAAAAGTAACTGAACTGTTTTAAAAGACAATACTACTGGTGCCATTTTTTGTAATATTGTACCCGTCGATAACTTGGTACTTCATTCACAGCTGTTAAAAATTTCATGACATTTGTATGAAAATAACCTGAGTTATTGCATTATTTTTGTTAGTGCGTTTGGTACATCGGTCGGAAAATGAGTTTTAAAGAAAGACCTGTAATTGAGTTTTGTGTTAAACTTCGTAAATCTTTTACCGAAACGCACCAAATGTTACAAACTGCATGTGGTAATGATTGTGATTCGAATCGGGTAGAAAGACTGAATGATAACGAAAGATCAGGTCGTCCCAAAACTGGATTATTAAATCATTGATCAAAAATAATAGAGAATCATCAGTAAAATTTATTGAAACGGAATCAGCCATCTCTATAACAAGTGATGGACCTTACAAAGGTCAATTCAAGGTTTTACTGCACAAGCTCCAAGAGTTTTCAATGATATAATATTGACATCTCCTACTCCTGAAGTTTTGTAGAATTTCAAAGTAAGCAGCCTAACCCTCGTATAACGGCTCACTAAAATGAAAAATTGAAGTCACAGCCAACTGAAAACGAACGAACAATGAAAAGATTAAAAGATTCAAAAATAAAACAAATGAGTTGATTCTCTCGATTTATCCTGAAAGGGAATATACCGCTAGATATACCTACAAACAAAAATTCAATCGAATTTCGTGAAGCAAATACATCATCAAAGTGCTCGGAGGCCCAAACTTCTTGAAAACGATTGTGACTGGTGACGAGAAGTGGTGTTTTTAGTATGAGCCCGCAATAAAGCGGCAAAGTTCTGAACGAAAAGCATTAGATGAAGGAAAACCCAAATGTAATCTCTTTGAGAAGTCAAAAGTGAAGGTTATGCTGAATTGTTTTTACAATTGTAAAGGAATTATCCACAAAGAGTTTGTTTCATACGGCCAAACAGTCACAGGAGACATTTATTTGGGCGTCTTGAAGTGAACTGGCAATAATTTGTCAGAATATCGAGAAAAATCTCCTGGACTCTTTTACACGCTAATGCCAGATTTGTAACTGAATTTTCGATCAAAAATCACATAATTGCCTTGTAACAATAACCTTATTCACCTGATCTGGCTCCGTGCGAATACTATCTGTTTCCTTAGCTGCATTTAACGATGAAAGTAAAGCGGCACGATTCGATCGATACCATTGAAAGTGCGATGACCGACGCGCTAAAGACCATTTCAGAAAAAGGGATAGAGAAAGCGTTTGACAACCTGTCGGTGCGTGAAAATTTGTGTATCAATGCAGAAGGCAAATACATTGATTAAAAAAGATTTCTATCAAAATGAATACTAATTGTTTCAAAAACATCATTTACTTCTGGAATAGGAGGTGTATTATCACTGGCGATCCCCGAAGGTTTTTCTTTTATCATAAAATTAAAGTCCCCAGGAATATAAAAGTTTCTGCTGTAGAACCTCCTTTAATCTTGCAAGGATATAGGATTTTCTCGAAAAATATACACAAGTGTGCTGTGGAACACGAGTTCCAAGTGTATCTTTTAATTTTATTCATTAAGGGATGTCCTCTTTCAAGTATCTTGTGTTGATATTGGTCCTATATAAAATTAAACCTTAGTGAGCTATATATATAAATTCTTTTGAAAAACAGAGGATTTACAAAAATTCGAATAATTGTATTTACAATAAATACTTATATCTATAATTTTGGTGTGCGTCAGAACAAAAAACACAGGTGTGAGCTCAGAAAAATGTAACAGGGGAACCATACTATTTTGCGTATGATTCAATAAACGAGTGAAAAAAAAACCCGTGGAAAAAATCGTTTTCCTGTCGCTATTGCACTAGCAATAGCTTGTCTGTTGGTGTTGTGTTAGTGTCGTGTGTAAATAAAGCGTACCAAATATTTTTCTGCTTAGCAGCTTCAATTCTCATCTTGCACCCCATGATTTCCAGACGAAGACAAAGGTGAAAGGAAGGGGGTTTGGGACAGGAATCTGTAAGAATAGAAACAGAAAACCAGCTGAACAATATTTCAACAATCATACCGGACTTTTATACGCCTAAACACACCCGAATTCAAGAAAAGATTTTACTTAGCAAGCAAGATCATAAAAAGGACTAAGAAGATAATCAAAAAGTACATAACTTGCGATATTTCCTTTTTCGCGGAGATGTTCGCCTGTCGCAATGTGAGTCTCCTTGAACATAATCACTTCCTTGTTCTTGCATGCCAATTTTGAAGTATAATCTCACAAAATCCCTTCAATATTCAAACTCAACAAAACAATTCCCTCTCTGTTTGACCGAGAGAGCCCCGATGGCTATGACTTTCTCTAAGAGAATTTTGGGAGCATTCCTCTTTGCCCAAATGAATTGACTCAAATTTGAGTACGATTATAACGTTTTAGTTTAGTTTAATGAGTGAAGTGTTGTTGTTGAGGCAACATACTTTACAATGCTATTTCCTTATACAGAGTGCTCGAAAATCACTTGTAAAAAGCTTTTCTTTAAATACGAATGACAGTTTTTTCACTTCATTAGCACAAGAAGAATTTTATTTGTATTATTCGCAATTTCATCAAAACCTACAGTTTCTTCAGAAAATTAATATAATATATAATATAATATATTTTTTCACTCAATTGATAACTATAATGTAATTTTCTTTCCGTGATAAATTACCATTCTACCCCATATTAGAGTAGTAACGCAGAAAAGAGTACAGAAAATATGCCGTCGACATTTCCGTAATATTCAGATGAGAACTCGTCTCGCTAGAAGCCAGAGCACCATCGGTGCACACTCCGACGCAATTTTCTACTACACTCTATATTTCCCTCTTCAAGAAAATAATTTCAGAGAGCAAATTATGTAAGTGATGTTCTTTTGAATCCTTTTCGTTTGACTGCTAGGATAATATCGCAGAATCAATAATACAACGAAATGATTATCCTTTTCTCAAATTGTTAAATGGTTCCGCCTTTAATACATAATAGATAATCGATAATATAAGACATAGTTCAATTTCTCATTATCATCATATGCTCATCTTACTGAGTAAAAAAATAATTGTCACGAAATTTTCGAGATAATTCATGCTTTACCGTATTTTAATAATGCAGTCATCAAAGTCTACAGGAGAATCCATATAAAAAGGACGGAAAAAATGCCCAAAACTCCTGTATTATCGAGATACAGAGTGTTGAAGTTTTCAAGTTTCACGTTTCTATCGTAACCCTTATATTTCTAAAGGGATCTAGCTCTTCGTTAATGAATCTTCTACATAACTGAAACATTCTGTATTCTTATAGTTCTATAGCCAGTTTTACAGACAACAGTAAAAGTACAGCTGGTGGTTGGCGATTGACTTTGAATATTTCAGGTCAAATTGTGACTTTCTAGTATCATTTTCCATTTCGTTTCAATCCAGACCTGTTCGTTATCCGTTCTTCGGATATGGAATATCCCCTTCCGCTTTCGGTACGTACGGCATCAAGAGGAATCAACACCAAAATATATATCCGCAAACGATACTACCCCAATATGAAGAGGGCTCACATTTTGTCCCTGACAATCGACTGCAGTAAATACATCAAACGACTATTGATGGGTTCCGCTTACCGGTTCCGGTTCGGCCGAACGAGCCCAGCACCCGATACGGCCACATCGCTACATCCGGACTACGCTCCGAACCGATCTGTCAAAAATTTACTCGCGATAATGACTCAATTATGATTGCAAAGGATTAAGTTATGTTAAAGTGTTTAATATTTAACAAGTGAACACTGACAAGTGTGTTTCTCGTGTTGTTTTCCAATTATATCTCTGTTTGGTCCTCTTTTCTGCCGATTGGAACTATGTCAACTCAATTTTTAGCTGGTACATTTTGCCAATCACTCCTGAATGTTGCTAACAGGGCTCTTCTCACCCTATTTTTCATGCATTTTCTGATCTCATAATTGGTGTTGTTGAATCCTTCTCATTTGCCCATTCTAAAGGCTTTTTACACTTCTTCTCAGTTCATAATTTACTCCTCCTTTCTTTAGATTCTCTTCTCAGTATTCAGTCTTCTTCAGAAGACAGGAAACCATGAATACTTTATTGTCCTTCAGTCTGTTCTTCTCAATAAGCAGATTGATGGTGAAAATAATATCCCAAATACGTTTTCCTTATCTGAAGTGTGTGTTTTTTGCGTTGGTTTTCAATTATTTCTCTCAGTTTGGTTTCTAAAATTCTATTCAAGAGTTTCCATCGATGAATGTCCTCCAGAATTTGCTCAGATCCTCTTGTCTTCATTTGCAGTATTGGAGTTCTAATGTCAATCATTCAATCATAATGAGCTGTTGAATTTTATACAGAATATGTGAGATTTTTGAATTGAAAGTAGCTGTTCTATTGAAGCTCGTTCGCTATATAAAAAAGAAACCTTCAATTTCGAATCAATTCATTCAACAGCTTTGAAAAATTTTTTTGAAATACAGAAGAATGTGTTATAAATAGGAGTAACTCATAATTAGTACCTTATGTGCTAACCAAAATAACGCACACAAGAACACACTGAATTTCCTGAAAAGCTCAACTTTTCATGCCAACTATAGGAACAATTCTGCCACAAATATATTTTAAAGTTGAGAATTATAGGTTATTTTTAAGTCCCTTTTACTGGACCTCTTTCTTTTAGAGTCAGTGATCCAGGTATCTTCCTCAACCATAACTATTATTAATCAGACGTGTGTACTTGCCACTTACCCAATGATATCTACAAAAATTATTTTCTGTTTATACCATTTACATCTAACTTTCTTGTTAATATTTCCCAATTTATTGTCTCTACTCATTTTCATGCTTGTATTGTTAGTGGTTCCATCTATATGTTGAAATATTATTTTTCATTTCATAACTCACAACTCAACTCGAATAACTGTACAACTGTACTTCAAACTTCAGTACCCTCAAACACATTGAATTCCATCTCCTAATGAAGTGAGCAATGAAACCTTTTCAAAAATTTTTCCATTTGTTTTCGTATTCAGACTTATCTGGAAAGTGTCAAAGTTTTGGCGATGTGTGTATATATGATAGTCTTCTCCTCGTCCTAGTCGAGTTGGATATATGCTTGCTTCAAGACTCCTTTCCCCTGCCGTTTATTAATTGATGACTCTCACGTTTTCGAATAATTATCTCTTCATAGTTTATTCCGTCAACTCCACGAACACTAGTTTCATTTCAAAGCTACAGAAAAAACGTTTAACTCGATTCGAAACTTACCTCTACATTCGACGGCGTAAGTCCAAACGTCTCATAGTAGAAACTCCACTTCTTCGTAAAGTTTCAATTAATCCTGACAAACTTTGGGGTTATTTCTCGCTTCGACGCTGAATTTGTCAGTCAAGTATAATAATTTCACTTGTTTAATATAGTTCGAAACAAATGATTCTCCCGTCCGATTCAGACTTTGATGAAGGGTTTTCACCTCCATTCTGAAACCAGGTTATCCACGTGAAATTTCAATTTATCATTCATTCGGATGTGTCACATTGCGTCGAAAGAACCGTAATGTATGAAGTAATGTTCGGACGATTAATTCGGTCGCTACCGCGAAATTTGGCCGCAGTTTAGTTAAAAAATGGATGACGTATGCAAACTATAACCGAGGGGATAAATGAAAATTTTTCAAATTACAAAATGCGCATTAATCACTCTAAACAGAATACATAACCGTTTGGAAATTGGAAATACAGGGTGTCCGTACGCTCTATGGAAGGTGGTTAATGAAGAAATTCAAAGAGCAATTAGCGGAACCAGCATGGTCTTCAAAACAATATGATGGACATTGTAATTTCTAATTCTATTGGCGGTATCATTGATCCGTTCTTGTAACTGGTAGAAAATTGTATCTATACACCGATGACGAGTTTTTTCATGTATTCCCATCCATAGAATTCTAGCGAGTTGAGATCTGGTTACCGTGGTAGCCAAGTAATTAGATTCTTCATCATTGCAGGAACACATTTTAAGTTCGAGAAATTCAATGTTTCAAAATGATGATTTTCTATCGAAAGAGATATTCTCACATCTATCTATCAAAACTACCTCAACATTCGCAGAATCAGTCTCATATGTTGAAAATTATAATTTCAGAACTTGAGGATCGAATTTTTGAAGCAGAATATCTCCGAATTCAAAAAAATTAGGCTCTTATTGTTCACACTATTTTTTCTTATAATTGCTTCAGAAATCAACTCTTTGTTTGTCATAGAGCTCGGAAGACACCCTGTATAAATCTTAAATCTCGTTTCTTCAAAATTTCTTCTTTAGATGAATACATTTTCTATTGGTTAACGTAATTCTAGGGATTACTCGGATTACAACCGCAGAATGTTTAAGTTAGGGATCAAATCTACCAAAAGTAGTTGACTAACAAATGCCTTGAAGAAGCTGAACGTCATCGGCCAGCAGGTGAGAATTTTCAGTAAGATGGAACGCCATCAGAGTTTTTGAAAAAATTCTGCGTCTTCCCTTAAATGAACTCCCGCAATCTATCATTACTACTTCCAATTCAATATTTCAGCAACGTGACTCCAGATTATCGCCTCCAGTTCCTTAATATGATGGATAGAGGACGCTTCTTTCTAGTCGCCGTCTTCAAAATCTCAATTAATCAACGTCACCGTCCAGACCTTCTCGGACTATCGCGTCCAGGTCGGTCGACGACTCCAAATGACGTCGTTCCAACCTCTGCGAGAACAAGAAACTGAACTGTCAGTCTAATAGTGCCGTGTTGACACCTTCGTCGATAAATAACCGCAACAGGAAGAGGAGATGGTCGCCACATAATCTTCGAGCAGAGTCTCTAATCGATTCACCGTGTTCACAACGTGAACATAACGCCAGTTTTAAGACCTGATACAGCTTCAAGCTGCTCTAGTGGAAATCATATTTTATCTTCTTTGACGTGAGCGAGTTCAAGAATGAGTGAGAAAATGGATGCAGGAATTTTGTTAACGGTGGGTCGCTTTTTTTCGAGATATTTTATTGACCATTATTTATGAAGGTCATTCAGAAAGTTTTTGTGCGTCTAACCTAATGATTTTTTGCGGCATTAATTTAATTTTACATTGTCCACAATTAACATGTTTCAACATTTTCGACGCAAAGTTGGATTTCAAACTGGCAGGTCTCGAATCTCATTTATTTCGATAGCTTAAAGTCAGAAATCAATGATGAAAAATCATTCCCCTAATCCTGATATTGACGTTTGCCAATAAATTCGGGGAGACATGCGATGAAAAATCTAGATAATTTTACTGATAACATACATAATTTTTCCTCCTTGATACAATGTGGATTTTCATATTCCCCATTATGATAATTCTGAGCATCATCTGCCAACAAAACCCATGACAAGTTTTTTTATTATTAACCTAATTAATCACACGAATTTGTTCTAATTGAATCATGATTTTTCTCACATTTTTAATGAAGTTAAAGTTAAAGCGTAAACGTGAAAACAAGATTTCATTCTCAAGCTATTTTAACAGGAAATTGGGAAACTCAATTGGGCTTACGACTAAAACATCGGAATATAAACGTAGTTTCAATAATCAAAAAGTCAATACCAATTTTGTTAATTTTTCAGAATGCAACCATTCATTCAAACGACCAACTAGATTTAAATCACTCAACCTATTCCCAGATATACCTGATAACCCTTCAATGAATTTTCCCAAACTGATTCCAATTATCATTTATAGTATGAAATATCTGGAGTATGTAACCTAGCACTTGATAAAGATGCAGTTTATCGAAACGCGTTGTGCTTATACATATATGTATATAATCTCAGTAGAATTCTATAGCGTTTCATTCATTTTGCAACATACCTGTGAAAATGTTTAATTGAAATGAGAACCATAAATGTATGAATAAACAATGAGCATAGTGAACTCCAACTTACACAATAAAATTAAACAGATGGAAATCCCAGTTTTTCCAGTTTTTTGAAAAATTTAATGAAGCCATCTATTGTATAAAAATTCAAGTTATCTTAGTATGTATCTCAGAAGTCCTTCATATTGACTTGGTATCAAATTTATCAACTAGATGTGTCCAGAATATTATTTATGAAGTGTCCCATTTGAGTACAGTAGGACCAAATGGATTGACCACCTTCGTACAACATTGTATTCTAGCTTGTCTACCCTTAGGTTCTAGACTTTTTAAATTGTATGGAAACAAATACTCTTTCTTTAATGTCCTTCTCTCTGACGATTTCGACACTCTAACATTTCCTGCAACACGACGCATATCAATCTCTTCGGATAAGTTATTACTATTCAGAAGATTTTCTGAAATTCTTTCAGGAAACGGAAAACTAACGAAAATGTTTCCCTTCAGCAAACGAAACATCTGAATTGAATCGAGAGTTCTCACAATAGCCGGAGAGAAATTTGTCGTAAAAATATACACGCGCATTTCTTCGAAACGAAATATTTCCTGAGATCATTTTATTACAGCACTCAAAATGTTGCACTGAAAAATTCATCGATGAAACTTCATTATTCATAAGTGTCTGGAACATTTTTATCACTCCCCACAAAATGAGAATATGAACATAAAGTGGATTTTCGAATCGTAGCTCGGATGACCTATGTTTATGACATTTTTACCGAAATTTCTCGTTAGGCGGTCTCAGAAACTACGTCCAGGGAACGGGAATTATTTACCTACGTCCCCCTGGAGGCGATCGCCGACTTGACCCCTGTCAAGTAATAATGGAACGGAAGTTATGTTGTTGACCGTTTCGCCTCAGGCCGTGATCTTCAGGTCGTGTCGAGAAGACCGAAATTATTAATAATTTTGGACGGCGCTGAATATTCTGGGGTAAATTTGAAAGGGCAGAATTTGATTTGGATCGGTTGGGAATTGAAGTGATTATATTATATGTGGAAGTAATCCAGCATTTTGGGATCGAAAATTCACCATTTTGCCTCAGTCTTTTCTCTCTCGAGAACTATATTTTAGCTGAACACTTGAATGAAATTCGAATAGTTAATTAACAAAAAGTACTGAACTAAAGTTGAAATACATACATGAACGGGTTGATAAAAATTTAATAGGAGTACAAACAAGATATAGTAATATTAATAATAATAAAAAATTTTTCAAGGCTAATACAAATTCCAACTTCCCAAAACTATATCATCAAAAAGTATTGGTGCTCTAATAATAAAAACAGAATGAAATTCAACACACGTGTATGTGTCAGAGTACCTAACATGAATGAATATATAATTTCAAATAAAATAGTACCAAACATAACAATATTATTTCACGTGAAATGCATTCAACATCTTAACACGTTTTCGCTATTCCACGATATCTCGAGCTGGTAACAGTAGTTCACAGAACCAGCTAAATAATTTC
Source organism: Cryptolaemus montrouzieri (assembly GCA_013387265.2). Taxonomy (NCBI): domain Eukaryota; kingdom Metazoa; phylum Arthropoda; class Insecta; order Coleoptera; family Coccinellidae; genus Cryptolaemus; species Cryptolaemus montrouzieri. The sequence continues at coordinate 63,284,391 of JABFTP020000165.1, read as the reverse complement.
AAATTCTTCAAATTTCTGATATTTCTTGGTAACAAATTGTATACTATGGAGCTATGTTATCAAGAAAACCGCAGATTTACACTTTTGTAGCTGTAGGGAAGTTTAATGTTTTATTTTTACTACTTCTGTTATCATGGTTGTGATCAACAAAATTTTCCATATTTTATATATATATATATATATATATATATATATATATATATATATATATATATATATATATATATAAAAATATGGAAAATTTTGTTGATCACAACCATGATAATAAAAGTAGTATTATATATTCGCACGAATATAAGTTAAAGCTAAGGTGAACAATAAATCTCATGGATATGTTCAAATTATTTTTAAATTACCTTAAGGATATATTTTTGCATGATATTCAGCTTGTCTGTTTATGTTGTGTTAGTGTTATGTGTGCAAAAAGAGTACCAAAAATTTTTCTGCTTAGCAGCTCCAATTCTCATCTTGGACTCCATGATTTCCAGGACTTCTTCACGAAGACAAGGGTGAAAAGGAAGGGGTTTGGGACAGGGAAAATTTGTAACAATGGAAAAAGAAAACCAGCAGAAAAATATTTCTTCAAACATACCTAACTCTTAAATGTCTAAACTCACTTGAATCTAAGAATTCAACTAATGATCCGCTGTTTTTCAATAGGGAACATCTCATAAACCTTTTGGGAATGGAGCCCTACGGAGGTGTTGCCCATAACGCGGAACATTTCTAGCCTTATCTAAGGACTTAACTAATGCCCCCCTGTTTTTCAACAGGGAACCTCTCATACACCATTCGGGGGTGTAGCCCATAATAACCTCAAGATTCAAAACTAATCTCCTAAATAGACTTGAAGTTCTCTACCCAGTTAATGAAATTATCTGAAACGGAACGAATTTCTTGAAAACCACCCGTAAAATGGTGCATAGGACGATCGAGGACTAAATGTCTAATTATTTCTTCAGCTGCGCCACATTCACATGCCGGACTTTCTACAGTATTCCGTTTGAACAACATACTATTACTACGACCATGTCCTGTCCTGTGACGATTAAAGGTACCCCAATTTTTCCTACTTATATCGAAACCTGCAACCCTTTTGGAAGGATCCTCTATGAGAACTGTATTGAGAACATCAACTTCCAGCCATTCAGTTTTCCACAGATCAAGAGTCTTCACCCGCAAAAAGTTATAAACAATTTTAATGTTTAAATTGATTTTCAACATTTGGGCAACACACGTATAAAGTTTCTCATATTTTTATCGCGTTCTCTGTCAAATTTCTTTTCGAAAACGCTTTTTGTATCCATGGGGAAATGGTATTACTATGTGGCCCATTTTCTTATCTCATGTCGTTTCTCTCTTCAACTATAATTTTCATACAATTTTTCAATTAAATAATATTATTTGTTGCAAAATGAGCTTTTTGATTTCTTCATGATAATTGATCCGTCAATGAAAGGAGGTCTTATTTTTAAGAAGCAAAATGCTAATCTTACTGATAATTATCAGTCTAAATTGAACGAGCAATTGAAAACTGCCCAGCAAGAAAAAATTACAAAATGCTTCAAAGTATTGCCTAATACTGAAAGTAATAATTGATAAATAAGGTCAAAAACTTGAATTAGATTGATTTTTTCATGTATTCATTTTTTATTTATAAACGTATCGCCGATAATCCCATACCAATTACCATTCCATATTGAGGATAACCGTGTATATATTATATACTTATGGAACAGGGATTATAAAAACCACGAGTATGTCTGCTATGTTTGAAAGCTAGTCATTAGAAATACACTAAGTACGCAACCTACGAAAATGTGTCCTCATTATGTAGAATTATAACGCTTAGATCTATAAAAAATAAATGTCAATTAAGTCATCGTTAAAGTGTAATAGACCATCATTAAATATATTTACCGAGTTCAATTTATAGGCTTCCTCGTTTTCATGAAGGAATGCTAGCCAACTTTATTTGATGTTTGATTTGATTAATGTTATGTATTTGATTGAAGAGGACGATACTAAGAGGCCATTACCGAATTGGTATTAGGATGGGGCATATATTTCTGTTAGGCATTTCGAAATTACAGGCACCCTCCTTTTATACGAGACCGAATTCGTATTTGGTCTTTAATGCCGGTAATGTGAAATTACAGCTTGAATCCGGCGGATAGAATTTGTAGAAATCATTTTTATCTTACGAAACTTCTTTACGAACACTTCGAAATTTCTCGAATACAGGTTTTTACATAATAGTATGTTACAACTTGAGGAGATAAATGTACCTACAATTTTAAGAAAAAAAGTTCACATGAACATGTGCATCATTACACCGCCTAAATTTTAACTGAAATTCACAAGGTGTTTTCTTTTCCAAGGCCATGTCTTCTTTTGCCCTCTCAAACTTTTTTGCAGTACGCTACTGATCAGCGTACAATCAATTTTCGTCATCTTCGTGCAATTTAGAAACTTTTTTGACATTTGTAATTTTTCCGTATCTCCAACCGTTTTCGAGTGAAAAAATATTAAATTTGAACTATTTGAATTGTATGTTATTCGCTAAATAAAAAAAATAATAGAAATACTCGATCTTCTTCTTGAAGTGCCATCTCCGAGTCGAAGGTTGACAATCATCATCGCTATTTTTACTTTAGAAGCGGCCGATTTAAAAAGTTGGTTCGAAGTGCATCCAAACCATACTCTCAGGTTCCTCAGGCATGAGATTCTTCTCCTTTCTATACTTCGTTTTCCCTATATTTTGCCTTGGATAATCAGCTGTAGGAATTTATATTTTTCACCTCTCATAATATGGCCCAGATATTCCAATTTACGTTTCTTGAGTGTGTTAGCAACCTCTCTTTCCCTGCCTATGCGTCTCTGAACTTCTGCATTTGTTACTCGATCCATCCATGATATTCTAAGAATCCTCCTATACACCCACATTTCAAATGCTTCAATCTTTTTAAGAATTGCGGCATTCACTGTCCATGCTTCCGCTCCATAAAAGAGAGTAGAGAAAACATAACATTTACATAACATACTCGATAGGTATGCCCAAAATTTGCTTTCATTTTGATAGCTGAAAAAATCACAATTAAAAACTTAATAAATTGCTAGAAGTGTCCTCCACCTGCAAGATACAAGCCTCGGTCCTTCTTCGCATTTTATCACGCACTCTTTGAAATATTTCTGGGGTATTTCATATCGTATCACAAGAGGTTATTATTCGATTCCTCAATTCTTCTACAGGTGGTATAAACTAAACTTTTGAGATATCCCCATAAGAAAAAGTCTAAACAATTTAAGTCTGGGGACCTAGGAGGCCATGGTTCCTGCCCACCCCAATCTATCCATCGGCTGTTGAATGTATTATTCAAGAATTCCCTAACTTATCCACTGAAATGTGCTGATATCCCGTCTTGCATGAACCACATTATGTTTCTTACCAAAAGTGGCACATCTTCGAGCAACAAAGGTAACTCCTCCTCAAGAAATTGCTGATGATTGGGACCGTTTAATCTGTTAGGCAAGAAAAATGGCCAATCAAATAATTTCCAATTATTCCGACCCAGACATTTAGTGATAATTGTTCTTGATGATGAGATTCTTCAATCGAATGAGGGTTTTCTCTGTCCAATAATGATTATTGTGAAAATTTGTGATAACAGTTCTCGAAAAGTTGGCTTCGTCTATGAACATCATTTCACTATCAAAATGAGCATTTTCTCCAATTTATCAAAGAACCATCAGTAGGAAGTCAACCTTGAAGGAAAATCTCCAGGAAGTCGATTTTGGACGCGTTGAATATTAAACGGGTACAATAATTTAACATTTAACATGTAAAATATCTAACTGATTTCCAATTTTTCTTGTACTCACATGAGGATTCAAATCAATACAATTCAAAACTGGAGTTCTCATAGTTTGAATTAAATGATTATTTGCAGTAAAAGTACCAGTTCTCCTCAACCTTCTGTGGATTTTTGAAAATGTTCACCTGTCTGGTGTTACTCGATTTGGAAAGCGCAGCTGATATAATCGCCTAGCTTCTGTTGTGTTTCCGTCAGCCATGTAATAGATATCAGCCAATTTAGGACGTGTAATGATGGAAGCTGTAAAAATAGCTTGCAATCCAAATTTGGGATGAATACCTTGAAAACTGCAGGAGTTTTGAGGAAAAAACCAATTTTTCCTGTAGCTCCGTAACAAAGCTTTTGCGGACCCATGTTTATATGAACTCTTTTTTTAAAATTGCACGTAGATTACCCCCTCAAGTTGTGACATACTATGATGTAACACCCGGTATATCCAAATATAACATTCAGTAAACGATTGAAAATGAAGCTACGAAAAACCGCAACAACGTGGATATTCATCTTCCAGCTTTCTGAAGTTCATTTTATGGCCGAAGTTATAATTTGCTTTTACCTTGCAGAGAAGAAAAGTTTAAGTTTTCCTTTTTCCGATCTGGAATCAAATATTTTTCCACTTTCCGGGTGCTCAATGAAGCGAGACATGAGGGCTTTCATCAAGTCGCTCTCTCATGTAATTCCCGAATATTTGTGTTTGTATGGAATGAAAGGATCATATTGATGAGAGGGGAAAAATACTTGTATACTTTGATACTTCACCGTTGAATTCAGTAATCTCCGAATGGAAATCATAGTATAATAGCGTGGGTATCTCATTTTCATATTAGTCGGGATGGGATACGGATGAAGATTATTATTTCGAAGCAACAAGAGACGTAAGGTGGGTTAATAGGATCAGTTCATTCCAGTGTAGTAGAAACGAAAAATATGCAATAATAATTCCGAGAGAATAACAAATTTAGTTTGAATTACAGATGAGAAGCAATATCAGTTCAAAGCTTTATCCATCGTGAATATAAAATACAAGGTGTTTCAGAAATGACTGCAAAGATTTTAATGGTAGATGGAAGACGCCCAGTGGTGTTAGTAATGCGACTTAAAAAGCTAATTAAGACCATTATTTTCGAAGATACAGACTGTTTCATGAAACTGAGCCAAATCTTCGCTAAAACTGTTGAATCTTGTTTAGTTTTTCATCAAATATTGGTTTTTCGGAACTTCTTCATTCCCCCTCAAACCATAACAAAATTATCCATCTATCAATTGTCGCTGTCAAAATCGATTAAAGAAATACTTTCCCACGTATCTTATCCAGCTATTCTCAAACATTTTCTTGAAGACTCCATATTAATCGAATTAAGGTGTTTTATCTTTCATTTCGAAGAAAAATCGAAAACATCGATAGAAAAGAAATCGGTTAAAGTAGAACTAATATAAAAAAATCAAGAATGAAAAACGAATTACAAAAAATGTTAAAAATTACCAAGCCCTTGTTCTCTACATTTTTCATTTTCTACAAAACAAAGACACTCGGTATATTTATAGAACTCATTCAAAAATACCTGACTGTGCACAAAGTCAGTATACGAACCTTTCAGATACAGTGCTGTTACCCACATATAACTCAAGGCATAAATTTGCCTCAGAGGCAGGCGTACTCTCAAAATTTTACACGGCAATTTTCGTCTGTTCTTTCATTGAATCATCAAGCGATTCTGTTATATTATGTCGTTCATTCCACTCCAATAACATGAGTAAAACATCCGTCTGTTCGTTTCTTATTAAACGTTAGGTCTTTGAAATATATTTTAGCTGCTTACTGTTCTTTATTATGGATATAATTTATTTGAGGTTCAAAGAAGAGAGGAGAAAATTTGTTTTGAGAGAAGATTAGAGTATTATTGTTTCGGTTCCCTTCTTCTGGTTGCCGATTCTCGTGTCGAAAATTGGATTTTCGACAGAATATAATAACGATATTATATAACACTCTACGAAGCAGTATATTGTTGTCATTTACCTTTGTAGGCAACACTCAATTGCAAATATCTCTTCAAGCTTCATTTGTGCTTAATTCGAAGTCACTCCATTAGGAGTAGTTACTATACCACCTCTTGACCTCAATTCTTCAGGAAAGTGTTATACATTCTGAACAAAAAAGTATCACGAATGGATTACTCAAAAATTGGCTTCAAACGATTGTCAACATTATTGTTGTCGACATAGCTGCTTTCTACACTCGGAACATCGAAAATTTAACCAAATTCGAAGTCCGATATTTTTCCTAATTCTCAACCGATTTAGATGATTTTTTTGGCGAGTTATAGATCAACTCTTCTGCTCTGTAGAAATTATAAGAGAAAACAAAAAAAATTTGAAAAAAATTTTATACGGGGGCAAAACTAAAAGTGTTTTTTTTGTCAAAAATTCGAAACACACTGTGGAATTTCGTGGTCCGAGTTGAAACGTACAATATCATGGTCTGTCAAGACACATCTTCGTACAGTAACGCTCTTCTTGTTTTATGCATTTATCTCCATTTTTACAAGAGATATCCAATTTGAAGCGAAAAGTCACAACTTTCAAGAATTTATTTTTAATCTTGCGTAGGTGCATAACATCGGAGGTTAGCCAAAAAATAAAATCAAAATTAGAGAAGAGGAAATCTAACGAAATGAAGATTTTTGAAATTCACTGGCCAATTTCACGCTCCGGGAGAACTCGAATTACACTGGAAAAATCGTTGATTTTGCACATTTATTCTTGAACTTTTTTGTATGACACTCTATAATAATTATCATTCCTGTCGAAAATTGAGAGCAGGTATGTATCCTGGCGATACACTCGTGAAATGAAATAAACATGTTGAGAAAAATGTTCGTGATGACCCACTAAAAAAACATTTGATTTTAGTAGCGAGTATGACCCCCCCGAGCTCTCATTACAGCGCGCATACGATTTCGCTTACTCCCAATGATGTTGTCTATCATCTGTTGAGGTATGTTGTCCCACTCTTCCACCAAAGCCAATGTCAGCTCTTCGACGTTGCCTGGATTCCGTTGTCGAACCATTCTTCCAAGAATCTCCCAAACGTGTTCGATCGGGTTTAAATCCGGTGACCGCGACGGCCAGTCCATTTGTGTGATCCCAACTTCATTGAGATATTCTATCACTATGCGCGCATATGTGGGCGCGCGTTATCGTGCATAAAAAGGAAATTTTCCCCTATGTAAGGAGCAAAAGGCACAACATGGGACTCCAAGATTTCTATTATATACCGATGGGCATTAAGTGATCCATTGCTTATAATCTCCAGTTCTGTTCGTACTCCCAAGCATATGCCACCCCATATCATAACTGACCCTCCACCGTATTGCTCACTTGCTGCGAAGTTCGCTTGATTGTACCGTTCCCCTCGATGCCTCCATATTCTATCTCTACCATCCACGAAATTCACACAATATCGGATCTTATTACTAAATAAAACTCGTCTCCACTGATTGATTGTCCATGCTACATGCTCCCTAGCAAACGCCAATCTTGCTACCCGATGGGCTCTATCGAGTCTTGGTGCTCTTTCTTGCGCGATCTCAGACCAACTTCATTTAATCGTCTTCCGACTGTCCTCACACTGACGTTAATGTTATCCACTGCTTGTAAAAGGTTACGTGCCTGAACAGCAGTAAGACGAGGATTTCTTATGGTTTGATTGACGATGAAACGGTCATGTATGCCCGATTTCTTCCTTGTCCTCGCCTCCTCACGTACAATCCAGTTTCCCTGTAACGTCGGTAGATTCGATGGATAACCGACGTCGAGACACCCAACATGGTACCGACTGAGCGGTAGGTGCGCCCTTCCTCGATCAATGTAACTGCCCTTGCTACTGAGGTTGGTGGTAAATCTCTCATTCTGAATTAAAAATACCGTTTCGAATCGTAAACAGTAAAAGAATCACAAAACACCGCAACCGATCGAATTTGTATCAAATCAAAGAATGAAAAACTCTCATTCTTTAAACAAGTGCAAATGTGGTCATATACAAAAAAACGTGTGTTGTATTTCATATTTGATAAGAAAAGGTGTGCACATGTGTAAATGAAAAGTTTTATCAATGGTCCCAGAATTCGGTTGTGTATTTCAATACCTACCGACTGTTATCTCCTATGAATTCCTAATTTTCACCAAATTAACCAAATTGTCATCAATAACTAATGCAATTCGAACATAAAAATTGCAAACGACAATTTCGACACGCCTGAGTGATAATAAGAAAATTCCAAATAGATAGACGAATTTTAATGACAATTTCTTGATTCAATGGAATTTCTCCAAAATGGTGATTTTCCACTTGAAATTAAATATATTTTGCAAAAATAGAGATGAACGCATGAAACAAGAAGGGCGTTACTGTAGGAAGATGTGTCTTGACAGGCCATGATATTGTACGTTTCAACTCGGACCACGAAATTCCACAGGGTGTTACGAATTTTTGACAAAAAACTTTTAGTTTTGCCCCCGTATAAAATTTTTTCGAATTTTTTTTTGTTTTCTCTTATAATTTCTACAAAGCAGAAGAGTTGATCTATAATTTGCCGAACCAATCATCTAAATCGGTTGAGAATTAGGAAAAATATCGAACTTCGAATTTGGTTAGGTTAGATAAAAATATCGAACAAAAATGTGTACATTCATAAATTTGAATAAAAAAGTATTTTGTGTTTTATTGCCTAATTCCTGATACTTTTCGAAGCATTGTGTGATAAATTTATTGAATGGTGAGTTTTCTGGTTTAAGTTATTCACATTCAATCTGTTTTTTTAAATTTCAAACAAGTATTGAAGTGCTTATAAAGAAAAGCTCGCTTTGTTTGAAATATTGCTACAGAAGATGACTCAACAATTGAATCAATACACGAAGGCTCAATACAATTTTCACTGATAGTTATTTCGTTTCAGAGATGTCTTTACAAATTGCGCGTTATTTTCTGGGCGCAATTTAGAATTTGAAGGTTTGTGATTTCGGAAGAACTAAAGAACATAGATATTCTCTTGTCTGAATACTAAAAAAAATTACAATTTATAGTTAATTTTTCCTCAAAGTTTCACATCGAAGCTGTTGCTCTAGTAACGCGTCAATACGAAACCTTTCGCGTGTCGTTTTGAGGAATCTCGTTGACATCTCCGTCGATAAATTATACCTACGCGGACGGGACGTCGCTTCTGTGCGAATATTTCGCCTCCGTCGTCGGCGACGGGCCGCAATTCCTATGACTTATTGTTTATGTTTTGGGTCAGATGCGTATTTATTTATTACCGGTCGTCCGTTCGTGATGTATTGCAGCCTTCTTAGATGATTTATAAGCGCTGAACGTATGTCGGTGTGGAAGGGTTGTGGCGTCCCGATAGGGTATGACTTGAATTCAAGATCGTGTTCTTCGCTGATGAATCTTGAGCTTTTCCCTTTGTATCCCCCCAAGTTTCAGCAACTACGGTTAGGAACATAGAGGCCTATAAGCTAACGTCACGAACTATTCAGCAATTAACATAAAATCTTCCAATATAGGTTTAATTTGTAATATATATTCAAGGTGATAAATCCAAGAAGCATATTCCAACTCTGGCGATCGATGGAGAGCTTAAAGTTGAGTTAAATGCGACCCAACATTTTTTAAATGAAGGAATTGAAAACAAGTAACTCTGAGTTACGTCTAATAGTATACAAGATATAAATACAATAAAAAATCCTTATAGTGAAAACTATTCGCGGTTGATAAAAATGTGTTACAATTCCTATATTCGCGGCTAAAGATTTTTTATTCGCGATTCTAATCGGTAATTTCACAACAAGTTTTTTTTTTAATTGTGGAGGCCGTTACTTGATGTAGATCCATGATATAAATGAGATAAAAAACACAAGGTTTAACTTTAATCTACACTTTATTTTAAAAAATTCGACGACGTTTCGCTGACACAGCAGCTCTATCAAGAATGACAAACAGAATGAAGAGTATGGTATTATAAACAAATCGTAGAACAAGTTGGATGAATAACAGGAAAATCCACACCGAGCCATTGTACAGTTAGTATGAAAGGTAATAAAAACTAATTAAACAAGTTAAGTAGGGGTGAATAATTCACATCTACCTGCTCATTCAAAAGCTTGTCCGAATGTTTGTATCTATTTATTTCTAATGCTTCTAGGAGATCTAATTTTAAACTTTTTGATTTTATATGTAATATGTCAAAGTTTTTATTGAATGAATGGTTTTCTTTTATTAAGTGGTTTGAATAATTTGAATCAGATTTATTTTTATCGAAGCTACGTTTATGTTCAGATGTTCTTATGCCAAAACTCCTATAGGTCCTACCGATATAAATTTTATCACAAGAACCGCAATTGAGTTTATAGATTCCAGATTTACTTGATTTTTCAACACGAGATTTATTATTTTAATATGTTTACCTAAGTTATTAGAAGTTTTGAAAGTTATATTAAGATTTTGTTTGACGAGAAAGGATTTAATATTTGTACTTGCAGAACCGCAGAATGTTAAACTGTTGAATATTTTATAGTCTTTATGAATAGGATATACTTCATTTATTGCTTTCTGATACAGTTTTTACGAATGATTAGATCTATCATATCCGGATTATATGAATTATTAATGGCTATCTGTTTGATGATGTTTAACTCTTTATTATAATCTTCTACTGATAAAGGTAAATTGAGTAACCGATGGTTTGATCATGGGAAATCCTTTGAGTCCACTTTTAGCAGAGATTTTTATGAATAATATTAAACAGAAAATAAAAAAAAATAAAATAATATGACATATTGATCCTAAAAATATTCCAAGAATTGGTAAAAAAGTAGCTTGATGAATTTTTCTCATTCTGATGTTCAGCTGAAATCGAAATATTTTTTTTACCTCATGGCGTTGGCACTCCTGAAGTTGTTGTGTTTTTCATGGATGTTCTAAGAAGACAAAGAACCATATTTTACTAAAATCAACCTAGAATTTGATTTCCGTTTGAATTTAATATTGGCGACTTCCTCAAATATGAACAATGAATATGGTCAAAATGAATGACTTTTATCTTTGGCATTGAAAAATATATTCGATAGTTTGATTGTGAATTTGTAGGCTAGTTTTACTTTGGGGATTTGGATGTTATTTGTGTTTTTTTTCAAAAATTGGGTCGAAATTGGTTAATAAGTAATATTGATTTGTGTGGCCGTCAGAACTACTTTGAGGATGAATAATGTTAAAAGCTCTTTGCAAACGTTTTTTAAGCACAAGTTTTTCTATCATTGAGGGAGAATTTTTTCGATAGTTTTAACAAATGAAATTTCTTTATTTTGATTTGAACTGGTGATGTGAAAGCTTTGTTGATTATAAAATTTAAGGTAGCTAATCAGAAGGAATGCAAAAGTCTGTGTAGGTAGGTTTTAATACTTATATGGTGGTCCACGAAAAACCGAAATTGCTTTCATAACCAATAACTTCCACAATAATCAAGTTAGAGCTTTCATTTCAGATTCTTTGGAATGCCAAAAGATGATGGAATACAATAATTGTCATCAAATTTAATTTTCCGTACTTTTCAAAATGGCCGACATGCTCAAAGACAAAATGTTGTATCTTCGGTCGGGCAGCAATCTCGAATTGAATAAAAATTACAGTTTTAGGACGATATTCGTATGTTTCAACTTCTTTACTCCCGATTGAGTCTAGAAGAGACGATCTTGGAAGTTATGAGGTGAAACGAAATTCCAATCTGCGCTTCGCATACAAAATTGGAATTTTCTTCGCTTCACAGTTTCTTCAATTTTTATGGATATTCAATATCTAATATTCCATGAAGACAAAATTTTCCAGCGAATTGAAAATGTAGTATACCTTTGAACCTGTCGGCTATTTATAATTGTGCCGAAAACCGAAATTTGATGACAAATCTTGTGTTTTATCATCCTTTGTCATTCCAAAGAATCTACAATGAAAGGTCTAACTTAATAATTGTGCAAGTTATAGGTAATGAAAGCATTTCCGATTTTTCGTGGACCACCGTATATATATCGAAGGTAAGAAGATTGTTTAGTTTAAAAATATTCAAATCTAAAAATTTGTTTGATTGTTTATTTCTTTTCTAGTTCAAATTTAATTTTCGAATGAATATCATCAACAAAGTTTAGGAAAATTTGTAATTGTCTTGAAGATGAGAAGATGTTTAGTCTGAAAGAAAAGATGATAAAGAACATGTATTCATGTAGAAGACAAATTTCTATTCAGGTAGCGTCACATTCTCAAACATTATATTAAGGTAGGTACTGCACTCAGTATTATCTTCAATTTTTCACCCAATAAAATCTGATATTATGTATGATACTGTAAGAAATATTATCAGCATATACATTCACAAAATATATAAAAGACGATGCAAAAATTATATAACCTCACATTAACACAATTTCAAGTTCCATCTCATACAGGTCGTCATAATGATTCGCACATCAAATTTGGTGAGCGAGTTATTCACTTTTCCAACACTTGTCTCATCTCCTCTGAAATTGTTCTCTCACAAAAAGGTCACAAATTTTGTCAAACTCCTAATAATAATAATATTGAAGAAATATTAGCAGTTGAATCAACCATCGCCCCAAAAAACTCAGATAACAATAATTTCACTAAACCAAAAATCGCCCAACCAAACATCAGATCAATCAAACGAAGAAATAGCAGAAAATTACATCCTCGCCACAAAAGCAGACAAATCAAGTGCCTCTGTCATAATCCCACGCCCCACATACATATCAAACATGAACGATTTTTTGGAAAATGAGTCCATAATACAATTCAAGCATTATCCTACTCCCGTTTTCCAAAAATATCTAAAAAGTTTCCTGAAAGAACTCCCAACCGAAAAACCGAGCAGGTCCTTCATGAAACCGGTTGCACCGAAACTCCATGGACTCATAACATAAAAATGAGGTTACTTCTGCAAAAATATGGCATAATATTTTATGCGTTGACATGAATAATAAAATACAGGATATTCCATTTGAAAAAATCAAGATATTGTATTTTTAAAATTACAATATTCAATAATTTTTTTGAATCACTCCTGTATATAATGAGGATAATCTATTTCAATTCATCAATAATGCTATCCTTGGGCAATAAGAAAAGGGAAGAAAAATGATTCATCCTCGCTGGCCGAAGGAGCATGCGATGATGTGAGAGCCTATTTTCATTTTACGGAAAAAATATTTTGAAGAAACTACTAACCAAAACTTCCCAAGATTTTTTTATAAAAATTGGACACCCTTTCTACTTCAAAATAAATTGCTGAAGTAGATTCTTACTTTCTAAATACTACAGAGCACCACGCCACTAGTGAATCACCCTGTATATAAGAAAATAGCTAGCACTGTATTTTAGTTGGAAACTCATTCTTTCATCTAATACAGTTATATTTTTCACGAAGTATTATTCGCAATCCTCATAATTCAAATCAAGAATTTTCTACTACGTATCATTTAAGAAGGAATATACCTTGTTCGTCATCTTTGAATCCAAGTAAGTAGCACTTGAAAATAACTGAAGGGTCCAAATAGGTTGTGTATTAACGAATAAATGTGGAAAACTGATAAAAGTATGTTTTCTCTTTCATAGTTTGAAATGGATTTCCACAAAATAAATATGTCACCGGTATTATTAAATAAAACCCCAAATTTCACCACTATCAGAAGTCAACTGGAATTGAATCACTCCCTACTACTCACCAGATAAGTATATTTGAATTTGGGAGGCTTTTACTTGGTAAAATTCCATTATCAATGATAAAAAACGAGTACTGTGTTTTAACGAATTTCACTTAATAATTGCGATTCGTAACGCGTTTCACTACACCGTAGCTTCTTCAGACGAATGAATATACAGAAAAAATATAAATGAGAATATAACTATAAATGTTCTTGAGTAATTAAAAGCTTATTGGGTTGCTCCTTCTTAAGTGGTTATTTATGACAGGTATATCCAATAAAATTAAGGAATAGATTGCACCCCGAAGAGATTCAATAGAGGTGAAGGGCTTAAATCGACTTGTTCATTGATGAGTCTACCTGAGTGTATTTATTGATTTCTAAGGTTTCCCAAAGATCTACCTTCCAATATTTATTATCTGTATGCAAAATTTCAAACTGTGGGTCGAAAGAATGATTATTTTCTAAGAGATGATTCGCGTAATTTGAATCTGATTTTTATTTGAAAAACTGCGTTTATGTTCCGATATTCTAATTCTAATAAAATCTCTATGTGTTCTACCAATGTAGAAATTATCACAGTCATTGCAATTTAATCTATAAATACCTGATTTATTGTTTTACCTGATTTGGTTTTATTATTTTTTATATATTTGCCTAAATTATCATAAGTTTGGAAAGCTAATAATAATTTAGGCAAATATATAAATAATAAGAACCAAACCATGATAAAACAATAAATCAAATTGAATTACAATGACTGTGATCATTTCTACTTAGTAGAACAAAAAAATAATATTAGAATATCGGAACATAAACGCAGTTTTTCAAATAAAAATCAGATTCAAATTACGCGAATCATCTTTAGAAAATAATCATTCTTTCGACCCACAGTTTGAAATTTTACATACAGATAATAAATATTGGAAGGTAGATCTTTGGGAAACTTTAGAAATAAATAAATACAAACACTCAGGTAGACTCATCAATGAACAAGTTGATTTAAGCCCTTCACCTCTATTGAATTTCTTCAAAGAGCAATCTATTCCTTAATTCTATTGGATATACCTGTCATCAATAACCACTTAAGAAGAAGCAACCCACTAAGCTTTTAGTTACTCAAGAACATTTATAGTTATATTCTCATTTATATTTTTCTGTAAATTCATTCGTCTGAAGAAACTACGGTGTAGTGAAACGCGTTACGAATCGCAATTATTAAGTAAAATTCCTTAAAACATAGTACTTGTTTTTATTACAGATAAATATAGTTAGCACATTCTTTCCCTTAACTCTAGATACTATAAAAGGACTTAACTATCGAAATCCATTGTTGAAATCAGTCAAAAGTAAATGTTAACAAATAAATAACCATCGGTTTGAAGGTCTGCCTTCCTTCGAAATCAAAATAATATAATTTCATTGAATCGCTCCACAAATAATACAATTTATGACAGGTGTCACTGAGGAAGCAAAATCACGAGACAATTCTCGCTATAATCGGATTTGCTTCTTCGCCAAACATCTGCAATTCTGCCAACGGGACAGATCGCCCTATCTCCCTTGGCACCGGCTGCACCGTCGCACCGCAACCTAGACTCCCGTGCACTTAGTCCAACACGATTCAGTCTACTGGATCTAAATGGATCCCGGAAAACAACACATGCATCACATTAGGCCTCCATCCGACTATGCCGTTCCAAGTATGAAGTTGCCTTTACCTTTGCGGAGGCAACAACCGGGAAAGCTTCTTTCGTTTCCGCGTAAACGGAAACGTGTTACAACATAAATCAAGATCGTCGGATGTCCGACATACGTCTTCAAGAAAGACAGGAAATGGTTGGTGGATTTGTGGATAGTCGTCGTTCGTCCTGCGAAATAAATGATGTCGGCTGCGAGTTAGTTGAGAAGAATACTCTTGATGCTGTGACCACACCTGTGTTACGTTTCCTCTGTATTATTGTTTCAGACGGGTTCCACTGGGGTTTAAGTCCTTTCAGGATAGACTAATTGGACGTTCTGTCGTGTGAACTTGGGAGGATTCACTTGATGAAGAGCCATCATCAAGCAAAACTATTATTTGAAAAATCTGTTTGAAACGATTGTCTAAATTTCTGTTGTTGCTAACTTGGCAATTTTAACAACGGATAAAAATGTCGAACAAGGAATTTGTCTCAAATTTTGGGGTGAATTGACTTTATCAAAAACACGTGTGATATAGTGTGTTCAACAGGGTGTCCCATTTTTGATATTCTACTATGGCAGCTATGCAAAATACTGCAAATAGGGTAAAATGAGTCCTTCATCTCCGTCCCTGATTTTCGAGGAAAACTTATTGGTGAAATCAAATCGCAATTATCTTTTTCGTTTGGAATTGATCTGGGGATTTCTTCATTTTCCAAGATTTCAGTGATTACACAATGACTTGAAATTGCGGATAAGTATAAATTATATTTTACTTCATTTTCGTTGAAAATAAATTTCCATTTCGGTCTTTCGTAAACCAACACATACTGATACAATTATACATAACTACTCATTACATCCAATTCAACACAAAGTTGCAGCTTTAAACAGCATGGTACATCGGTTAGGTTAGATTTCAATTTACCTTTATCAGTAGAAGATTATAATAAAAAGTTAAACATCATCAAACAGATAGCCATTAATAATTCATATAATCCGGATATGATAGATCTAATCATTCGTAAAAACTGTATCAGAAAGCAATGAATGAAGTATATCCTATTCATAAAGACTATAAAATATTCAACAGTTTAACATTCTGCGGTTCTGCAAGTACAAATATTAAATCCTTTCTCGTCAAACAAAATCTTAATATAGCTTTCAAAACTCCTAATAACTAAGGTAAACATATTAAAAATAATAAATCTCGTGTTGAAAAATCAAGTAAATCAGGAATCTACAAACTCAATTGCGGTTCTTGTGATAAAATTTATATCGGTAGGACCTATAGGAGTTTTGGTATGAGAACATCCGAACATAAACGTAGCTTCGATAAAAATAAATCTGATTCAAATTATTCAAACCACTTAATAGAAGAAAACAATTTATTCAATAAAAACGTTGACATATTACATATAAAATCAAAAGTTTAAAATAAGATCTCCTAGAAGCATTAGAAATGAATAGATACAAACATTCGGACAAGCTTCTGAATGAGCAGGTAGATGTGAATTATTCACCCCTACTTAACTTGTTTAATTAGTTTTTATTACCTTTCATACTAACTGTACAATGGCTCGGCGTGGATTTTCCTGTTATTCATCCAACTTGTTCTACGATTTGTTTATAATACCATACTCTTCATTCTGTTTGTCATTCTTGATAAAGCTGCTGTGTCAGCGAAACGTCGTCGAATTTTTTTCAAATAAAGTGTAGATTAAAGTTAAACCTTGTGTTTTTTATCTCAAATAAACAAAGGTTGAATATTAGTCATTATTACTTAATTTCTTCATTCTAACAAATTTTCCTAGGAGTTCATACAGGATGTTACATAATAGTATGTCACAATTTGTCACAACGTGCAATTTTAAGAAAAAAAGTTCATACAAACATAGATCCGCAAAGGTTCGTTACGGAGCTACAGGAAACAAATTGGTTTTTTCTACAAAACTCCTGCAGTTTTTGAGATATTCAGCCCAAATTTTGAATGTAATCTATTTTTTACAGCCTCCATCATTACATGTCCTAAATTTTAGTTCAGCGTACAATCAACTTTCGTCATCTTCGTTCAATTTGAAAACTTTTTTGACATCTGTAATTTTTTGATATCTCCAACCGTTCTCGAGCAAAAAATTATTAAAGGATTGTATGGATTCGCTGAATTGAAAGCACTTCTAATTTAAAAAATGACTAGTAGACTTTGATTCTTTTCATTTATTTGTTCATTTTGACAATTGCTTAAGTTGAACCAGCGTCTGCTCGAATTGTCTATTAAATTAACGATTAGTTTTAAAACTTTTGAAGCTTTTGCTGTGAGAAAAAAGGCTAATTGGCTGATATCTATTACATGTACGGTCTGACTGACGGAAACACAAGAGATGCTAGGCGATTATATCAGGTGCGCTTTCCAAAAGACTGAATTTCTCCCGATTTTTCTCAGATAAAGTTAGAGAAAATGCTCAATTTCATAATGAAATAATTTAGAAGCTAACTTTTCGAGAACTGCTATCACAAATTTTCACAATAATAATTATTGGGCTAAGAAAAACCCCCATTTGATTGAATAATCTCATCATCAAGAATAATTCTCACTGAATGTCTGGGTCGGAATAATTGGAAATTATTTGATTTTGCCATTTCTGTGCCTCAAAACTAAACGGTCCCGCTAATCGGCAATTTCTTGAGTTACCTTTATTGCTCGAGGATGTGCCACTTGGTGAGAAACATAATGTGGTTCTTGCATGACGAGGCACCAGCACATTTTAGTGGAGAAGTTAGGGAATTCTTGAATAATACATTCAACAACCGATGGCCTCCTAGGTCCCAAGACTTAAATAGTTTAGACTTTTTCTTATGGGGATATGTCAAACGTTTAGTTTATACCACTCCAGTGAACATTGTAGAAGAATTGAGAAATCGAATAATAAACTTTTGTGACACGATAAAAAATACCCCAGAAATATTTTAAAGAGTGCGTGATAATATGCGAAGAAGGACGGAGGCCTGTATTCTTGCAGATGGAGGACACTTCAGCAATTTATTTAGTTTTTAATTGTTCTTTTTTTATTCTGATATTGAATGAGTATAATTGAGTCTCAGAAGACGAGCTATCAAAATGAAAGCAAATTTTTGGCATTACTTATTATTTAATAGTATTTCTATTATTTTTTTTCTATTTAGCGAATAACATACAATTCAAATTCAATAATTTTTCACTCAAAAACGGTTGGAGCTACGAAAACATTACAAGTGTCAAAAAAGTTTCTAAATTGAGCGAAGATGACGAAAATTGATTGTACGCTGATCAGTGGCGTACTGCAAAGTTTTAAAGGGCAAAAGGAGACATGGCGTCGGAAAAGAAAACATCTCGTTGATATCAATTAAAATCTAGGACTTGTAATGATGGAGGCTGTAAAAAATAGCTTTCATTCCACATTTGGGCTTAATATCTCGAAAACTGCAGGAATTTTGAGAAAAAACATTTTTCTCAGGAAATTTCAACACCCTGTGGCTTCGTAACGAAGCTTTTGAGGACCTATGTTTATATAAATTTTTTTCTTAAAATTGCACGTAGATTCACCTTCTCAAGTTGTGACATACTATTATGTAACACCCTGTATAATCCATAACCATGCACCTCATCAAAGTTATGTTTTTTAAATGGGATGCCCTATAATTTTCAATATGTTCACCTGATCTTCTGTATCTACTGAAACGGTCTTAGAATCTCAATTTTTAATACCAATTATTCGAATGAACCTAAATATTCATGAACAAATTTTTATTGAGTTGTGCCGGGTGCGTTTCAAGAATTTTAAATTTTGTTTCTTTTTATTCTCATTCCCTACTCTCTGAAGGAAGCGATGTCCGTCTTGCCACAGCTGTGGCCGACCAAGATGTAATGAATGTATAGGTTCAAACCTTTTCATTTTTCTTATTTTGAAAGAATAATCATGTGTTTATTAGATATTTATGACTATTTCAAGATCTATTGAAATGTACCAAAGGTCTCGTGCGTATTTTTAATAAATTTAGTAGAGAATGATTTCGAATTTGTCGCTGCAATTTTCACATTATCTCATCACATTTTGCACTGAAACTTTCAAACATACCTACATTCTGTTAAAAGAGTACCAGGAATATATTTTCCATCCAAATTTATTGTATCGCCTTTAGAGTAGACCCCTTCCAA
The DNA here is from genome assembly GCA_013387265.2 of Cryptolaemus montrouzieri. NCBI lineage: Eukaryota > Metazoa > Arthropoda > Insecta > Coleoptera > Coccinellidae > Cryptolaemus > Cryptolaemus montrouzieri. The sequence continues at coordinate 63,264,876 of JABFTP020000165.1, read as the reverse complement.
AATGATAAATTCACGCCAACAAATAATCATTCCATCAAAACAAAACACAATTTCGATATTACATGGTTTTTTATTTTTTTGTATAACAATCATATAGATGAACTTATCTAGATTCATAACTAAGCCTATTGTGACAAAGCCAATTAAAGTACAGTTTCAAATCGCTGTTTATATGTAATTCTAAGTGATCAATATCATTTCTTGACTTTACAGCGACATAATATATCGAGACTGAAGCTGAAGAAATTTTAGACTGTGAACATACAACAAGTAGAGTAAAGGCCCCAGGACCGATCCCTGAGCCACATCCACCTTGATATTTGCACAATCACTCTCACAGTTATTCACTACTGAATAATGCTTCCGACATTTTGAGTATCATTTGAGACGATTGTAGCATGTTCCTCGAAATCCCATTTTATAGAGTTTGTCGAGAAGATTATCGATGTCCACTGTATCATAGGCCTTTTGCAAATCGATGAAAACAACTATCACATATTTATTCTGATCCATTTATTGTTTAATGTGTCAACATCCTTGTAACGGCCCAATTTCTCGAATTAATCATTTATATCTTTTAAACTCAGTTTTCATAATTTTATTAATAATACAATCTCTTCACTCGCTAATTGAATTGGTTGTCGTGGAAATCCGGCAAAGTTACCGACTTCTTATAACGCCTCAGACGATTGGAATTTATCCAGAAAAACAAAGAATACTTAATTTCTATTACTGAAATTTTTTCACTCCGTTCGCTACAACACAGCTTCAATAAAATTACAAACATGTCCGAAGATTTCTAAATGGAAAAGAAAGAATCTAATGAATTCCGAACTTATAGAGACTCGGTTCTATCAAAAAACTATTGATATTCAAAAAAACTAATAAAAAAAAGCAATTATTCTCTTCACAACAATAAAGTGGAAACGAAACGTAGAATGAGTACTGCTTTCCGTTCTCCCACAGAAACGAGAAATCATTTTCTTTCAAGTACCGACTTCACAATTAACCGGTGAACAACCTAGATCAATAGCAGCGATACCTTACGGATATAACTATAATTTTCATTGAGTATCATTACCTGTAGATTTCTGATTCGAATTTGAAACTGAATATTTAACTTGATGAAATGAGATTGAATTATTAATAAAATTATGAAACCTGAGTTTAAAAGATATAAATGATTAATTTCAGAAATCGAACTGCTACATCCTTGATAAGCAAACTTAAGAAACTCGGAGCTTATAAAATTTATACCTTCCAATGAATAACGATGATTTATATTATTGAATATTAGTCTTCCTATTGAATATCCTATTAAGTAAGTATTTAAAGATAGAATTAATAATGCATGATCATGAAAATATCCAAGTTGTTTCAATAAAAAGAAGAACTATCAAGTAGAAGTATAGATTTTCAAGTAGCAATTTCTAAAAAAAGGTAAACTTTATAAATAGGGTTTAAATCCAATGCACTTATCTGCCATATTAGAAATAATTTGATAAAATAGGTATTTCAGAATATCTATGTTCATTAGGAAGAGTTAATTGGAATCATTCAACTGAAGAAGGTATTCTTATTGAAGAATTATTATTTCGTATTGTATAAAATCTTTCTCAAATAATAATAATAAAAAAATCATTCTTACAGTAGAAATTAATGATCCTATAGATGAAATTTCATATCATATTGAATGAGCATCTGGATAGTCAGAGTATCGTCGAGGCATTCCTATTAATCCTAAGAAATTTTGTGGAAAAAAGTTAAATTTACTCCTAAAAATATTATTAAAAATTGAATTTTTAATGAAGAATTATTTAAATTGAATCCTGTAAATAATGGAAATCAATATTATTATATGCTCTTCCATAATACTCCTTGGTAAATAATAAATTAATGACACTAAAATTAGATAAACTAATCGTCAAACGAACAGTTATCTCAAACAATTCTTTCAATATTAAAGCTCACACCTTTTACTAACAAAAAATTCGATCTTTTTTGCACTGGAACATTTTCATGATTCTGTTGAAAAATCGCTCAGACAGCTGAAATGACAAAGTTTTATGCACAGTTGGTAAAAATGAGCTTTCACCTAGGTGGAAAGATGTTCATAAATCAAACTAATACATCCGAAGTATTTTATATGAACTGCTAATGAAAAGTATTCTCGCGGTTGGCGAAGCTTTGTTCTAAGCCCGTTCCTCTTCGCGTTACTCCTCGATCCGATTTATGATGCGGAGTGCGATCAATTTGTCTCGACCGCATGTGGATATATTTCTTGCTGTTCAAGGAAGTTTTCCTTGCATTTTTTCTGGCTGTATTAATTTGATGGGATTATGTGCGGTGATTCTTTTCGAGAGGATGGTTACTGTCAATGAAGATGAGTAACTATAGAACTTTGTAAACTCTGTTGAATGCCCTATACCTCTCATACACCCGTGTTTTGATAAAGTCTATTTAAGCTTTCTGTAACATTTTAAGCGATTCGACACACGAAATTTAATTGATTTAAGACAAAATTCTTCTAAAAATCTAAAAATCGCAAAACGCACTTGTGAGAACTGACACAGACGAGCTCTGTTAACAAACTCCGCATCAGTATAGAAAACAGCTGTGACAGCTTAGAAATTCCAACCAAATAATTAGAGAGAGAATTAAGGAACCACGAAATTGACACTATAGAAAGCAACGAAAAATATTTTGTAAAAATTCAACCCTCCAACATTGTCACTTGTTCGTACAAACTAAGCAATTCCAGATTGTGTTCGATTACGTATTTAAAACGGCTCAACGAGGTATTCGCATCAGTGCGTCTCCATGATGAGATAATAACAAGAAATTTCAATATCAAAGGTTTACATTCAAACTCCCATCCCGAAACCTCCACGATCCACCTTCGTCGCCTTTTCCCCTTCCTGTGTGCAGTTTATCGTCATAATAAATTCAGCCAAGCGAAACAACGATCATCGTTATTAGTGAATAGAGTTAGCCGTAAGTAGCGAATTATTTGTCTCCGGCCTCCCCGTGCTCTTGGTCGCTTTCTCATTCTCGCCGAGAATCTAAACGTGGAAGTTGTGTTAACTCGAATGAATAATCGAGGGCTAACTTTGACAGGAATCTCTCTGGAAACCGGATCTCTCTCGTGCTCACTTTGTTGATAATATGGGGGATGGGGTTTTCATTATACTAGCCAAGAAATATGGGAAACATATTCTATCAACTTTGATGCTTTTTGTCCAACCTTCAGTATAACTGCTTATTTGTTAATTCGATGTTATGTTAATAACATCAGCACAGGAAGAGAATTATTCTCTTCTAGGGTTCATTATTTAATTTAAAATATAATAATATTATTATATTAATAACAAATAATGAAATGAAACAAGTTACTATGTTTTAACTATCACTAATTTATTGATGTAAAGAATAAAAAATTACATTGCTTGAACCGGTTTCGGACATACGTCCATCATCAACAACAAGCTAATGAAAACTGAATACTCATCTATAATACAGTAACTAACATCAGGATAATGATAGTAGAGGTCATAGCAACTTGCGTATTGGTGATTGGTAGGTGAAAGTCAACCTGGTCGTTAAGAGGCTTATCTCTTTTAACCCTAGATGCTTTGAAAATTTCCATGGATTCAAAGACATTGAGTTCATTAGATTTATCACAAGGAGTTCTGGAAAAGAATGACATTCATTTGGATAATGTGCAGCTAAAGCTGAATCATATTTCTGATGTAGGAATGACCAGAAATGTTCTTTGTATCTAGCCTTGAAAGAGTGTCCTGTCTGACCTATATAAAAGGAATTGCACTCAGAATATTGATTGATATACTCCAGATTTTTCAGATTTATCTGTTCTTTCTTTTGTGTTAAAAAGAAGGCCTGACAATCGACTCATCAATAAAAGATTCAGCATAAATTAGTGATAGTTAAAACATAGGTACTTGTTTTATTTCATTATTCATTATGACTATCAACTATCACGTAGTTCAAGCTTCATCGATCAGTTATTTGAACGATGCTTGTGTAGCAGTTCAAGCCATCCTATATGCCAAACTCATGAAGAAGTACAGGAATTGTTCACAGGACTTGTGGTTCAACAAACAGTGTCTTATTCCGAGATATGTAAATATCAAAACGAATAGTGTATCATCATCATCATATAAAGCAGTCCAAGCAGCGAAGATCATTTGGATAGAAGAAGAATGTAAACATTTTTATAATAAAATGTATGTCATTCAGCACTACCTCAAGGTCTTGCACTCAGTTTCAAATTATATTCTTTAGAATTTGATAGTTTAAAAGATACAATTAGATCTAAAATTAGTAATTCCAAATTAAACAAAAACGAGTGATGTGTTTTAGGAATTTTACTTAATAATTGTGATTCGTAACGCGTTTCACTACACCGTAGCTTTTTCAGGCAAATTAATGTACAGAAAATAAGAATGAGAATATAAATACAAATGTTCTTAAGTAATTAAAAGCTTATTGGGTTGCTCCTTCTTGAGTGCTTATTGATGACAGGTATATCCAATAAAATTAAGGAACAGATTGCTCCCTGAAGAGATTCAATAGAGGTGAAGGGCTTAAATCGACTTGTTCATTGATGAGTCTACCTGAGTGTTTGTGTTTGTAGATTTCTAAAGTTTCCCAAAGATCTAACTTCCAACATTTATTATCTGTATGCTAAATTTCAAACTGTGCGTCGAAAAAATGACTATTTTCTAGTAGATGATTCGCGTAATTTGAATCTGATTTTTTATTTGAAAAACTGCGTTTATGTTCCGATATTCTAATATTGAAATGTCTATGTGTTCTACCAATGTAGAAATTATCACAGTCATTGCAATTCAATGTATAAACACCTGATTCATTATTTTTATCTGATTTTGTTCTATTATTTTTATATATTTGCCTAAATTATTATTAGTTTGGAAGGCTATGTTGAAATTATTGCTACTCAAGAATGATTTGAGTTAAACCAGTAGAAATATTTCATTAATCTCACTTGACTCTTATATGTCGAAACTCACTTGAATCTAAGAAAAGATTTTACATAGCAAGCAAGGCCATAAAAGGGACTAAGGAGATAATCAAAAAGTACATAACCTGCGATAGTTCCTCTTTCGCGGAGATGTTCTTCCGTCTCAGTGTATCTCTTGAAACATAATCACTTTCTTCTTTTTGCTCGTCAATTTTGAAGTATAATCGCAAAATCCCTTCAATATTCAAACTCAACAAAACAATTCCCTCTCTGTTTGACCGAGAGAGCCTCGATGGCCAGGTTTGGTCTTTTGAGTGATGCCGATATATATGTTCTAGAATCATTATAAACCCAATAATTTGGGTTGACATCCCCCATATATCATTTCTTCGTGGATCTTGTTTAATTTTAAGAAAATATGCGAAAAAATTTCGACAGTCGTTTCTAAAACATGCCAAATGATTAAACTCAATTTTTTTGAATCCATGGAAATTTTGAAAGCATCTAGGGTAGAAATAGATAAGCTTCGTAACGACCAGGTAGACTTAATCACCTACCAATCACCATTATTCAAGTTGCTGTGTCCTCTACTATCATCATCTTGATGTTAGTTCCTGTATTGTACATGAGTATTCAGTTTTCATTAGCTTGTTGTTGATAATGGACGTATGTCCGAAACCGGTCCAACCAATGTAATGTAATTTTTCATTCCTTACATCAATAAATTAGTGATAATTAAAACATAGTAACTTTTGAATTGTGGAGGCCGTTACTTGATGTAGATCCATGATATAAATGAGATAAAAACACAAGGTTTAACTTTGATCTACACTTTATTAAATAAAGTGTAGATCAAAGTTAAACTTGTGTTTTTATCTCATTACATAATAACTTGTTTTATTTCATTATTCATTATAAATAATAATATTCTTCGATAGTGTTTTCAAATGGAGGAATCGCCAATGCATGGCGTAATGCCCATTTAATGATTGCTACATTTTTCTTTTTCATCATAACTCCGTCCTTCCGAATGTGGAATAAATCGCTAAATACGAGTATATCGAGCTGTTGAAGAGATTGAAATAGGAGTGCTCGAAACGTCTGACATAAACTAGGTATATGCATAAGATGCTTAGAACGCGAAAGGATTCGAAAATAAGATCGGCGAGATTTAAACGGAGCTCTGTTCGTTCAGCGCAAGATTGTTGCTGTCATGCATACATTAGCAGGGAACAGAATAATTTATGCGTATGAGAAGTTGGTTCGGAATGAAGGGTTGCTCAAAGAGAGAATTGTATATAGGGTTGCTTGAGTGCTTGTTGCGGGAACGACGTTCGTTCTAAGGGAAATTTTACTCGCACACAGATTCAGAGACATTCGGAAACGTTCCGATTTACATAAATTGTTTTCAATTCCCGTGAGTACTGACATAGCTTGAAGACAATGTCATTAATCGCTACAATCTGAATCAGTTTTAATACTTTTCAGTGAAGTTATAGAACGACTATGTTCTGCTATTAGTTGCGCAAAATTCACTATTGTAACTGACGGTGAAACATAAATTTCACCTGTAGTCATTTCTATTGTACTACCAAAATTCCTTTTTTACTATTTTGATTTAGCTGTTACTATTTGGTACTGCAAAACTAAGTTCGGGTAATGAGAGATGGTCCCACTCTCGTCGCTCGGTGTAATATCACCACACCATTCGGATTTTTTGCAGATGGTTCAGTCTCAAGGGTTAAAAGGATTTTTCAGATGAAACATGGCAGAATCTCATCTCGTAAACTCGTTCTCAAGTCGGGATTTTGGGGAAAACTGGCGTCCTTCGGTGGACGCGTGGAGTCCTCTAAAATATGATGAAACAAGCCCATTCATTATAGCGTTTTTCTACACAATAGGACTAAGATATACCAGTACTCACAAGAACAACCTCGTGTGATATTTATGAGTTGCTCAAGGGTCAATTTAAGGAAGAGCTTTATATTCTTGCCAAATTGAATGCCGCATTCTGAAAAGAGAATAGGTTGGAGGATAACGCTTTCGTTTCTCTGTTGTCTGTATCGATCTCTTAACGATAACAACTACCCTAGGTTGTTTTAGTATCTAGGCTACAAGGTAGACACGATCCAAATACAGCATTCATCAGTTGAGGTCATCAAAATGGGAGACTTCAACGTCCACAACATCTAGATCTCTTACAAAGTTACAAGAAAAGCAAATCAACTATTAATGCGAAGATGCAGCTAGTCGAGAGAGTGTAGGTTGAATTTGAGAGTCGAGGCCTTCCGACTGCTAAGTAAGATGTTTGATTGCGTTATCCATAAGGTTTAGCTGGATACATTTTGGTATTATGAAGTAAAGAGTGGACCTCAAGAAATTCTAGAAAGTTATTTGCGGAAAAGATGTCAGAACGTATTAATCACTGATATTGTCAGATATGGTCTTTATAAGCACAAGTGTTCTGCAGGAATCAACTTGTCTATGAACCGTCAAAAATTCCTGACAATATAAGCGATTTAACCAATTATCTTGATTTCGTTTTTATGAAAACATAAGATTCAAGCCAAAATTTATATTTTTCATTCAACATATTTTCCTTTCAGCTCAATACACTTATTCCAACGGTCTTCGAGCATTGCAATGCCTTTTGAAAAGCACGATTCATCATTGTTTTTAAAATACTCCTCATTTTCGGCTTCGACTTCTTCATTGATCGCGAATCTTTTTCCCTGGAGCCATCTCTTCAAATTTGGGAAGAGATGATAGTCGTTGGGAGCTAATCTGGCGAATACGGGGGATCAGGAAGCAATTCGAAGCGTAATTCGTGCAATTTCGCTATTATTTTGATGGATGTGTGAGCTGGTGCATTGTCTCGCAAAAAGATGACTTTTTCCTTCGATAAATGGGTCAGTTTTGTTGAGATTTCGTCCTTCAAACGGGCCAAAAGTTCGCAGGAATAGTCACTATTGACAAATTTTCCCCTTTCGATATAGTCAATGAAGAATATGCCGCTTGAATCCCAAAAAACTGATGCCATCACCTTTTCTGCTGATTGTTGCTTTGGAGCACTTCCGCTGGAGCCAACCCACTTTTTTGTCGCTTCTTTCGATTCTGGAGTGAAAGGGTGGATCCATGTTTCATCAGTGATCACAATTCGGTGCGAAAAATCGGTAGGATTTTTCTTTGACATTTTCAAAAAATGCTGAGAAGTGGGAAGACGTTTACGTTTTTGATCGTTTGTTAATAAACGCGACACCCACCTTGCCGTCAGCTTTCTCATGCCCAGTTGTTCATGCAAACTCGAAACCACCGCTCCAATTGAGATTCATGCAGCCTCTGCTATCTCACGCAGTTCCACTTTTGGATCATCCAAAAAAATATCATGGATTTTTCCAATGATTTCTGGAGTGTCCATCATTTGTGCTTTTTCGACCTCTTTTGAACTCTGCGAACCAATATCATACGGTTATATACGACGAAGCAGTTCCCGGATAATAGTTATCGAGCTTTTCCTTCGCTTCTCTTGGAGTTTTCCACGCAACAAATAATGTTTAATCAAAATACGAAATTCTTCTTTTTCCATTTTTTTTCAATACTTGTTTACTGTAAAAGACTGTAGCATCACAATTTGTTGACAGATTAAGCTGAAATGTTGGGAGAATGCGTTTGAAGGTTAGTACTTAGCTTAGCTTTCAAAGATTAGTGGCGTCATCTCTGAGATCTCTGAGTTCTCTTGCATTATCAGCTAAAGCAAAAGCGAATCTCTCTCCAAAAATATTTTCTCAAAATTCTTTTGCCGAGACCAAGTAAATTAAGCTCCTTATATTAAACAACAACATTTAAAAAATCATTGAAAACAGGTATAGGGAACTTAGAAACCAATCGCAAGGTATTAAAAATAACGTTTATTCGACCCTTCAAATATAGGGCATACTTTTTCAAAATAAGAATGGAATGAAATTTTAATAAGCCCCAAATTCAAAAATCGTTTTCAAACACCCTGTGTAACATAGATCAACAGAATGTGTCATATGTTCAAGCTATAACAAGAACTATTACAATAGTTGTACAGCTGAAGTTTTGAAATCAATATTGAGGTACAAATTTTTTGTTTCAAGAATCCTCGAATTTCAAATATTTCGGAAAACATTCAACATAAGTATAGGGAATTTCGAACAAAGTCACCATCATGTTTCCTTACAAAGTCTAACCTGAAACAAAATATAGGTTGTCCTATTTAAAAAATCATAATTTTATGTAACTTTATTATGGAACACCCTGTATAGTCTGAAATATTTTTAGTTGTAGTCACTACAGTATTACATATGACTCCTCAAAAAAGTTTCAAAATCGGCTGTAAGATATGTCTAACGTTTCGTCGCATATGTTATGAGCCACCCAGTATATAACCGACCATTGATTTTCCGCCAACAGAGTTCTCGAATTCGTTTTGAGTGAACAATTCGAGGCTGAGATAAAATGCAAACAGCAAAACTAGTAATTACATCGCGATTCAAGAAATTCTTCCCATTTCAGGTAATCTTTTTGGAAATAAGCTGCAGATTCCGCTTATCGAACTCCTTCCCTCAGTAAAAATATTTATCTTCGTTACGCACAGATCTACAGAAGTCGTTCTCCACCATTTACCAAGTTAAACCTCCGAAACTTACATCTTTTCTGGGAAACGAACGAATCGAAACTAATCTGGGCTGCTCGAAAATCCACCAGAATATATTGTTCAATTCAGCGTCGTTGCAATTTAGGGAAGAGGCATTAATAGACATCCCTGGGGATGGAGGGGAGCCACCGAGGACCGCCCTCTGCTGCTAAAATCCCTCGGAATTAAGTAAAACACTAAATAAATCTGGCTAAATACATGGCCACATAATAAACATCTCTACTTGCCGTGAAATATGTTCGATACGGATCTGCGTTTACTCTTTCATCGATACTTAGATAGTTAGATAAATTTAAATTACAGTTGATGCAATAATCAATGGAATTAAGTTACAAGGGGGTAGTTTGAATGTAACTGAATCTTCAAACGCAATTGCCATTGACATCAAAACGTCAGATCCAATTGAAGCATAGTACACTTATCAATATATGCGGTATATAACGCATCGGAAATTTCGAACCGCATGTTGAAATGGACGACGAGAATTTGGAACTCGACGATAACGCATCTGATGAAGATTTCGAGTTTATAGATTCGACTGTTTTTGTGCGGAAAAAAGAAATGATAACAAAAAGTTTATTCTGGTTCCGAGACTCCAATAGAAGAGATGAGGCGAAAAGACGCTTTTGGAGTAGAGTATAGCATCATTTCCGAAAGAAGAAGCTGATCTCTTTGCTCTCTTGTTCTCAAAAAATCCTGTGCCGGATTCATCTAACGCAATACCACCGCACATTCCACCTACAATTTCTTCCATGGCAGCATGACATGCTTCATTCAGCGAGGTATTTCTGGTAATTCGAAGATAACTTTCCTGACAAGTAACTGATGTAATCGAGAATACCTACTAGGAAAGGAGATAAATTGGAAGTCAGATTCATTTTACTTCGATAGTAATTGATTTTGCAGTTTTTCTCTCAGAACTCTGACCAGAATTACTTTGATGAAGATTTTGAGATGGGTATGTAACTTTCATGAAAAAAAATTAATACTTGTAAAACATTATAAAACTGTTATGAAAAGTGCACGAAAATATTCAAATTGGATTCTAGAAACAATGCTGGTATATACATAAGAATTTATTACCTTTCATGTATACTTCGTCTTCCTATTTTATTCCAACTGCAAAAGAAACACTGTCCCGTTCTCATCTGATCATCTAGCACCTCTTCTGGTTCTGGTTGGCTGGTTTTGCAAATTTCCTGCAATTTCACTCTTGAAGTGGTGTATATTTTGAGGCAGCTGTTTTTCTTTCGATGATCTAAAATCCATGAGCCCTTTTTTTCAAGGATTTGACCAAAGGAAAATTTGTAAACCAATTATGTTATATATGTTGACAAAGTCGTTCAAGAACATCCATTGCCGAATTTCCTTGTTGATATCGACCTTCTGGTTGAGCTTCAATATTCACTTTTATGTGGCTAGTATAAAATACTTGGGAATCACAGAGATTCTAATTTACCATCCACAGTGATGAATTCATAGTGAAAGTAATAGTTTTTTTTGGATTCTCGTTTAATTTTCCAAGAAAAAAATCCTACAAGAGCCAGCCTATCTAAGCTCAGACGCTCTTCACGAGTTTCGAAATCATCGAATGATATATTTTTCAGCAAAAATCCAAACGTCGGTTGATTCATTGTCAGACGAAATGCTTTAATACCAGTACAGTTTGGCAGAAGTCTATGCAATTTAGATGGTTGGCGTGCCTTATGCCTGCTAAGTAAAGTAGCCCTGAAAGTCTTAATTTCTACTATATCTGTTTGATATGCATCTCTGTCACTCGCATATCTTTTAGAAACAGCTTGAAGTTTTTATTCGTGAAATGAACTATTGCTTGACACGTTTCCTGATAGGTGAAACACGATCAGATATCTACCGGAGATTTCAATGATTTCGCTAGTTCTTCACACCTGGTCTTTGTTTGATGACATTTCTTTTCACAGTTTTCACTTTTATTGTTGATGCATGTTTTCTCCATTTGATTGTTTTATCCTTTCCATTCACCTGGTTTTCTTGCTCTTCCCCACTGGTTGCTACCTCACAGAGTTCTGCAGGTTGTCCATATTCGTCGAATTCTGTTCTTTTATTATATCTGGCTCGTCGTTTTCGTCTTCATTATCAGTGTCCTTATCTGCGGCGGAGTTTTCAGGCTCCTCCCATAACCGATGCAGACGAGATTGCACTTCTCATAGCTCATTCTACTCGAACTGAAAAATATATTCCACTCGAAATGAACAAACTTTAGAAGGCAATTACTCATTAGAATACCTGAATTGAATTTGAAGAACAACTCTTTGAAATGTTTATTCATAAAAGGAATTCCAGACCAAATCCCTCAAAACCCCGTACTTGTCGTCCAAACGAGATTTCACGCTAAACTGAGATTAAACAGTTGATAATTCAATTTATCTTCCGTAAGAAATCGGATTGTTGTTAATTTTGCACAAATCAACAACCTCTCGTCTCTCAAACATGAAAAATGCGAATATTCAGTAAGCAAAAAAGGCAATTTTGTTCTTTTATGATATTCTTGGCAACAAACCTGCCTCGGAGCGTTTTCCAACCGGATCGAAATACAAGGATAATCAACATAAAAACGTAGTATTTTATGCTAAGAATAACAAATTTTCAACCATGAATTATATCGATGTTTTAACCATGTTCCCTTCGCAAAACTGCAAGCTGTTCATTAGCATATAGCCAGAAACCCTCTGACTTTCGTATAACGAACACAAAAAAGCCACTTGATGATTTCACCAACTTTTCCAGCCAATTACGAGGCCAATTCGGCACGAAACTCGCTGAAAATCTCAAGTTGAATCGTTCCCGGAAGGATTCTTCATTAAAACAAAGTAACGGCATATTGAAAATTGCACGAACTCTGTAGAGGATTTCTGACTGCTCGGAAAATTGCCCCACTGAAAAGCCTTCTCGATTTTCCCCCTCGCGAAATGGCGTAAAATCAAGTTTCCGGTGCTCTAAGATGCTCTTCGAATTGGGTATAACGAATTATCTAATGCCGGGCTATGGTTTTATTTTTCGCAGGGACAACGGAATGAAATGGTCTACTTATTTTTTATGATTCACTCCGGGTAGCTGAAGAAACTTGCTTCGCGAAACAGAGGAACTAATTGAACAATTTGGATCTGAGGCCTGACGATCGTTTTCTGAATAGCCACAGACTGGCGATAAAGATGAAACGGCTCAAGTGGAAACGGCATGCATTATCTCTATTTACGAGGTGTTCACATTCCGTGGCTAAGACACCATAATAATTAAACCTCTTTAAAATGATTTTATATTTTAAACTCTCTCATTTTTTTCTTGACGACACCTCTAAAATGATTTCTGGAACTGATGCTCCTACTTCATCTCCACGGCCCCATTTAATTCCAGTCATTTTTCTCTCTATTCATCGATTATTCGCTGAAAAGTATTCAGAGGGTTTTATCTCCATATAAGGACGATTCTTGAATTTTAGAATGTTTAGTTATGTAACGGCACCTTCGTTCAAACTTTCAAAATTCCTCAACGACTTGCTAATTAATAAAACATTGCAATTTTAAATCTAAATTTTCGGTCAAAAATTCATACGAACTTATTGCCAATATCAAAGATACCACTATACCACCTAACTCCAAACTCATTTCTTTCGATGTTAAAAATCTATTTCCCAACATTCCTCCGAAAGATACGTATTACTTATTCGAAGAATTATCAGAAAAGAATCATGTCAATACTATCATTAAATCAGATATTCTTTCATTATTACAAATTTGTTTAGATCAAAATTATTTCCATTTCAATAACAAATATTATACTATTGAAGACGGCTTGATTATGGGCAATCCGTTAAGTCCTTTGCTAGCAGAAATATTCATGAATAACTTAGAGAAATTAATTCATAATCATCCACTCAGTAAATATTGTTTATACTGGTATCGCTATGTAGACGATATCATTATTTGCTTCACAGGAACAGATAGATAGTTAGAAAGTTTCGAAAATCATATAAATTCATTACATCCAAAATTGTATTCACAACCGAAATAGAAAGCAATACTTCGATAAATTTCTTAGACGTAACAATTTCGAATAAAAATGGAAAACATGTTTTCGCAATTTACCATAAGCCGTCACATACAGACATTATAATACATAACTCGTCGTGTCATCCATATCAACATAAAATGTCAACATTGAATAGTTTTATTCATAGATTGATTTACATCCCGTTATCACCAGAAAATTTCAACACACAACTAAATTTGATTAAACAAATAGCCAAAAATAATGGTTACAATCCCAAACTAATAAATAATATTTTAAATAAAAACAAAGTAGAATCGCATTGAATGAAGTTTACTCTGTCGATAAATTGAAACAAAAATTCAACACCTTAACCTACGTTGGCATTACAAGTGAGAAACTGAAATCATTCTTAAGTAGCAATAATTTCAACATAGCTTTCCAAACTAATAATAATTTAGGCAAATATATAAAAATAATAAAACCAAACCAGGTAAAAACAATAAATCAGGTGTTTATAGATTGAATTGCAATGACTGTGATAATTTCTACATTGGTAGAACACATAGAAATTTTAATATTAGAATATCGGAACATAAACGCAGTTTTTCAAATAAAAAATCAGATTCAAATTACGCGAATCATCTCTTAGAAAATAATCATTCTTTCGACACACAGTTTGAAATTTTGCATACAGATAATAAATCTTGGAAGGTAGATCTTTGGGAAACTTTAGAAATCAATAAATACAAACACTCAGGTAGACTCATGAATGAACAAGTCGATTTTAGCCCTTCACCTCTATTGAATCTTTTCGGGGGTCTCTGAATGAGACTAGACTGGCTTTTACACTTATACTTACAAGTTTATGAAAAGGAATAGCGAAAAAACTGTTGCTAATGTACAAGAATTAGAACGGGAAAAGAAGAAAAGAAAGATTTGTAATAATAAGAAAACTAACTCTTCAAAAGAAAAAAATGCCAAATAAGCTAATCTAATGAAATAAATCAATATGCTCACGTTTCTACAAAAAGAACTGAAATCCCACCAAATCCCCGCTTTCTTATAAGCAGGCTAAAAAACAAGCAGGTCATTCTTGTTTCGAATTCTTGAAGCAGAAAGATTTAACGATCTGTTAAGCATCATTGGATTAATGACACAATCTCCAAAAGCATTGGAACTATAGCAGCAGTGAAACAAAGCACTATCCTTTACTGCCATAAATCCAGAGGCAGAGGTTTCGCTTTTGGAAATGAATGTTTTATTTGGCATTCTCTTTCAAAACAGTGCAATTTCGTCAAAAGTCTTTCAACTGCAGCAATGTCTACTCTCTCTCCGACGATTTCAATGCAGTTTAATGATTGTCGCACCTTAGGTTTATTGAACCAACCTTCCGATTCTTGAAATCCTCCACTATCGCAACTACCACCAGGTTCTTTAAAATATAATTAAAGACCCTTTACCTACTCCCAAATCATTAGACCATATTTTTCGAACGACTGTCGAAATCTTTTCGCAAAGTTTTCTTCAAATTAAACAAGTTCCACGAATAAATAATATATGGGAGATGTCAACCCAGATTATTGGGTCCATAATGATTCTAAAACACCTCTAGATCATAATCGGCATCACTTGGACGACTGAACCTGGCCATCCGGGCTCTCTCGGTCAAACAGAGAGAGAATTTGAGGAAATATCGCAGGTTATGTATTTTTTTATTATCTCCTTAGTACTTTTCATGACCTTGCTTGCTATGTAAAATCTTTTCTTAGATTTGTTTAGACATATAAGAAGTATGATT
Source organism: Cryptolaemus montrouzieri (assembly GCA_013387265.2). Taxonomy (NCBI): domain Eukaryota; kingdom Metazoa; phylum Arthropoda; class Insecta; order Coleoptera; family Coccinellidae; genus Cryptolaemus; species Cryptolaemus montrouzieri. The sequence continues at coordinate 63,249,366 of JABFTP020000165.1, read as the reverse complement.
GTTGAAATATTTTTCTGCTGGTTTTCTTTTTCCATTGTTACAGATTCCTGTCCCAAACCCCCTTCCTTTCACCCTTGTTTGCATCATTGAATGCAAGAGAGAATGAAGCGGCTAAGGAGAAAAATCTTTGGTACTCTTCATGTACACACGACACTAACACAACATAAACAGAAAATCTATTGCTAGTACAATAGCGACAGGGAAACGACTTTTTTCCTCAAGTTTTTTCACGCGTTTATTGAATCATATACAAGATAATATGGTTCCCCTCTTACATTTCCTGAGCTCATACTTGTGTTTTTCACACACACCAAAACTATAGATCTGAGCATTTATTGTAAATACAATTATTCAAATTTTTGTAAATCCTCTCTTTTCAGAAGAATATATATATATATATATATATATATATATATATATATATATATATATATATATATATATATATATATATATATATATATATATTGACCAATCAGAGGCAATCTTTTTTGTTTACTGTCTTCGATCCATAATAACAACGCCATTTCTATTTTTTCTTTTGCTGGATCTCGAACAATTTTCACCCAGACGAAGCTACAGACCACCTTGTTTCATCTTCGGATTTTTTATCGATCGTACATTCGTTTCGTTGACATTGGATGAGAGTGAAACGTAAACGATCCATCATTTCTCTTTTGAATTCAAGCTGTTAAACTGATCCTTTCTTATTGAAACTCGTTATTCAATTTTTTAGGCGACATCAAAAATTAGAAAGACAACAGTATTACTCGATCACAATTTCAGTGACGAATGGAAGAATGAAACAATAAAAAAAAAGGACACTAACAAGTGGCATTTAACATTATTACTTTTTCATTGAGATATGAGGTATCGTTACTCGAACATTTTGTTTGTTTACACTCAAAAGCATAGCGGCCAAGTTGGCTTATGTCAAAAGTAAGCCGAAGCAATGGTGCTGTTCATTCATTCAATGACTTCACAAAAGGAGCGACCATGAAGGCATAAAAATGATTCGACGATGTTATCAATAATTTCAGTAATTTACCTCAATATAGAAACGAAATTTAAATCAGATTTTCGAACTGAAGTTGATTAAAAGTGATATAAATTATTCTTCAAAAAAAGCTTCATTAATTAGGAATTTTCTTCAAGAAAAACAACAAAAATATGTCTGTTTGTAGTAACTATATTAAGCGTCTATCATCCGACACTCTAAATGATCATGTTGGAGGTTATTCGAAGATTTGTCCCTTCTTTCGATGGTGTAGATTCCCTTGGGCATTCCCCTGAAACACGGCCTTCATTGGTTTTATTTCGCCTTCTGCGGCGTTGTCGAAATATATTTTTCGAAACGTAACAAAGTTAACTAATTGCAAGTGGAAGATGATATAAGCCTAATTTAATTAACCGAGGTTATTCCAGACCTCTGAGAATCCTGATAGCCGGGGGTCTTTGGTTTTCCGAACTATTCCTTTTGTCTCTCTATTGTGTGTGGAACATCACAAGGCGACTGCCTTATACAACTCAATGTCTTAAATTCGTACTAACCATAGATGAGAGAATGTAATGAATTTTCTCCAAATAACATGATACTGCGTATGAGAGGAAATATAAGATACAGAAGGTTTGGAAAGTCTGTTAAACACCCTTCATTCGAATGTAACCGAACTTTTCGAAAATAGAAAGAACAAATATTAATTTTGATGAGAATTTTTGTCCTTAATGGATAATAATAAAAACAAGTAATGTGTTTTTTGGAATTTTACTTAATAATTATGATTCGTAACGCGTTTCACTACACCGTAGCTTCTTCAGAAGAATGAATGTACAGAAAATAAGAATGAGAATTTAAATAAAAATGTTCTTAAGTAATTAAAAGCTTATTGGGTTGATTCTTCTTAATGGTTATTTATGACAGGTATATCCAATAAAATTAAGGAATGGATTGCTCCCCGAAGAAATTCAATAGAGGTGAAGGGCTTAAATCGACTTGTTCACTGATGAGTCTACCTGAGTGTCTGTATTTGTTGATTTCTAAAGTTTCCCAAAGATCTACCTTCCAATATTTATTATCTGTATGCAAAATTTCAAACTGTGGTTCGAAAGAGTGATTATTTTCTAGGAGATGATTCGCGTAATTTGAATCTGATTTTTTATTTGAAAACCTACGTTTATGTTTCGATATTCTAATATTGAAATTTCTATGTGTTCTAACAATGTAAAAATTATCACAGTCATTGCATTTCAATCTATTAACACCTGATTTATTGTTTTTACCTGATTTGGTTTTATTATTTTTTATATATTTGCCTAAATTATTATTAGTTTGGAAAGCTATGTTGAAATTATTGCTACTCAAGAATGATTTCAGTTTCTCACTTGTAATGCCAACGTAGGTTAAGGTGTTGAATTTTTGTTTCAATTTATCGACAGGGTAAACTTCATTCAATGCGATTCTACTTTGTTTTTATTTAAAATATTATTTATTAGTTTGGGATTGTAACCATTAATTTTGGCTATTTGTTTAATCAAATTTAATTCTTTGTTGAAATTTTCTGGTGATAATTTTTGGATATAATGAATTTATATGATTTTCGAAACTTTCTAACTGTCTATCTGTTCCTGTGAAGCGAATAATCATGTTGTCTACATAGCGATACCAGTATAAACGATATTTACTAAGTGGATGATTATAAATTAATTTCTCTAAATTATTCATGAATATTTCTGCTAACAAAGGACTTAACGGATTGCCCATAATCAAGCCTCATTCTTATTTTCTGTACATTCATTCGTCTGAAGAAGCTACGGTGTAGTGAAACGCGTTACGAATCATAATTATTAAGTAGAATTCCAAAAAACACATTACTTGTTTTCATTATTGATAATGAAATTTTATCAAGTAAAAGCCTCCCAAATTCAAATATTTATTAAAAAATTCGCCAATTGTATTGATACACAAATTTGTAGAAGTCAGTAGGTTGCTTCAAGAAGCACTGAAAACGTGACATTTAATTTGAAAAATGTAAATGAGGGTTTAAGAAAGGCAAGTGAGTTTTGTGAGTTCTTTGTGTAAATTGATCCATCTATGAAAGGAAATCTTGTCTCCAAGAGAAAATTGCTAATTCCAACTAGGAAGGAGCTTTAAAAAGTAGCAAGCAAGAGAAAACTACAAAATTCTTTAAACCACTGTCTAAGCTTGAAGATGGTTACAAATCAATATAGTCAAAACTTCATTAAATTGTTTTTTTCATGTTTTTATATTTTATTTCGTCAGATAAGAACGTATCCCCTATAATTCCATATAAATTACCATAACATATTCATGGTTTCTGTATTCGTGGCATATTTAGGGAACATACCGGATGTCCATGCGAAATGGGGCATTAAAAGTATATGAACAAAGGAATGACCGATTTGAGAATTTTTCTTTTGTCTTGAATGTTATACAGAAATTTATTTTGATTTGATTTGATTAATCATCTCAGGATCAATGACTGCTAAAGACAATCAATTTCAGAATAAATTCTAGACGATTTTCTCCATCGGTAAACCTATAATTCTGCTGAATTGTTTCGTTTTTTTAACTTTTTAATGAAACATAAACTAGTCTGACGCATCGACATTTTTTCTTTAGCGAGGAGTCGGGAAACAACAAACTTTCGCGATAGATTTCTGCTTATTCGAAATTATAGTGGAAAGCTTACTGACAAAAACTGCGTCCGAATACTCCCCTGAAAGCTTTTACAGACTTCAATAAAATTGAGAACAGAAATTCAATAAACATCAGTGTCTTTTTGAGCTTCAAATGAAATTGTCTTTCCAGAAATTTAGTTTCCGAACTTAACTTTGCTAGTAAAGGTAGCCGAAAGATTCAGGAAATTCGATAGTTGCGTTTAACTTCATCAGCTTCTGTAGCAGGAGATACGAAAATATTCCAAAGAAGTTGAGAAATATTCGATATAATACAACTTTTAAATGAATAAGCTAAATGCTATTGATTGATTGATAAATAAAATTAATTTATTCTATCAATTAACTAATAATATATACGGGGTTAATCCGGATGAACTTTACATAATTCTACGGTGGAGAACTGTAGATTTTCGTTGGTGGTTCTACGAAGTGTTTTTTTGGAAATTGCCAAGTCTCTCTCGTTAGAACCCGCACGCCAAAGTGTCAAGAATTCCCAACAACGGTTTTCATTGAATACATGGTGCGCCTTATATAGAACTAATTGGTCTGTCCTCATTTCTCCGAAATAACTCTAACCTCGGAGATTTGAATTTCCTTCGGAATGATCTACCTATGCTCATGGAGAATATTGCAGACAGGGGAGTTTATCTTTAGCTGGATGTGCTACACCTTACTATGGCTTACCTGTGACGAAGTTTCATTCGAGGAACAATATTCTACCTTCATTAGAATGTTAAATATCCTTCCCTGAAAGAGATGGTTTTCCGATCCATACTTCATAATCACCGCCAACCAGGGCGGTACAGCTCGGTCGAATGTCATGAATTGGAGCAATAGACTGCAGTTTCGGTCTCATATGACCTCGTCAGTATTGCATACTCATTCACAACATCAGACTCGAGTGCTTAATTCGTTGAAGCTTTACAAAATATATAAATATTATTGCGCTCTCTAACGAACCGAACAGAATTATGAAGGGTGGTTCGGAAAACCAACTCCTCCAGGGAAGGAAACTCCACATTCTAGGGAAAGTTGAATAGTGTTCCTTGAATAAAAATCATCCAATGTGTCTACACGTATAGCGATGATTTTGCAAGTTGTAATTCTTGATATTATAATGAGGAATTTCCTGAAGGCCGAGGGGGTCCGATATCTTGTCCATCCAGGTTTCCAGATCTAACCCACTTGATTATTTTTAATGGTGATACTTAAGGGATTTGATTTATAAGGAGGAAATTAATTCGCGTCAGCAATTGGGAGACAAAATTCGCGAAGCTTGCGATAAGGTGTGTAATCGGCATGATGTTATCAGGAAATCTATTAATCACCTCTTGATACGGTCCCGTATAAACACTTGAAAATGAAGTAATATTTGAAACTAGTATTGTACCTCAACAATGAATAGTAAATATTTGGTCAAATATAGTGTATCATTCACCCATTTAGAATGGATTCTCATAAAATACATCAATCAACAATACTTTCCGTTATAACAATGAAATTGTTCAAAACGTTAACGCAGATCTCCGGACTTTAAATGTGAATGTCCCAGAAGTAAATCGATATTCATTTAGTTCAACCATGAACTTAATTATAGAGATTCCTTTGAAAGCAGACATTGTTTCAGGTACTTTAAACTATCGTGTAGTTAAAGGGAATGAAGGGATATGCCTCGAGCATCTACCCTTTTAATTGTAACATGAAGCCGAAATACTTGCTAGGTGACAGTCAAGAATTCGGACAGGTGAGTTTGCAACATTGCCGCCATGTTCCGAAATGAAGTGACATGAACGTAATCGAAGTTTGAGGTTTCACTGAACTCTGGGCAACATTGTGAGACTTGAAGTTCATAAACCGACAGTAACATATCTCATGAATTTAATGTAGGTCATCAGTTAATTTGGTTCTGAAAATGATATTGTATCAAGAGGTGGAATCGGTGTTCATTCCGGTTAAAGCTCTTAAAGAAATGAGCGATGACTTACTGAAAAATGTACAGGGTATCCCATTTTCGAAGTTTCAGAACGGCGATAAAAGAAATTCGACATTCTACATGAACGTTTTGGAGTAGAATGCAGGGATTCCAAAAATTTTTTTGGATGGTTAGGTATGATTTGTAAACCATTGCTGGTTTTGGATTTTTTTTATTCTCAATTTTTAAAAGGAGGCTATGCCTGTCATGTCAAAGTTGTGGCAACATGATTCAATATATGTTTAATAGCTTCTTGAAGATGGCCAAATTGTAATTATTATCGGAAAAATGTTCCATGTGAACAAAAAAATTTTTTAGAGAAAAATGTACATTCTGTCATTTAATTTATTCGCAGTGCTTGAGATGCTCAGTTCTCACAAGTATTTCTTGCGACTTTTACAACAGATAAAAATATCGAATGAAAAATTTGTCTCAGATTTTCCATCAACTTTCACCAAACAACCTCATAGAATTCGACCAGAATTTTTCTAATTTTCGGAAAATTTCCCTTTTCTGTGAGCCAGTGAACGGAATTGTAACATAATAAAATTGTCACCAATGTGAAAGAAACAGAATATCGGGTAAGTAAAGTAATGCTCTTCTTATGATATCCCTTTCACCTTTGGTGCTGTGAGCTTTCAACATCAAATGAAATTAAGTTTGCCACCAAACGTACCTTATTTTCAAGAACGTGTTGTGAATGTAACATCGGACTACAGTTCTCTACTAAGCATATTTTTTTCATCGTGAATAAATATATTTTCACTTCATATCTTGAATTTCTATGAAAAGTCAGCCTCGTTCTTTCGCGGAAAGAGATAAAATTTTTCGGAAAAATAAGGCAAGAAATAAAATTGATGTTACTTCTTCGTCTCCGAACACACAGGTAGTTTTTTCGAAAATCAAAATTCCCTAGATTTGAGCGGATGTTTGAAAATGAATGTTCTAGAGTTAATTAAAGTATAAAATAATTCTGTATGATTAGCAACAGCCTGAAAACGTTTTTTCAGTTCCAAAGCATTTGGCACTCTTCAACTTCATGACCTTCTCCGTCACCGTTCAGCGGAACACTTGACGAATAATCGAAATCTGTGAAAGTCTACAGAATTTGCAATATTTGTTTACACTGGCCGACAAAATTGTTGTGGATGTATCATAAAGCTGAATAGCATATCATAGTAAAATGGACGTATTCAAAACAAAATTCAAAAATAAAATTGTAACTTGTGTGGTTTTCTTATTACATTTATAAAACTATTTGAAGTAATAATATGTCATGTGTATAGAAAAAACTACCATTCAAATGTGTTCTACAGAAAATATTGACTTTATTCACTTTTACACGCACTGAACCTACTTCACATTCAAGAAAACCAGAAAGATTAAAGATATTAACTAAAACCAACAATTTGATTAAATTTTTGCCTTTTGTCCTTGATACTGCATTTCTATTGTCCCAATATCTTGGTGGAATCTCTCAGCTTTCTCATCACTGACAGCTCCCAAATTTTCAGGAAAAAATGACAAATGTGAGTGGAGGAAATTAATTTTTAATGACATTTAATTTGGCATCACTTAACTTGGCAATGACTTCCTTTAAGTATTTGAATTCATCGAGATCTTTATTTATATTACTCATAATGTTTCTCATTAGCCCAAGTTTACTTTGAAGACGAAAAAGAAAGACATTTTTGGGGTCTATAAGAAGTCTAAACTTAACATTTTGTAATCTTGGATGAAATTGATTTGTTTCTGGCCAAATTTTTGGTAGATAAACCTGATTTATTTCACGATTGTCCAATGAATAAAGGAAGCAGCAAAATTATGTAATCCTCCCACAAGTACCACTGAAATTGCTATAACTTTCAAGTCTCCACATATTTGTTTTTTATACTTGTAGTTCATTTCATCCAAAACTCAGTGCATATTTCCATAAGTTTCTTTCATCTTTACTGAATAAGTGACTGGTATAGATGATTTTAAATTTCCATTATGTATAAAGCAACTTTTAAACTGTCTTCAGACGAATCTATAAATGAACGCCACTCAGAGGGGGAATTCTCAGTATCAAGTTGTTGCACTAAACCATATTTTCCTTAAGATGGAAACCAAGAGGTTTTGACTATTGCTTTGAATGCCCCAAATTACGTACTAAATTATTTAAATCGCTTCGAACAAACCAATGGACATGGAATAAAAATGGGGTTGGTAAATACCCTTCAGTCTTCGTCAGGCAAAAATGATACCATAAGGACTGGTTTTCCTCTTCCCATTCATCCACTTCATCATTGACACGCCACGTCTAACACAGCACATATGGGAAGCCCACTACTTGCCATAATCTCCAATTGAAACCCCAAAATATGAGAAGTAGGCTTTTTAAAATTTTCAGACAATGATCTGAGTTCACCACTAATTTTCCAAAAATATAACAAAATTTGTCAGGAGAGATTTTGCAACTGCAGTGCGTTTGTCACGACATTTCCGTAGTTAAAACATTTTCTTCTCTACACACAGAGAACTTTTAACTTTGAGACTTAACAGAAGATTTAGAGTCTTGTTTATATGTATACTATTGTAAATAACACGGTTCATGTATGAAATTCATTCCAGTTAACCATTCACTACCTGCAAATGTAGAAAAGATCTTATTGAGCTATTGACTAGTGGTACGTGTTAGGGCCTTAGGAATATTTTTTCAATTATTAGAAAGAGATTTCCATTGATAAATCAAAGATCTACATCTTATTACGAAAATTTTGTCGACTATTGTTATTTATCTAAAACAATTTAATCTTGATAATTTATTTTACTATAAACAAGAGTGTCACCTTTTGCCCAACCAGATAAGTATTTCATTCAATCAACGCTAAAACTTCTAAATCGATCTCATATATTGAAGATTGTGATTTCAAATTGTGTTAGGATCAAATAAATTTTTAAGCTTAATATCTCCGAATTTAAAAGGGTTAAAACGTGCTGTTCTCCATAATTTCTTTCAGAATTGCTTCAAGAATCACGTGTTTGTCATAGAACTTGAGGAACAGACTATACTGTATGAAATTTTTTTTATTTTGAAATTCACAGGAAAAGAGTGTTCTCGATAGAGGGCTCTCGATCGTGCATGTTCTTCCGAAATAATGAAAAGTTGTGGAATTAGAATGATACTTTGCTGGGCCGTTTAATGACAAAGCATAATATACCGAAATTGTTTATGAAATACTAACTAAACCAGTTTATGTTTGATATTAACTACTGAACTGAATGACACATTTCAACGGTTATGAAAACGAGATATTACAGTATCGGTTATAATACTGTTTGCATGCGAAATGTTATTGTGCAATGACTGTCGTATAATCATCCAGTTTCCATTGAGGCCTTATAACTATGATCTGACGAAGGATGATAATCGAGTGATCTTTACCCAACATATCATATAGATGCTCATAAACGGCGTCAAACAGCCTTTGTACAAGGGAAATTGAAATTTCTGTACGGGTTACGTGATATTACGATGAATTTTCAATCATTTCATATATTATAAAGGGTCTTCCATCAGCAGGTTTCATTTTAAATTTGCCGCCTTTTCTGCGCTGTCAAGAAAGAACTGTCATTACATGGCAATTTAACAACACATCTAAATAGTGACAATTCACTACAAAACCGGTGATCAGAAACCATTTACTGTAATTCTAGCATTTGGGGGCAGGGAGGCTCGTTTGAAATTGTATTTCCCTGTACAACCTTTATTAACGAATTAATTAAATATAATTATCATTCACTGAAAATCGTAATACCAAGGTTAGTGGCGGCAAAACGTATACTGTCATAACATGTTTATGTTACACTATTTAACCTGTTCGTTATGGACGTGAGTCCGCAAAGTTGAATATATTTAATGTCCTATTCAATTTAATCAGGTTCTATCAATAATTTTCCATCTGCATGGTGATGTTGCCACATAATCTCGACAATCTCAAAAATGGTAATTCTACCGGAGCTCACAATAAAATTAGTGCAATTTGCATAATTGCCCATGTCGATTTCAATGCTCACTCACACATTGATTCACTGTTTTTCCTGCCTTTGTGATCGTTTTGTTAACTAAGTGGCGGTTTTACAGTCTTAATTTAGATTACAATTTGATAACTTCATTGGTCATGTAACGTTTAGTATTCACTCGTAATCAAACTAATAGGTTAATTATAAACAATAATCATTTCGAATTTCAGTATAATTGAATTCTCGACAAAGAAATGTCTAACTAATCCATTAATGACAAATTACTAGTTCATTTGAATTAGAATATAAACTGATCGGTGCATTTTGCAGTACTGAATACATATTGCATTAATTATTCAATTCTAATCTAACAGCGTTAGTAATTACGATTCGGAAACAAGTATCGATTAAATACAATTTTAATAAACAAAAATTCGGGATGTTAACTTATTCAAATAATTCCTCATGGATGAGTTTCGATATCATTAAAATTGATTTGATTGAGGAGGTCCTTACTTGATGAAAATTGATATACATTTTTAATTGAATAAAGCAATGATGTTCATTATATTGACAAACTTATGAAGTCTTTATGGAAATTTTCCTTGAATCCTTCTTCCTTGGGAACGTTTGGAAATAAAGACACTATGTCTAGACTTGCCATGATATCTATGGGGTCCATAATGATATTTTAGTGAGTTCTATGAAATGTTTCGAATTTTTATTAATGATTTTATGAATCAAAAATTCGAAACATTTCATAGAACTCACAAAAATATCATTCTGGACACCACAGATATCATGGCAAATCTAGACATAGTGTCTTTATTTCCAAACGTTCCCAGGAAAGAGGTGTTAGAGGGACTCAAGGAAAATTTCCATGAAGACATTGTACTCCTTTCCGAACACTGCCTGAATTCTACATATTTTTTGAATTGTGGAGGCCGTTACTTGATGTAGATCCATGATATAAATGAGATGATAACACAAGGTTTAACTTTAATCTACACTTTATTTGAAAAAATTCGAATTTTATTTATGTTAAAACTCCTATAGGTCCTATCAATATATGTATGTGATAAAATTTATATCGGTAGGACCTATAGGAGTGTTGGCATAAGAACATCTGAACATAAACGTAGCTTCGATAAAATAAATCTGATTCAAATTATTCAAACCACTTGATAAAAGAAAACCATTCATTCAATAAAAACGTTGATATATTACATATAAAATCAAAAGTTTAAAATTAGATCTCCTAGAAGCATTAGAAAAAATAGATACAAACATTCGGACAAGCTTTTGAATGAGCAGGTAGATGTAAATTATTCACCCCTACTTAACTCGTGTAATTAGTTTTTATTACCTTTCATACTAACTGTACAATGGCTCGGTGTGGATTTTCCTGTTATTCATCCAACTTGTTCTACGATTTGTTTATAATACCATACTCTTCATTCTATTTTTCATTCTTGATAAAGCTGCTGTGTCAGCGAAACGTCGTCGAATTTTTTCAAATAAAGTGTAGATTAAAGTTAAACCTTGTGTTTTTATCTCATTTCTACATATTTTTCTCATAAACACAAACGTTTCAAGCAAGCAAAGTAATGTTCACATCGAAAATGCCTTATCTCATAAGGCTATTACTGTAAATAAAATTCTGATCAAAAACTCGAAATCGAACTACGACTGCATTCACCTGATGTGGCTCTGACCGACTTTTTTCTTTTCCTAAAATTCAGATTCAATATCAATCGATACAACACAAAAGAAAATTCGAATTGATTATTGAATTATTTGTTGGCGTAAATGTATTATTTCGGAAGGGATCTACTTTGAAGGAAAATATTTTGTGTTTCATTAACCAGTTCCGGTGACAGAATGTATATCTGATAGGAAATCTATATTTAAACTATGATATGACAACGATAACTTTGAACTCATATATCATAAAGTATTCATTTTCACTTAAAATGCATCGCCCTTCAAGAAATACCGTTGAATTAGATCAGCGTTGCACTCAGTTTTCGTATATGATATTATATTCATCTCCTTTGATCAAAACTTTCTATCGTAAGATGCATTAGTGTGGCTTAATATATTTTCGACGAGATCTACGAGGAGCAATTATCGAAGAATAAGTTTCTTGAACAGAACATTCATAACAACATACTAGTGGTTCAGATTATTATAATTAGGAAAACTTAGCTGTGTAATATTACCTCAGTTAGCTTTATTGTCTGACAAGATCATCTATGTGAGTACGATCTTCACTAGAGAATGAGGTTTTCATTGAAGCTTGTTTGCGCTAACTCGGTCTTAGAATGTACAAGTTATGTGGAAGACAGTTTTTAGTAATTCGCTAATACGATGTGAACTTTCTTCATCTTGGCAATTTATAATGAAACATTATATCTCTTTTAGTATGTCTCTTAGAATCATCACATCCAGTTTGTAATAATAGTGATAATAATAAAATATTAATCTGTATTATAATTTTGATTGTTTCTGCAGAAATGATTTTTCAATTATAAGGATAACTTTTTAAATGATTTTTGTGTGAAGGGCAATTTTAAATGCAATTTGTTTTAAAGTACTTTTTCTGTTAATACCAACAATAATGCAACCATGAGTATCTCCAGTTTCTATGGTGGAAAATTTAGAAAGCAATAGAGGATCAAAAAATAACACTGACCGATAAAAAACTGTGTTCTGGATGTAAAATACCGGGTTTACATCAGTGTAGATTCTGACCTCATGGAATGAACTGTTATTCGGTCGCCAACTTGTCGTCAACGTCAAAAGCATCGTGAAGTGATGGCGGAGTTGTTGAAACAAGAATTCAAACTAATTTGCCTTCGATTGTTCAATGGCATTGAAAGCTACTCGAAGATACCACTAGGCATGGAAATTTCTGCTGATAAAAAACAGAGGATTTCCCATTATAAAGCCGTTGTTGTTTATGTAAATTTCCTCATTAAAGTTAGAATAATTTTGTAATGAAATAAAAATCAAAAACAATTGTGTCAATTTATTATATTGTATTGTATTTTTCATAATTTCATTATCAAACCTATAAAAATTATCTCCATTCTTCTGTGTCCCCAATGTGGGTGTTTCTTGCAAAATATTGGAATATTTCATACTCACTCAATCAACTATAACGTTTCACGTGTACAGTGAATGATTTTAGCACTAAAAATTATAGCTATTGATAAAATGACAGAAAAACACAAATATTGATCATAAACGAATGGTGCGGTGTATATCTGTTCATCATATATGAAAATAAAAGTAGCCTCAGTAATACTGCATTGACAAAATTGGATCCAATGTTGTTTGAGTGAACCACGATATACATGTCTGTTTGAATAGACGATTCTCCTCTGGCGAACCCTATATATGAACAACGATTCAATGCATTGCACTGACTCTAAATCGAAAAAATCCTAATTAAAAACGATGGAAATCACGCGGTTACTCGTCTACTTGCTTTCCGTGGATGTTCAAATGAAAAACTAGATTTATTGGACTCGTTACGGTTTCTACTCATTCTATTCATTTTTTCACCAACGAAAAATTTGTTTCCATATGTTATACCTACTGTACGAAGTAGAGGGGTTAATGCATAAAGCAAAAGATTTCGCGAGGTGATTCCTAATGCCATTTTATGACGAAAAGTTTCCATTAACATATCTCCGCAAACGCTGTGTTACCAAATAGTTCTTCTTCTTGTTCAGTCATGGATATAGGCCTCCCCTAGTTCTCTCCATTGGTTTCCATTTTGTGCAGCCTCATTCCAGTTTAATCCACCCATTATCTTTAGGCCGTCTCCCCATCTCACGCTTTCGCCCAACCATGATCGCCATTGCTGTATTGTGGCGTTCCATCTGTCGTCTTTTTGTCCCGCATCATGTCCGATAAAGGTCCATTTGAGTCTAGCGATCTCCTCCCTAACATCACAAACTATAGTGTTCTTCCTTATCCAGATATTGGTTTTCCTGTGTCTGTGTTCTAGCTGCACCAGTGCCTGGTCTTCTTCCTAATGACCCTGTTGTCCGAAATTTTTGCTCAAGATCATAGACTGTACTTCTTCAGTAATTAGGGGCTAAAAATTGGCTTAATATTTGCCTAGGAGTATAGCCACGCACAAATGAACATTCAATAAAACGCTTATCCCCATTTGTTAAAACCATTGTTAACAATTTCAAACGTCAAAAACAAGCAACACCAAGATAAAATTCGAATTCAAACAAGATGTCGTTTAAGACTCGATGACATTTCATTATTTTTTGTTTATCATAGAGTTAATGCTAGCAGTCTATGTTCTGACGTTGCTATGATGGTGGAAAAGAGAACATTATTGACGACAATTGGCACAATTCTGAATCAATATACGATTTCGACCCCTCAAAATGATGGGGAAAATTTTTTAATGCGCGAGAAAAATTGTACATTTGTTTGAGGAGTTCGTTACTTGATGAAAATCAATATACATATTTTCAATGAAATAAAACTATGGTATTTAGATTTTCACTATATTAACAATACTATGACCGGTTTCACCACACTGTGGTTTCATCAGATAGATACAAACTAAAAACAGAGTTATTCCTTGTATATTAGTCTTATTTCCTATTTATATTACAACTGGTACAATTACATGGGGTATGTTGGAAAACCCATCGGAGTTGCTTACTTCATGAATCGAAAAGATTGAGTAAAGGAGGATTTAGATCCAATTGACTATCAAGTAACCTACCTGAATCTGGGTTGACATCGCCCATATATTATTTCTTCGTGGATCTTATTTAATTTAAGGAAAAATTGCGAAAAAATTTTGACAGTCGTTCGAAAAATATGTCAAATTTCGTATAAGAAGTTCTAACACAAAATACAACAGCTTAACTCATATTGGTAATCCCAGTCTGAAATTAAGATCATTTCTCTCGCATTATAATTTCAATATAGCATTCCCAACTGATAATTCTTTAGGCCGACATATCAAAAACTGCCAATCTAAAATTGATAAAGGTAATAAATCCGATGTTCATAAACTGTCTTGCGGGGATTGTAATAAAATTTATATTGGTAGAACTTTCAGAAATTTCAAAGTTAGATTATCCGAGCACAAACGTAGTTTTAATTATCATAAATCAGATTACCATTATTCTAATCACTCACTCGAAGAAAACCATAACTTTAGTAAACATTTTACATAGCAAAAATAATAGACAAAAACTCATTCTTTGGGAAATTTTCGAGATTAACAAGGAAAATAATTCAGGTAGGTAACTTAATAATCAATTAGATCTAAATCCTTCTCCTTTACTCAATCTTTTCAATTCATAAAGTAAGCAATTCCGATGGGTTTTCCAACCTCTTGTACTTGTATCTATTGTAATATAAATAGGAAATAAGACTTATATATAAGGAATAACTCTGTTCATTAATTTGTATCAATATGAGGAAGCCACAGTGTGGTGAAACCGGTCATAGTTTTGTTAATATAGTGAAATTCTAAATACCATAGTTTTATTTCATTGAAAATATGGAAATTGTTAATATTTGAGGAAGTTGGCCATTTTGGATTTGAACGGAAACCGAATTTTAGGTTGGTTTTACTAAAATATGGTTCTTGGTCTTCTTAGAACATACATGAAAACACAACAATTTCAGGAGTAACAACGTCTTGAGGTGAGAAAAATATTTCGATTTCAGCTGAAAATCAGAATGAAAAAATCTTCACGTTACTTTTTTACCAATTCTTGAAATATTTTTACGATCAATATGTCAAATTGTTCAGAAAGGACTGAGTTATCGACTGGATGTCCCATTCGAATTTTTTAGTGAAAAAACAACGTTCCAGCGATCTTGAAATATTGCTCATTTTCGACTGAGTCAGCCATATTGAATTTCACCGTAAGTGGAATTTCGATACAATTTCCGAAAACCCTAGTCCTTTGGCTTTCCTATGAAGCAAGAACGAATGATTTAGCTCTAAAATTGCGAAAGTTATAATGGAAAAAAATGTGCGGTTTTCTCTGGCGCACCCAATAATATTGATTTTTATTACGCAAATAATAAGTTGATCGTATTCCAGTAGACTGATGTCAGAATATGTTTTAATGAGAACCTTTTACTTAATTTTGATTTCACTCTAGTAGAGACTCGAGACTATTCATCCTAGACAGGGAATTTGAGGGCATTTTAATGAGTGAAGCGCATACTCCATCGTTCTAATAGAATAAGAAGCTTCCGCTAGAACAGGCTCTAATGGCAATTGCGACCTATTTTCAGCCTCTCATATTTATGAGCTAGGACTCGAATTATGACTCGGTTCCAATGCAATATTCATCTAATTAGGGGAGAAGTCGGTATTAACGCCATTCTTTCTTTGTGTTGAATACTTTATTGAATTTTTTTACTGAAAACCTAATTACACAATTGCAAGAGGAATTATAAGTTTCATAAATGGTTTTCAATTTCGATTGTAATCTACTTGGAATCATATTCCAAATTGTGAAAGCTGTGTTCCTTATAGAAATATATACTGTGCCAAGAAATTAACACACAATTTCAATATTTCGAATTTGTTTTTAACATTTTTTTTTGGATATGTCCAGTCAAACAAAATTGTTCTCAAACATTTCTTAGTACGGGTGGATTATTGACTAGGTTAGAATAAAAAAAGGCGGTACCACAACTATAAAACCGACAAGATCGCTGAAGACGTGCTAGAATTTTTGGGTAAAGTTTTCAGCCACCCTGATTAGTGTAGCGATTATATTTTATATGGATAGATATAAGTATGATCAAGTCGTTGTTTCAGTACGCTTTGTGAAATAAAGCTGAAATACGACGTAAAAGGGAGAAATAGCTACTTTGTTGATTCTTTCACGTTGATGCATGGTTGCATTTATTAAATGTGATAATCGCTGAATCGAAAAGACAATGTAACTTTGATGGCAGCCGAAGGTTCGCTATCAGTCGCGAAAGGAAACGCAATAAAATATAAGTTTTATCTGGCCATACAACGCCAGGGCTCTTAGACAAACCCCCTTTTTACAACGTCGTAAAAATACAAGCTCCTGGCTCGACAGATGAATCGGTTAGATAAGCGATTCCGCAGCGCACCTGAACTTTACAGGGAAATTTAATTAAAATCTTCTTTGGAGATATAAATTCAACCCCGGAATGGGACAAGGAAAGATGGCTGCACGATAGGGCTCTAATTGTCTAATTTTTTTTTCGGAACAGGGTGGAGTTTGAAATCGCAAAAACTGTGTGCTTTCGTTGCAGTCTCAGAAATGCATTCAGCGATCGTCGATATTTCATTATTGAACGAATTAGCGGTTTCGAGTATTCTAGTGATTACGGGAACGCCTAAATCACTACAAATAATGCGACAATAATTTCACGAATGTAAGATTTTATTGAAACAGGAAATATTATATCTTCAGGCACCACAACAAGAGATTTCTAGATGTTATGTTCGAAGTTGCTGAACATTCAAAGAAGAGTACCCAAGTTTACGACCAGTTTGGAGGAAACAATTTAGAAAATTGCAATCACATTTCGTCAGTTTTTTTTTCTGAAAAACGAAAAACTGAATTGAGTATCGTAAGCCACTCCAAACTATGAAGATGGCGTTTGGACGACATGAATCTTGATCCAAAATATCTGACAATTATGAAAAATAAAATTTAACTAGAACCGTGTACATGAACAGCGTAGAATAAACGAAATCAGATAAAATGTTCAAATCGTCCACCACTGTTCTCTAAATATCAATAGTTGCTTTTTGCACTTATTTGGTGGCGATGTCCCACTTTCAATTCAAGATATTTCCGCTAATTAATCGGGGAACTATAAACTTTGTTCTTTAAGTACTTTAGATTATCTCGCCAGAGGAGCAGTACTACCCAGTGCATCTGAAAAGGGCCCAAATGGACAGTACACGTACTCTGGCAGAAGGGTCCAAAAGCGGAAAAAACTCTATTTCTTGAAAACATGTAGTCATATCAAATTGCGGATAGTTCCATACACCATTCGGGGCTGTAGCCCATAATAACCTCAAGATTCAAAACTAATCTCCTAAATATACTTGAAGTTCTCTACCGATTCAACGAAATTATCTGAAACGGAATGAATTTCTTGAAAACCACTCGTAAAATGGTGAAGAGGATAATCTAGGAATTAATATCTTAGTGTTTCTTCAGCTGCGCCACATTCACATGCCGGACTTTCTACATTATTCCATTTGAACAACATACTATTACTAAGACCATGTCCTGTCCAGAGACGATTTAATGTTTACCAATTTTTGCTTCTTATATCGAAACCTGCAACCTTTTTGGAAGGATCCTCTATGAGAACTCTATTGAAAACATCAACTTCCTGCCGTTCAGTTTACCAAAGATCAACAGCGTTCATACGTGTACGTAAAAATTCAATCAACCAAATAGATTTCCTAGATTTCAATCTCAGATTAGATAGATTTTGAAGATCGTGTATTATCAGAAACACTTCTGGAAATGAGTGATACTTATTCCAAGATGATTTAAGAGCAAATTTCCTGCGAATATGGGAAGGAACTATATTACAAGTAACCGAAAGCCAACGGGTAGTAGTTGAACTGATACATCCACTTATAACTCTCATAGAACAGTTCAACTGAGAATCAATCTTATTGACATGAGCACTATTCAACTCACCTGGCAGCAATATTCTTCTGCTGAATATACTAAAGCTAAAGCAGCAATTCGCAAAATAGAGACTCCGGCACCCAAATTAGATCCAGCTAGTTTATGTAGTATATTGTTTCTTGCTTTCAACTTCTGACATAATTTATCAATATGAAATTTGAAAGTCAAATAACGATCCAGCTTTACACCAAGATATGTTGGAGTGAAATTATGAGTTAATAGTGATTGATTGAAGAATATTCTTAGTTGCCTATACTTCTCATGATTATTCAAATGAAAACAAGAAACTTCAGTTTTCGAAGGATTTGGACAAAAAAGCCATTTTCTGAAGAAAATGTTCAGAATTTCTAAATCGGAAGTCAGTGTTCGCGCAATTGTTTCGAAATCCAAAGCAATATCATCAGCATAAATAAACTTTGTACAGGAAGTTTCAGGGATGTCAGACATATATAAATTGAAGGGAAGAGGTGCAAGAACAGATCCCTGAGGCAGGCCATTCTTTAGAGTGTAAAATCTACTGCTTTTCTCACCGATAAAAACTCGAAGTCTTCTATCAGATAACATACTCTCAATCAATTTCACAATTTTTCCACATTGAAATACTTCAAACTGTTTATTAACTAAACCATCCTTCCAAACTGTGTCATATGCAGAAGAGAGATATACAAATACAGCGATACAATCGAGGTCGCTTCTTGTTTCACTGCCTATAAAAAAAATTAATTCTGGCCAGATCAGCCATCAGAGCCTCACTGAGTGTGTAAAACTCGTTCACTGTTTTTCAATATTTCTTGATGAAAACCTGATATAACAATGCAAAATGAATGAATTTTCTCGATTCAACGAAATAGCTACATCATGAACTGGCAAATATTAGGAAATCGTGTAATTTAACACGAAAATTTCACTCAACACTGCCCATAATTGGGCAAATATTTATCCGCTCTGAATTAAACGAATGACCTTCTGTGAGATTGCCTTAATTAAAGGAATATATTCCTAACGGTCGATGACTCCGAACGAGATCGGGGCGGAACGTGAGAACGCTCACCTGATTTCACACGTATCGCACGGTAATTACATTTTCGTACACGGGGATTTCGTGAATTAGGTCGTCCATTCAAAGACGATTCGATTGATATCAATTGTGTATTTATTTTACGTCGGCCGGCGGGGCTGCGCCGTTGTTTGTTTATCGATGCGGGAAATGATGCACCTCGAGCAGATGTAAATAACAGAAAGAAAATATCATTTATGATTACGCCTATGGGTGAAAATCCGTTCGAACGTATTCATGAAAAATTTATCAAAACAGTTTGAAAATCGGCAGTCCTCAAACTTTTGTGGATTTTGTGGAGAATTAATTTCTTCAAATAGCAATATTATCGATAGAATGTTGTACTCTATCTATGGTACCCAACGCAATCTGTCATTCACTCTGTTTACTTGATGTATTTTGTTAGTCCAAATTGTTTTGCGATCATAACGATGGATAAAAATGTTTTTGCCTGGTTGTACTATTAAATAGTCTCACTCATTAGGTTAAATATCATTTCTCATTTCATTTTCCAACCTCTCTCAAGTGGATCTATTCCATACTTCCTCTTCATCAGGTGGATTGTAACCTAAAAATAAGTATTTCAAAAATAATAACTACTAAATTTTTATTGAAATAACAGCATCTCTCAAACCTCTAGCAAAAGGATCATTGAACTGAAAGATACATTAATCACACTTTGGATGTATCTCTTCCATATTTTCCAAATATATTCGTACAGTAGCTTTCATAGATTCATAACTATAAAAATTGAAATCTTACTATCTTTGGTTTAAACTTGATAATTGTCTCATTTACTTTTATATTTGGATAATTGTAGAATAGAAACGCACTTCCTCTTGAATAGAATGAAACGAATATTTAATTTGAAATGGATACAGTCTTACTGATAGACTTAGATTTCAATACGTATTAATAACAACTTGAAGAATATTCCATCATTTTGTAAGATAGTCTCAATCGATTTGTTGAAGAATCATAGTAATTCCAGAAACTCTTTCAACGCATAGAGGTTAGAATAACCATGAAAAAAAATGAAATACTGAAAACAAGTAATATTTTCAGAGGAGTTTTACTGAATAATTGTGGTTCGTAACGCGTTTCGCTACACCGTGGCTTCTTCAAACGAATGAATGTACAGAAATTATGACAACTATATACAGATTAAAATGAGAATATAAATACAAATGTTCTCAAGTAATTAATAGCTTATTGGGTTTCTTCTTCCTAAGTGGTTGTTGATGCTAGGTATATCCAATAAAATTAAGGAATAGATTGCTCTGAGGAGATTTAATAGAGTTGAAGGGCTCAAATCGACTTGTTCATCAATGAGTCTACCTGAATGTTTGTGTTTGTTGATTTCTAAAGTTTCCCAAAGATCTGCTTTCCAATATTTATTATCTGTATGCAACATTTCAAACTGTGGTTCGAAAGAGTGATTATTTTCTAGGAGATGATTCGCGTAATTTGAATCTGATTTTTTATTTGAAAAACTGCGTTTATGTTCCGATATTCTAATATTGAAATTTCTATGTGTTCTACCAATGTAGAAATTGTTACAGTCATTGCAATCCAATCTATAAACACCTGATTTATCATTTTTATCTGATTTGGTTTTATTGTTTTTTATATATTTGCGTAAGCTATTATGAGTTTGGAAAGTTATGTTGAAATTATTTCTACTCAAGAGTGATTTCATTTTCTCACTTGTAATACAAACGTAGGTTAAGGCATTTATTTTTTCTAGATCTAATAGTTATTGCGATTGTTCAAGTAATCATCGAATTTAGTTCATCGGTACAGGTTGGCAAATTTTGATGTTTCAGTACGGCAGATATGTGAAATATATACTTGAAAATAAATGATCTAACCTTCGTCGACATTTTTCTTCAAGATCTTTCAATTCATTTTGAAAAATACATCGTATTTCTGAACCTATGATAAAGTGTAGACAAATTCTGAGCTTACTGAGTATACAAGATTGAAGTAAATCGACATAAGTTCGACTGATGCAGAACTTCGTTCAATTTCATTCGCAAGACGTTGAAAACAAAGTCAATTCTAGAATTTCTCCTCAAACAACTCGTGGGTATGATCCAATTAAGTGTCTAGGATGCGAATTCGTGTAGAAATTAGATTGTTTGAAATAACATCATGCCAATTTAAAATTGTTTATTTAAAATGAGTGGGCCACGTTTAACGTGAAGGCATTTCCATATCCGTTTCACTGATATTTCCCCAGTTGGTTATGGCAACGTTCGGCTTGAGGAAGAATCGCTTCGCATTCGAACGAAATTCAATCAAAACAAAAAGAGGACCTAATCATAGCACCAATTAAACGAACGAAAACTCATGAATTCACGATAAAATGACATTTTAAGTGCAATGAAGACAAGAAAATAATAGTTTGGGTTGAGTTTTTTAGTTCAGAAGACAGTAATAGTAGTTTTGGTACTCTTAATAATGATCTTCCACAGGGATCGATTCTGGCACCTTCATCGTTAAATTTATATGAAGAGCATAGGGGAAGAATGCGGAATGTCAAGCTAAGAGCAAACATTATAGTGATATCTAGTAGAGAATTAGAAGATCTACAATCGACATTTTCATTCTGGGGAAAAGAACGTTAGGAGCAGAAAAAATATAAAAGGAATTTTGATGTATCAGGGAAAACACTTATCGTCAGTCCCAGTCACGGAAAGAATGTGCAATGTCATAAAAAAAATTTCAAAACAATATTGTGTTATATAAAAGTTGTAGATCAATACTCAACTCAGATTTCAACATATCTTTCGGGTGTCCAAGAACGGATATAACGAATAATGAATTCTAGGAGAAAATTAAATTCTTGAAAAGAAAAAAATCGAATATGTCATCACTTACTGACCAACCCTCAATATTGGCATTGAAAAAACGATAAGGGATTTTTCTGACATCAACAAACTACACAAGTGGAAAGCTGAAATTTTTTATAAGAAATAACGACAAATCAAGAAACTGTCTGTATGGACTACCAAAAAAATCTACATGTTTTCAACATTAGCACTAATGGGGTGTATTACAGAAGACAGTTCTCTATACATACACTCAGACAGATGAGAAAAGAGGAGTAAATGATGTATAGTTTATTTGGTAAAGACATAATAAGAGCTCATTCAGTAGGCAAATTCCTTAAAAATGTGGTACGTGGGATTATTTAAGAGTGAATGTAGTTTTCATAATTTCGTCTTGGAGCAGGCACCTATTAATTGCTGGATCTTCGATAGAAACCCTCGTACAAATGTCCAGGAAGAACCCAACTTCTTGACTACGATCTTCTGCGTCTTTTTGCCGTGTGTACGTAGACGAATATGTTTTAAGTGTTCTCTTCGAAAATGATATTTTCGATTTTATACCCATTTCGACGAAAAAATATTAGGATATTCAGGACCTGAGCAAATTTTGTTCGAATGAGACTGAACAATATTTTTTTATTACTTCTTTTTTCTTGCAACTCAATTTTCAAATTAGTAAAGTCTTCAGGAAAACTGTATTCACGTTCCTGTTTAATTTCCACAAGAAAATAACTTCGAACACATTTTACATAATTATGAAGCTTTCACATAGTGTTTCTGAGTTGTATGCGTAAAGTTAGACAGTTAAACATTATATTGTGTCCATTTAGAAGTCTTACCACTGCGCCGTTAGCGACTGAAGACATATCAACTCTTATGATGGGTTCTTATGATCTTCAGAACCATAACTGATTTCGAAACATCAATAATTCTTTTCTTTCCTTGAAAAACACGATCTTTTTTATTATTGAACCTTGAATTCAGAATAATATTATCGACAATTTTCAGTAGCAATATTGATTTTGATTTTTGTTTTAGTGAAGCCAACTTCAGTTACCATTAAAGATAATCAAGGAACACCACTTGTGAATTCCTCAATTTTGGGTCCGAAGGACGAAGGAACAGACGTGGAGATAATCTGCGAAGCTGAAGGAGGAAAACCAGTGCCTATGGTGCGATGGTACAATAGAACCACGGAGCTCAAATGGGGTGAGTATCTAGCTTCTAAATGAAATATTATGATTCATAAAACTTCTCTCGTTTTTCCGAATCAATTGAACTTTCTGCTGACAATTGATTACTGATAATTGTAGTTTAGATGTCTAAAATACAGAATATACGCTGAGTAATTATGAGTATTATGATTTTCGAGTCTTGTAGACTTGGGATTACCTTGTTCATCACGATCATGATCATAAAATCGAAATAACAAAATGAACAAGGTGGGGTAGGTGACTCTCCCATGTTTTATCGAGACACAATCATACAACTAATGCATTTGAGTAATCATTAACGTATTAATTATTGAGAGTGGTTTCAAAATTGCAATCTTACAGTATAAGCTCTTTATTCGAATGGTAAATTTGCCGCGAATACCGCAAACGTTAATGAGGTATGGTAATAGGTGACTAAATTAAAATCAAATATATAAAAAACTCAATTTAATTAAAGTTGTTGACCATCTTGACTAATGCAACTCAAGAATATCACTTGATTCTATCTGTTCGAACCCTTGTCGTTTCATTCCATTTGATATTTTGGCAATGTTTGAGTTAATGTTTGAATTTGCACAGATTACGTCGTTTTCCGCTGTCAGAAAAGACCACATTTTTTCCATAATGATTTCAATGTGTATGGATTCAGTTCTTTCATGTTTAAGATTTTGTTATGTCAAATTTGTTCTAGCCATCCATATGATTATTATTAGGATCACATTCCATATTATCCATTATGATTTTAAAGGATCGTCTAATGTAATAGAGCTTAAAGGCTGTGTTCTTCCTTGTTCCATAGGTTGAAACAGAAACGTCGTGTTTGAAAGTAAAAATAACACTTTAATATGTGAATACATAGTTTCGAGTTCACGAGGATGATCTGGCACATTTTCCAGAACTAGAACGGCTTTTAAGTCTAAGTTGTATGTTTTAAACAAGTTTCAACTTCTGGAACAAAATAATTCCCGAACCAGTCACTAAAAATAGCGCTTGTAACCCACGCTTGCTTATCAGCACGCCGGAAACACTGGCTGGTCGATCTTGTTGTGATTTTTTAAAATTTGGGGTTTGATAAACATTGAATGAGCATGATATGGATGCAAACAACTCTTCAAGGCGTAAACGATCTAGCATTTCTGTTTTCACTCAAAGCGGTAACACTGAAATTTCGTCGTATCGAAACTCATTCTTCAATTTTTTCGAGCAACATTATAAATTAAGAAGACAACGCTGGAGATGTTCAACTCAATCACAATCTCTGTAACGAATGGTAAAATGAAACAAGGTCGCTTTACTTAAACATCTAAGAAGCGCGAATGAGGACTTTTTACTGTACAATAATCTTAAAATCGGTTGTTGTGATCTGTTGATCATCCTAACTGCTAAAGTCTCCTGGATTATCTTACAAATGAAACCCATTTTGAGCTGAAAATAATTCATGCTCTCGATTCCTTGTCTCCTGACCATGTTTTTTAGGTGATGAAGAAATCAGAATCAACCTCCATCTCTGGAAGATTTCAATGGATCTCGTTTCATCATTTATAATTAAAGCGTCCCCTCGCCGGAATACATCATTAGCTTAGGTGAGTTCGAGAACCGGTTGTAGCGCCATCTCTGTGTTTTAATGAACTCGGACTTTTAACTATTAATACTTTTTCCGATTAGTTTTCCGAACTTCGAAACTTTTGACAAAACAAAGTCGTCGTGTCGCTTGACGCTTACGCTAATTAGGTGATTAAGAACGGAAAAGCTGCAGCTGAACTTCTCCTATTTTATTCGGGAGTGTTCATCTGATAATGAAGATTCATGAATTTGCGATTTTTTCATCGATGATTTATTCAGCGAAGTGTTTTCAGAAAATCGGGAGATTTTATTAAAACTAGAACATAGTACCAGTAATTGGTCAATAAGACACAAAATACTCACAAGCAAATTTATATGGAATCACTCGGTATTTCACATTATTGATTGTTTTCAACCATGGAGCTTAGAACACTTGTGAAGAATGAAGTTTCTCGTTGTAAAAAGCTGGATAGTATGATGAGAAATGTTGAATTATCACCACATGTTCGGGATATTATACTTAAAAACTGTATAATCATAATTGAAAATGCCTTACATTGGATTGTCCGATGTGTAGAGGGATTGAATAATTGCTCTCGTTGAAGAAGGGGTAACACAGACGGATATAGCGGCCACAATGGGGGTATCAGAGGCGATGATTTCAAAAACATACACCCGATACGCGGAGCTACAATCTGTGCAAAATTTGCCTAGAAGAAGTCGTAAGACGATCACTTCTGAAGAACAAGACCGCTTTTTTTGCCAAATTGAAAGAAGAGACCCTAGTGCGTCGTACCCCATACTCCAAAGTCAATTTCTAGAAGCACCAGGCAACAGTGTATCAGTCGACACGATACGTCAAGGAGTTTATACAGTAGAAGGCCCTTAAGAGTTCCAGAGCTAACCAGATAACAAAAAATTACCATACTTAATTGGTGTATCGAGCACCAAAATGGGAATATTGAGATTTGGCGAAATGCTCTTCTTTCGGATGAGACCAGAATTGGTGTTCGATCAGATGGCCGCCGGATTCAGATTTTAAGGGGTCTTGGAAGACAAGCTAGACTTCGAGCAGCAAGACAAATTCTGAAATACCAAGGGGAAGTATTATGTTTTATGGTGGCATTATGCTGGAAGACGCAGATTTGATTTCGTTTCCTGTTAGTGTAACGGCTAGAAATTACGTGGACCTATTGCCGGAGCCCATAGTAGCTGTGGCTGTAGTATATGGAAATGATTTATACGCGAAGAATAATTGTTCATTTATTTTATTCCCACAAATCACAACTGTATAGATGGACACATTAATTTTGACTACTTTTCTAAGAAAGAGAGGGAAGGTGAGAAACATCAGGTAGCGTTCCTTGATGCAATCAGGGTACACTTTCCCACACAATAACAAAACTATGTTGCCATGACGACTTATACATTAACTGCTTAATAGAAATACGTTATAGAACTTATTAACTAATGCATGACGCATGACGACTTATGCATTAACTGTTTTTTGAACTTAATAGAAATACTAAAAATAATATCAACTCTCAGTTATAGAACTTATTAACTAATGCATGACGCATGACGACTTATGCATTAACTGTCAGTTTTGAACTACTTAAAATAATTTCAACTCTCAGTTATAGAACTAATGGTTCACCTCCTCTTAAAAGTTACAACAAGAAACCTAGTTCTACTACATATGCCCACGGTGATAAGTTCATCATTTATGGGATGATCTCGAAAGGAAAATTAAAACGCGCCGGGATACTCCGAGAACCCCACAACATCTCATCCAAGCCACCACAGAAGAGTGGCAGAATATCACCCTAAAGGAGGTCGAAAACCTAATCCAAAGCATGCCTAGAGAGTTTTAGGCTTGTAACAGGGCAAGAGGAAGTAATACAAGCTACTGAGGTCTAGAAAAAACTTTGTCAGACAACAATTTTTAATATTTTTACTACATGCGGAAAGAGTTTCTCATTTTCTCTTATTTATTTATTTCCTGAAATAAACCTTAATTCATTTCTTTTTTCAATTGAAATATCTAAAAAAGGATCAATTCTAACAATCCTTCGAAATTTCCAAAGTCCCTGAGGTACTATTCAAAATATCGGGTGATTCCATATAAACTTGGTTGTGTGTATTCATTTTTCATTTAATTTCTCATTATCATCATTTTCCCGAATTTTACTAGGTGCATATCGATAATGCTTCTGTCTGTAGAAAATGATCGACATTTTCGATGGAATCATGTCCTTCCAAATAAAATAATAAATGTATCAAAAGTAATTACTGGAAACGAATAACATTCACGGCATGAATCTTTTATATTTGTCTCAGAGAATTGTTTTTATAGCTTTACATAAAAATAACTCGATCTTATAGAGCAGAGCCTTCGATTTATTCCAAACGAATCTTCAGAAAATAACCCATTTATTAAAGAGAATTTCATCTTTGCGCTTGTATCCAATTCTTGGAGATAGTTACCGTGCAGTTTCATCTGCATTCGAATTTTTTCTAGAGTTATCTTCTATAAAAACGGAATGAATCGGTCTTTCTGCTGAATTCAGCGACGTGAGATTATTATCTACAATAATGATCTTCGATCCAATTTAAAGGATCTCTGTTTGTTATGAATATAAGAACGAAGTTTTATATTTACATTTGCCTTATCGTTTTATTCACCGGTCTGTTAAATTCCTGGGTTAGTTAGATCTCTGAAATAATGACCTGGGTATTGTTTTCAACTAAGCTTATTCATATCATCTAAGTCTTGTAAATGACACCAAAAAAAAACAGATATGGCATGTATATACATTATACTTCAAGAAATTATCGCACCAACGCTAATAACTTCAATTTTTTATCGACTCGAATATGATTTGCATTTATATACAGGGTGTCTCAGATATGCAGTCATTACATTCTACGAGGATGTCTGATTAAGGTACATGAAAAAATATGGACATATGTCCAAGGGCTCCGTTATCGAGATACAGGGCGTTGAAATTCAGATTATTTTTAGAGAGTGATTCATAGTGTAGTACGCCATTGGTCTTTTCGAAAAGAATTACTGAAAAGATGTTTCAATTTCAACTCTTTTCGCCTCCTGAAATTTTCTCGATATCGCAGCCGTTTTCGAGTATCAAGATATTTGCTTGAGAAGGAACTTGTTCTTTGCATGAATTGAAGTGAGGGCGGTAATTTTGAAATGGGAACGAAACTTTCTCCATAGTTCAAAAACTGGGAAAGCAGCCTCTCGAAGTAATGTTCACCTCATTCTGAACATATATTCGATTTAGTATAAATTGAAAACGTGGATAGTACTTCTTGTTTCAAACAGAGATGGAGTAAAATATTTTTAGAAACACGACAGGTTTTTTGATATTACTTTGATATTAGGCACTGGAGAGGTATTAATGTCTAGCTGGATATTAAGGGCGATTCACATGGTTTTCACAAAGTCTGTTGATTTACAAACATTCCAACAGATTCATTTTCTTTTCTCGCAATTATGAAGAATTGTTATATCATCTCATGTTATTGAATGTCTTGTGGTTGTTATATGTTGTTCACGTATTGGAAAATTATTATCAGAGATGAATGTTCTTTGAATTTGGTTATGAAATTTCTACCTATCTGCCCACTATAAGCTACAGCAGTCTCATTGTAAGCAATTTTGTGAACTCTTGATTTTTTGAATAAAACTGTTTTTATTTAGCTTTAAATAATAATATGCTCGAGTTCAGACTACTTGAGAAAGGGGTGATTGTTTTAAATTTAGATTTTATTTTTTAACCACGACTGGTTTCGAACGTCAGGTCATTTTCAAGAGTCAATTAGACATTGATACCTCTCCGCTATATATTATCTAATTAGGCTAGCATCTATATAAATCAGCTCATTTCCTGTAGTTGACCATCTAAAAATTACTTG
This sequence comes from Cryptolaemus montrouzieri, assembly GCA_013387265.2. NCBI lineage: Eukaryota > Metazoa > Arthropoda > Insecta > Coleoptera > Coccinellidae > Cryptolaemus > Cryptolaemus montrouzieri. The sequence continues at coordinate 63,220,378 of JABFTP020000165.1, read as the reverse complement.
ACGGTCGGAACTGATCGTATTGGTAATAATAAAATTGTGGAAATAATGAAATATATTTTACTTCATCTTCATTATTTATTTATTCGAATGAAAATAGGGGGAGTAACAAACAGTAAGAATTAGAGGACTATGAGTATTATGTCATAATATTAATGATATGAGTCAAAACGCGATCGCTGAAGCACTATGAGCACCCTCATACGTGAACCAACTCCCATCTTTAATAAGCAAATATCGAACCAAAAATTCACGAAAAATTCATGTTGCAATATTTTTTCTTAATATCAAAATGGATTGAAATATCTTTTCTTATTCTATCGAGATGTATATCATCAGCTTCAAGACTAAAACTATCACAATAAACTCGAAAACTTGAGGCATATTTCGCTGCATCTTTGAGACATACGTAAGAAGAAGTTGAAAATCTGTTTGCCCACACCCCCATTCTATCGCAAAGTTGCCATCGAAACGATCCATTTTGTCGAATCTCAGTTTTATGTGAAATCGAATCGAGTAGTAGGAACATTGAAGACGTCGTATCGTTGCGCGGCATCATCCGGAATCCCAATACGAGCAACCGGAATTGCAACAGACTTACGTGTCAGCCTTCACGTAATGTATGTCGTCGAGGTCTGAGTTACGTACTCGATGGCCAAATGCAGCACACCGATTTATAGACAAAAGGGCTGAATAGGAACTGTTAATATGGCACATTGTACAATCGCCTTTCTTTGTGTAAGTAGAATTTAACTCGGCGCATTCGCCATTTTGCACTGCGACCAGAAATGAACGTTCCACTTCAATAGTTCGAATTTCTCTTTGGATAGGCAACTAATTATCAGCACATATTTCATTTAAGATATGTCACTAAAATTCCATATTTTTCTTGGCGCGCATTTTTCTCCCGTGAGAAATAAAATACCAGAGATAAATTCACATTTTACCAGAAAAAACCGCATATTGATAACAGCAGTTGTGAATCAATTTTTAGCAGTACCGTTTCTTTTTCAAAATTTGAATTTTCGGTAATATTGAAGCTCAAATCACGAATTTTTTCCATCTAAATGCTTAGCTATAGTCGATTTGGTGAAGCTGTAGAGTAATAAATCTTTAGGTGATAGGATGGTCATATGCGCGCCATTTGGATAAGGATTAAAGAGTATTATGAAGTATGTTCTCCTAATTCAACCCCAAGAAAAGTATTCATTATATAGAGATATATTGAGAAGAGTTCTTGGAGTTGTTTTATCATTTGTATGCATCAGTTAGTAGTTGGTGAAAGTGTTTTGTTCATTTCACAAATGATGGAAAAGTTTTCTAATTTTACCCCTTTTATTAGTGCTAAAATTATAACACTTTCCCAAATTAGAAAATTAATTATATTGAATGTATACGATTCTTTAAGGCATCAAGGCCTTCAATCGATGGAAATCTTAAAAAGTGTTCTGAGATGACGAGAATTGAACAGTCTTTAATATACAAAATTCTCAAGGAAAGAAAATTTAAAAATGGATTTATAGTGAAACTTCCAAAAACTTCTACAGAAAGGCCGCGAACGGTTATTGATGAAGACTTATGGAAAAAATAGGCGGCAAAAAATGTTTTTGTGAATTTCATTAAAAATCGTACAAAGAATATAAGATTGACGAAATGGCAAAAAAACGGACTAGTATACTTTATGCCACATTACCACTTCGAATAGAATCTGATTGAACTAATATGGGCACAGATAAAGGGTTAAGTGGCCAGAAAGAACACAAGTTTAAGATAAAAGACGTCAAACTTCAATTCAACAGTGCAATGAAAAGTGTTACATCCCAAAACTGGAAAAATTGTATAAACCACGTCATTGAAGGAGAAGATAGAATGTAAGAACTGGATCATATTATGAATGCCATTATAGATCCTGTTATACTGAATTTAGGTAATGAAGATACATCATTAGAAGATATAATATGAATGAATATCTTATAACTATATTGCAGCTTTGCGGCCGCAAATATACCGATCTTCCAATTCAGAATTTAATATTTATCGGTTTTATTAATCTGATGAGTACTTCAGCTACCACTGCAGAAGGAAGCCAAAATACAGGGCATTTCTTGGAGTATTTTGATATGTTGGGTACGCCGTAGTCATCATTATTTTGATTTTGATATGCATTTTTTTGATTTTATAAATTTTAAGTGTAGAAAGAAATGGAATTTAGAACTAGCCGTTTTATAAAGTCATGAATTTGTTTATAAATATTGTTTAACATTCTGTTAGGTAATGATGAAACTCATGTAGAAAATTTAGTCTACTATAATATAAAATAAATGTTCATTTCCATAATTTACTAAAATTATTGAGTTATCTGAAATATATAAATTTTATTTTGGAACAGAACCCTAAAGCTCATATTCGTCTACATTACTGACTACAAATTTTAGAGGTATAGTGTAAACATTTTATTCAAAGCGAAGACAGCAATATTCGCAAGCAATGAAAAAGACAGAGAAGATTGTAGTCAGGTAGTTGGGTTCTTTCTGGGGATTTGTACGAGGGTTTCTGTCAAAGATCCGGCAATAAATTGGTTCGTGTTCCAAGACAAAATCATAGAAGCTACATTTATTTTTGAATTTGCCCACGTACCACATTTCTTAGCGATTTGCATACTTAATGAGCTTTTTTTTCTGTCTACCAAATAGACTATAAATATACAGGATAAGCTTTTTATTCTCGGGGTATTTGTTCCGTAAATACGTTGGTAATACAGAAACCGGTCGTGATTATTGATAAATTGTGGAAAAGTGACAAAAACATATTATTTCGTTTTACTTTGAAGATGAAATAATATAATAAAATAAATGATCATCAATACTATCAAGGTATAATTATTATCATTGGGCATAGGTAATGAAGTGAGTTTTCTAAGAGCAATGTATATGGAGTTTTTACTGTATCCAACATTGCATTTTATCATCTATTCAGCCATCAACCATGTTTTCAAATTTTGTAAGTAGAGTGCAGTTCGTCTCCTTCCCTCATCTGTTTACCCATCCGCGACGACATGATTTCTTCAAATCTGGGTCCGTCATCTCGAACACGATGCCTGACGCGTCATTAGTAACGAGCCGCCGGATGTATCGCTGCACGTCGCCGCTTCGCTCCAGCTCGTGCAGCGATAATCTCGATGCCGGCGTATATCCGCCCGAATGGCCGTTATAAATAAAAGTAACGACGTCGTAGACAACGCCTCCTAGACTTGGTTTAATCGAGGGACGATCTTATTACCGACGTGGAAGGGGCGAAATGTCGGTGCGCCAGAATGAAAGAGGGGACCACTGATTTGGATTAAAAGTGATTGAAATCGCCTCATGCGATCTTAATTGTAATCCGTTTTTATTCACCAGTTAACTTATTTGTTTTTCATGGATAAGGTACGAAAGATTATTAGATCTTGATCTATCAGAGCATAAAAAAACTACAGTGAATTTTATTGATGAGTATTTATGAAATATTAGATTCGCAACTAAGTTCTCGCTGTTTTTTTATGAAGATACAACTTTATTGTGAAAAATGATTACAAATGAATCATTCAAAATATTTCCCGTCACTAGCTACAAGTTTTTCCCTGCTTTTTGGCAGAGCTCGAATACCGCGACGGTATAAGTGTTCGTCTTTTGAGGCTATCCACGAATCAAGCCATTTTTCGAGCTCTTCATTTGATCGAAACTGCTGATCAGCTAGACCATGGGCCATCGAACGGAACAAGTAACAATCGGATGGTGCAATATCTGGGAAATATGGCGTGTAGGAAGGACTTCCCATGTGAGCGTTTCAAAGTAGATTTTAACGATTTGGCAACGTGAGGCCAAGCGTTGTCATGCTGTAGAATTACTTTTTCGTGTCTCTGCTCGTATTGTTGCCGTTTTATCGCAGTGCTTTATTCAATCGCCTCAATTGAGTTCAATTCTATTCCCCAGTGACTTGGTCCCACCAAATACACAGCATAACTTTCTCAGCGTGAATATTCGGCCGAGGCGATGACGTAAAAACATGACCCAAGATTTTTTTTCCTTAGTTAGCTGCAACAAATCCATTCTTCATCATCCGTCACGATGCGATGAACAAAACCCTTTCTTTTTGCCACTAAAGCAGTTGTTCTTAGACGAAAAAACAACGGTCAACGTCTTTTGGCTTCAAATCATAAGAAACCCGAGTTCCTTGCTTTTGAATCATTCCCAACGCATGCAATTGCTTGGAAATTGCCTGGCTGGTGACTTTTAAGGCTGAAGCGAACTCTTCTTGCGTTTGGCACGAATCCTCATCGAGCAATTCCTCCAATTCAGCGTCTTCGAAGATTTTTGGCCTTCCTTCACGGGGACGATCGTCCACATCGAAATCGCCATTTTTGAAGCAACGGAACCTATCCCGGCACTTTGTTTCACTTAGAGCAGCATCTCCGTAAAATTTTTGGAACTCTCTATGGGCTTGATTATTTGGCACAAAATCAGACATTTTCTCACAACTAAAAGTATATGACGTAAAAAGAAATTCATTTGTTTACCATATGTATAAGCACTTACTGCTGGAGCCATCTATTGACAAACAGCAAAAACTTTGTTGCGCATCTTATAACAATTCTAGAAAATTGAAGAAAAAGCTTCTTTCCCGAATTGAAAAAATTTTCCGTACTTATTTCGTCAAAAGTCATTATTATCATTGATGAATGAATCAGTAGGAAAGTTTGAAAATTACCAAACATTGTAAAATCCCAAAATTCACCAGTATTAATAGGCAACTAGAATAAAATCACTCCCAATGACTCTCAATCTAAAAAAATTCTTAAATAGAATAAAAATTCAAATCATTTTCATTGCCCAAGTCTGCAGTGCACAGCAGAAAATTCAGGGAGTGAAAGAGGTGCTTTGATTTCAAAAAGACTAACTTCTTTCTTACAAAAATGGTGAGAAATGTTATGTTATATTGCGAAAATAGCCTATTTTTCGAACAAACACTTCGGAAATCCATAAATACCTTCCTTCAAAAACGTACCGTGAATTGGTCCAGATAACACAAAATATTTATTTTTCATCTAAATTTATTGTATCGCCTTCGATACAATCTGATCGATGGTATTTGTTTGGAATTTGATCAGAAATTTATTCACAATGATAACCTTCTCAAATGGTTCATTAACGTGTTGCAAAATAGATGAATTTTCTTTCCTAAATCAGGAATTTTTCAAACACTAACACTTAGGTAATATTCTTTATTCACCGTCTCGCCTTCTTGTAGGAATTCCGAGTGCACAACAACGCGATAATCAACGAAAACCGTCAACATTTGACTTTTGACATGGCTATTTCGGTTTCGGTTCAGGTGAAAGGCGCCATTTGAAAACATGTTGACTGGTTTGCATGTCAAATTCATGAACTCATGTCTCATCACCAGTTACAATGCGTTTCATGACAGTAGGGTGCAAATTGACTCGTTCTAGCATATCGTCAACGACCTTTACGCGATTCAATTTTAGCAAAAAATTCAGATCTTTCGGAACTAGTCGAGCGGTAACGTGTTTCATGCCCAAACAATCGTTTGAAATGGTACGAATTGATTCGTGGGACAAATAAAGTTCATTGCGTATCTCCATCCAATTTATCGAATTTGGCTGACCATAGGGGACAAATCTTCCACCATATATCGGCCGCTATTTAATACACTGATATGTACCTGTTTTTGATGCTCTTGTAAGCCTTCTGTACGATTCAGCATACGAAATTCCATTTGCAATACGAAATTTGAGACACATTCTTAGTTTGATATTTTTATCCATTGTGAAAATCACAAAACAAAATTTATGAGAACTGACAGAATCGAGCAAGGAAATTGTGGTCGAAAATCGTCATAACAGTGTTAGAGATATAGCTCGTGATCTCAACATCTCTCGTGGAATAGCTCGTTTGATTTTGGTGAACCAATTGGGCATGCGGCGCGTCGCCGCTCGGCTAGTTCCGAAAGAGCTAGAGTTTTGAAACATATCACGTTTTAGTATCGGTACGTTGATATATTGGTTGGTTTTCATGGCTCAAATAGACAATAAGATTTTTGAACTTCCTCGATTAAACACACGATCATTTAAAATTTACCATTAGAATGATATTTTTTCTAGATTCAACTGTAATGAACATAAACCATATATCTATAATATCTATAGAAGAAACTCGCTAATGGACGCAACTATTCCCTTGGATTCAATTAATCATTTAAATCATAAACTCGCCTATGATTCTCAGAGCTTTTACAATCCCCCTCTCAATTCAAGATTCAAAACAGATAGGAATACCATAAAAAGAATAACCTCCGACAACAATATACCAGCCTCTCTCATAAATAAAATCATTAGACGCAGAGAACAAGTTCGAAAATTACATTTTACACAATTATTATATTGCATCCAGGAAAAACCAAAGAAAGATATGCTTGTTTGAATTGTTGGCTCACTTTCCCACAGAATAAACCTTAATTTTTTTAAATTCGAAATAATTATCTCATTCTCAAGTGGTCCTTATTTTGGCAAATTACTTTTTAATGCAAAAAAGAGAAGAGATGAACTCAAAAATTTGATATTTAAAAATGGAAAGTAACGAATGCCTTTCAACTTATAAATGTCAAATAAATAGAAATTTCTAATGAAGGAGAACATATATCATCAGACAAGAAATCCTCAATATTCGTGCACATTCAATCAATAAACCACACAATAATTTCAGGCACCACATTATACTACCCTTAATAGCCAACTTGAAATCAATGATTTCTCCCTACTTCCCATTTGAGGAAAAAATGTATCTTGTTATATGTATTCAACATTCGCGAACGAGCAAAGGGTCGAAAGTGGTCGTGTTTTACTGAATTAACGTGGACAAAAGTGTTTTTTTCTCTTTCATATTTTGAACATCATGCAAGTGATTCTCAACGATTCGTTAATGAGCCGAACGAGCATGCAGTTATGCTGACGTAAATATTCAATTTTCATCCGCCTAATATGGGTATTACGACATATTCAGGAAAATGTTAATGCTCAAATATGTGGGAATGCATTCAGAATTTATAATTCGAGACATCTTTAAGCCATAATTACACGTACCAAGACAGCTAATTTACTGAAGACGGCGTCATAATGAACGCTCAGACGCAGGATTTCCATACGAAAAGGGAAATTGGCGGAACACCTCCGAGTAGCTATTCAGAATTTCTCGGTACAATCTGTAGCAATAGTTGACGTTCAAAGCACAAAGCTCGCGTGTAAATTCATTGTATCACAGCGATAGATAGATTCGGTTCGGGTGTTCCCTGAATTTCAACAGAATATAATTTCGATCTAACAATTATTTGTTGACAATAACTACTATAATAAAATTCATTTGTCTTTGATTTATTTATTCAAATAACAATAATTACACAGGTCTACATTCAGTTATTCCAGAATTCTGGATATTTTTGAATTTAAACGTTACGATATACCGCATCCTATTGAAATTGAGTGAAACAAAATATTTGAGATTCTCTAGGGAATTTTTTGAATTGGCGGGGATTTATTCGAAACATATCTTGAGGAGCGATATTTGAGTTATGAAGCAACCTTTCGTTTTTTCAAATACAAAAGAAAGCTGATTTTAGTATCTATAGACTGGTCACTTTGTTTTATTTACAGGGTGTTTTGTGATTTTCACAATAGATAAGAATATCGACCAAAGAATTCATCCCAAATTTTGTATTGCAAATAGAATTTCGAGTGGAAATCGCTGAAAATGTTACAGAAGATTTACGGTCAATCGACTCCAACAAAAAATGTACCACGTACATATGAGTGGAATAGTTTATTCAACAGCCGCCGAGTTGTCTTAGAAGAGTTGCCTCGCAGATGTGCATCAACATCTTCAACTGTTGTTAACATTGATAAAGTGAATGAAACGGTGATTGAAAATCGTCATGTAAGTTTGAGAGAAATGGGAAATGAGATTTCTGTGTCTAACGAAAACGATTGTTTGGGCATGAAACGCGTTACTGCTCGACTAGTCCCAGAGACCTGAATTTCCTTTTCAAATTGACTCGCAAAAGGTCCCCTGAAGTGATGCTGATTTCGGCCGATTATGCGGTTTTAAAACACAGTGCCCAAAAGATCAAGCGTATCGTTGGCTGTGTGACAAGTAGCGCCATCCTGTTGAAACCATATGTCCTCCATGTCATCCTTCTCAACTTTCGGGAACGAAAAGTCACTTAGCATGGCACGGTAACGTTCTCCATGCTAATGGCGGCTCCTACCTCATTTTCAGAGAAAAATAGGCCTATGATGCTTTCGGACCACAAACCGCATCTAGCCGTCACTCGTTGAGGATGCATCGGCTTCTCTCCGATGATATATGGATTTTCCAAGCTCCAAATGCGGCACTTTTGCTGTTTTATATACCCTCAGAGGTGAAAATGAACCTCATCGGAAAAAACGATTTTTCGGTAAAAATGCTCATCCGCCAAACGATCTTCAGTGCATTGAGCGAAACAAAATCGCATTGGATGATCATGAGGCTTCAGTTCTTGAACCAATTGAACTTTATAAGCTTTCATACCGAGGTCTTCAACACGCTGAATCTCTAGAACAATGGACTTTGGGCTATACGTTTGTAGACATTGCATAGAACTCTTCCATTTTGTTGGTTGCGTTTCTAACAGATGGGGACTTAATATCATCAGTTTTTGCACTATGGCGTTTTAGCTGTTTTATTTGCTCGTGTATAGTTCTCCTACTGAAAACACCCTGTACAGTAAAAAACGTTCAAAAATAGTATAACTTAAGGTAAAACGTCTCACAAACCAAATACTGGGGATGAATATCAAGAAAACCATAGGAAAACTTTAGAAAATTTGCCTCTGAAAACAATATTAATATTTTTCGAGATAATTAGTGTCACCTTGCATATGATAATGATAATTCGAAGACAATTTCTGTTTTCGCAAATGTACACAAAAGATAAGCAGTTTCCAGTCATTGTGCAAATATTGTATTCTTTCATTACATCTTGAGCCATTTCCTGAACTGGAATATTTCCCGAGTCAAGAAATAATCCCCCTTCTCTTTCATTTCGCCTCAACTCATTTCGGCGCAGATATTCAAATATTATTCATCAGAATACAACGGAAGAATTATGGGTCGATTTGAGCATTTCGAACACGTACGAAAGCGTTATTTTTTCATCCTCCTTCGATTTGGCAATCCATTCTCTTTTTATCGTACAATTTGAGCACGCCACGACGCGATCCGAGGCGTGCGGGGGGACGGGGGGCGAACGTGAAAGAATGCATTCGCGTTGTTCCGTTTCGCCTTTTTTCCAGGCCGATTTATCTCCCTTCTTCTCTACTTATATCGAACTATATATTCATTGGAGTTTATCTCAGTTTTTATTGGCCCCATTTCTTATCGATGCGCCCCTTGATTACATCTTATTGTGGACGGGGCTTAAGGTTCGCTGAGCGGGATGTTTATCCCGATTCAGCAGGTATATTGAAAATCGTTCTCATCATTTTCATTATCATTATGAGACGGAGCGCGGAACGCTGAATGTGGAATTGGATTGGGACGAGGGGAGATAAACGCGAAATCGCGAATTCCGTTGCTACTTATGAATTTTGCTGCATCAGCCTAACTGAAAACTAAGTGACTCAATGTACTGACAGAGATCCCCAATTTTCAATTCTTCGCTCTGAATTAAGGAGCCTAAAGAAATAAAATAATCAATCAGATAATAGTATTATATTCACTTATTATCTCTCTATTTTCAAATGGAAATACTTTCCTCATAAGAGGAAAAATATTCCTAAAGCCCTTACACGTACCACTTTTCAATAGCTCAATAAGATCCTCTCACATTTTCAGATAATGAATATAATGAAGGAACGGTTAGATGAATTTTCTATATACATTAAAATAAGATTATAAATCAGTCTTCTATTGGGTTTTGAACTGAGAAGTTGAGTGTGATAGAGAAGAGAGTGTTTTAACTACGGAAATGTCGGAACAGTTGAAAAATCTCTCGTGACAAACTTTGTTATATTCATGTAGAAATTATGGCGTAACCACAAGCCAGGTGATTTTCTGAAAATGTTGATTGAATGAACCTTATTCCTATATTTTATCAGGATTCATTATGAACAGGGTCTGCAATAAATTGAATTCGAATTACAGTTTCACTCCACAATGCTCCACTGTCCTCATAAGAGGGCAGGCAAAACAGATTTGATTTCATTTTCTGCGAGTGTACCGGTTAAAAATTACGTGAACCTAGTTCTGGATCTCGGCGAGGTGCCCACGGTGAGAATTTCACTTTTATGCAACTTCGCGCGACATTATCTTGAAATAGAGGAAATAGCTATTTTGGACTCGCCAGCTTGTTCTCTAGACCTAAACCCTATTGGACATTTATGGAATAATCTCAAAAGGAAAATTATATCACGCCAGGATAATCCAAGAACACCACAACAGCTCATCCAAGCCGCCACAGAAGAGTGGCAGAATATCACCCCAGGGGAGGTCGAAAACCTAATTCAAAGCATGCCTAGATGAATTCAGGCTTGTATTAGGGCAAGAGGAGGTAATACAAGCTACTAAAGTCGAGAAAAAACACCTACTCCGTGAGAAAATAATTTTCAATTTTTTTACTACATGCGTAAAGAGTCTCTTATTTTCTTCTATTTGCTTCTTCCTTAAAATAAAACTTGATTTATTTCTTTTTTCAATTGAAATATCTCAAGAAGGATCAATTGTAACAATCCTTCGAAATTTCCAAAATTCCTATCGGGTGATTCCATATAAATTTGGTTGTGTGTATGTTAAAAGTCCTTTACATTGACTTGGTTTCAGATGCCTCTAGTAATATTATTTATAAAGTGTTTCCATTTGAGTACAGTGAAACCAAATTTAACACATTTGGTAAGAGATAACAATTCTCTTGTATAGTATTTGGAGGTCTTACTGCGACAAAATGCCAAACCGTCAGACAGCAACCCCTTTCATGCGTCATAAACGACCCTATTTCCAACGGGTACTTATTGTAAAGTTTAACTTTTTCAAATATTAAAGGGATTGTAATCGCATATATACAGGATACTTTTAGGAGAATCCCTCTACTATAACAATCAAAAGTGACAGTTAAGACATAACTGTTTTAATACCGGATTATACTAACCGAATATTTCATCTTCAAGCCTCAGTTAAAAGCATTTTTTTCATTGACAATAATAAACAGCTATGAAAATTTCCAACAAAAAGTTCAGAAGAGCTAATTTAACTATTCTAGATGAAATTCAATATTTTCAATTACCTGTTGGAAATTTTTATAATATAAGGTATACATTTGATTCAGTAGTATTAAAACTTTTGATTTATATACTCCCCATTTCTCATTCAAGAGTCGGAAAGCTACTTAGCGTTTGTAAACATGAAGTATCCGACATTTCGACATGAACTGTTCTTATTTTTTTGCACTCTACATATAGATGTCGAATTCAATATACAAACTTTCGAATATAATTCGGTATGGCATGTTCAACATTGGCGAAACTCGGGTACGGATTGAAACGAATAAAAAAACCATAATTTCACCGGTGAACAAAAACAAATTCTGGGGCAATTAGCTGAAAAGTGTTTTTCCATAGTTATTAACGAGTCGGAAAAGTTTGGACCAACCATTTACAGGATATTCGGTCAACAAATCCGAGGTTGTTTTGCATTACAAATATTTAACCGGAGTAATTCTCATTTTATCTTTCTGCGAAATGTGCTTCCCGGAAAATTGAATTCTGTCTGTTTGGGAGAGACTTGAATTTCTATTTAATCGTGAAAAGTAAACATTGCCTCAAAAAAATCCAGCTACCATTTTTATAAATATTTGTTACTCTGTGATATCTAATGAATAATTACTTTTAATTATGAGGATAATTCAACTTAATTTACTAGCAAAATGACATTGCGTAGTTTATTACTTATTTCCTTCCTGTTCTCGTCTAAGTCGTATAGAAAATTAAATATGGTTCACCCATTTCTTTTCATTACCCTGTGCTTACCTTTATGGTTGATCGTGGGAGGCTTAGTGCATTTTGAATCCATTTAACATTACTTTCTCCCAATCGTGTTCTTGACTAACAATAAAATTTGAGATTGAACAGTATAATATACAGGATGATTCATGAGAGAATATTTATGTGTGTGGCTTTCAGAACAATTTTGAGGATAACTAATGTTATAGATTTTTGAAAACGTTTTTAGACACAAATTTATCTATCATTGAGCGAGAAAATATGTTATTTCTAGCGATAGTTTAAATGAATGAAATTTCTTTATTGACATTTGTAATGGAGAGAGCAAAGGTGAAAACTGAGTGAACTCACAGAATTGAAGGCAGCTTATTTATATTGAATTGGATGGGAAGAATCAGAAGGAATGCAAATGTCTGTGTAAGTAGGTTCACTATATATCTCGAAGATAAGAAGATTGTTTGGGATATAAATAATTAAATCTAAGAAAATTAATTTCATTTCTGATCTATTTTTCAAGTGTGAATTCAATTTTTGGATGAATATTATCAACAAAATTTGGAAAATACCTTGAAGTCAACATATCGGTACCAATATATCATATGAAACACTATAGGTGATTGAAAGATTATATTTTCTATGTTGTTGATGAAAATTTCTGTTGGAAGTGGATTACAAGGTGAACCCATGGCCAGAACTCCGGTTTGGCTATATAATTTTCGTTTGAATTTAGGAGGCTTTTACTTGGTGAAATTCCATTATCAATAATAAAAAACAAGTACTGTGTTTTAAGGAATTTTACTTAATAATTGCGATTCGTAACGCGTTTCACTACACCGTAGCTTCTTCAGACGAATGAATATACAGAAAAATATAAATGAGAATATAACTATAAATGTTCTTGAGTAATTAAAAGCTTATTGGGTTGCTTCTTCTTGAGTGGTTATTTATGACAGGTACATCCAATAAAATTAAGGAATAGATTGCTCCCTGAAGAGATTCAATAGAGGTGAAGGGCTTAAATCGACTTGTTCATTGATGAGTCTACCTGAGTGTTTGTGTTTGTTGATTTCTAAAGTTTCCCAAAGATCTAACTTCCAATATTCATTATCTGTACGCGAAATTTCAAACTGTGGGTCGAAAGAATGATTATTTTCTAGGAGATGATTCGCGTAATTTGAATCTGGTGTTTTATTTGAAAAATTGCGTTTATGTTCCGATATTCTAATATTAAAATTTCTATGTGTTCTATCAATGTAGAAATTATCACAGTGATTGCAATTGAATTTATAAACACCTGATTTATTGTTTTTATCTGATTTGGTTTTATTATTTTTATTCATTTGCCTAAACTATTATTAGTTTGGAAAGCTATGTTGAAATAATTGCTACTCAAGAATGATTTCAGTTTTTCACTTGTCATACCAACGTAGGTTAAGGTGTTGAATTTTTGTTTCAATTTATCGACAGGGTAAACTTCATTCAATGCGATTCAACTTTGTTTTTATTCAAAATATTATTTTGGGATTGTAACCATTATTTTAAGCTATTTGATTAAATTTAATTCTTTGTTAAAATTTTCTGGTGATAACGGGATGTTAATCAATCTATGAATAAAACTGTTGAATGCTAACATTTTATGTTGATACGGATGACACGACGAGTTATGTATTATAATATCTGTATGTGACGGCTTATGGTAAATTGCGAAAAATGTTTTCCATTTTCATTGGAAATTGTTACGTCTAAGAAATTTATTAAGTCATTGCTTTCTATTTTGGTTGTGAATCCAATTTTGGATGTAATGAATTTATAGGATTTTCGAAAATTTTTAACTGTCTATCTGTTCCTGTAAAGCAAATAATGATATCGTCTACATAGCGATACCACTATAAACAATATTTACTAAGTGGATGATTATGAATTAATTTCTCTGAAGTATTCATGAATATTTCTGCTAACAAAGGACTTAACGGATTGCCCATAATCAAGCCGTCTTCACAAGTATAATATTTGTTATTGAAATGGAAATAATTTTGATCTAAACAAATTTGTAATAATGAAAGAATATCTGATTTAATGATCATATTGACATAATCCTTTCTAATAATTCTTCAACTAAGTAGTACGTATCTTTCGGAGGAATGTTGGGAAATAGATTCTTAACATCGAAAGAAATGAGTTTGGAATTAGGTGGTATAATGATATCTTTGATGTTGGCAATTAGTTTGTATGAATTTTTGACCGAAAATTTATATTTAAAATTGCAATGTTCTATTTGCAAGTCCTTTAGGAATTTTGAAAATTTGAAAGAAGGTGCCGTTACATACGAAACAACAGGTCTAATAGGGTAATTAGGTTTATGAAGTTTTATCAAAGGATATAATTCGGGGGATTGTGGATTGGAGTTAATGAATTTATATTTTTCGTGGTCTGTAATTAATTATTTTGCTGTCGAAATAACGTTTTTAACCTCTTTCTGAAATTTAGCTGTAGGATCCTTAGTTGATAGTATATAGTTTCCGGCTGTTAAGAATTCTTCCGTTTTTGAAATATAATCGGTTTTACTAATCGCGATGACGGTGTTACCTTTATCTGCTTTAGTGAATACTAAATCGTTCTTGGTACTATTTTCACGAATAGTTTTTATTATTCCGATTTAAAAATAATGAAAACAATTCGTGAGAAATACCCCAGGAATATTTCAAAGAGTGCATGATAATATGCGAAGAAGGACAGAGGCCTGTATTCTTGCAGGTAGAGGATACTTCCAGCAATATCTTGAGTTTTTAATTGCTCTCTTTTTTAATTTTATATTGAATGAGTATAAAATGATTCTCATAAGACGAGCTATCTACATAAAAGCGATATTTGGGCATACCTATCGAGTATTTTTATTATTTTTTTTTTATTTAGCGAATAACATACAACTCAAATTCAATAGTTTCTCACTCGAAAACGGTTGGAAATACGAAAAAATTACAGGTGTAAAAAAGTTTCTAAATTGAACAACGAAGATGACGAAAATTCATTGTACGATGATCAGTGGCGTACTGAAAATAAATTTGAGAAGGCAAAAGGAGACGTGGCCTCGAAAAAGAAACCACCTTGTGAATTTCAGTTGAAATCTAGGACGTGTAATGATATAGGCTGTAAAAAATAGCTTGCTTTCCAAATTTGGGCTGACGATCTCAAAAACTGCAGGAGTTTTGAAGAAAACCAATTTTCTCCGAAAATTTCTGTAACGAATATGAATTTTTCTTCTTAAAATTGTACGTAGATTTACCCCCTCAACTTGTGACATACTATTATGTAACACCCTGCATTTCAATCCTCCTTGAATGTCGAATGCAGAATATTTCACCAATTGAAAGAGGTTCATTATCCCCTTCCTCATTGTCTCAATTAAAGACATCCAAGTTCCCTAAATGAAAATCCAATTTTTCTCCGACAGAAATGCGAAAGACTTTTAAAGCTGCGAAACCTGCTGAATACTCGTCGTCGGGGTAACGCGTCGAGATATTAATTTTTTCGCATTATTTTTTCATGCGCGTATTTAATCGCTATTTCACCCGAAAGAAAGAAATCCTTTGATTTGAGCTCCCGGATTTTCATTTAGTCTCAGAATACAGCTTTGGATCGAGATGAGAAAAGACAGGCGAGCTTGAGCACGTATAAGGGTATGTTGGGTGAAAATAAGAAATAAACTATTGATGTGATAGAAAAATAATAGACCATGTTTTGAATGAAGATAGTCCCTCATTTCTTTTTGATAATTATTTATTCACCAGCTGATTCTGCGGCCGTTCACCTGACCCATAATTTAATTGAAACGAACTCAATTTGCATTAAAACAAGATTTTCATTTTTATATTTTAGTTTGGAGCGTCCTTCCAATTAACTAATACAGAGTGATTTTGTGAGAAGTATCCATCCAAGATAAGTTAGTGTCATTGTTATGATAATTACAAACACCACAGTGAAAGAACTTGTCAGATTACTGCCGCTGTCCTGAAGTTATACGGATACATACATTCTGTCAGAAAAGTAACAGGAATTAATTATTTAAGAAAAATCTTTATAATGATTGTCAACATTTTTGTTGTTTCTAAGTTGGCACAACTGTTATCCATACTAACGCGGAGTTTGAACGCAATCTGTCAGTTTGTTTGTTCACAGTATTCGATTTTGTCAGTTCTCACAAGTATGTTGCGATTTTTACAATAAATAAAAATATATACCAAAGAATTTTACTCAAATTGTGCATTGCAAATGGAATTTCATGTGTCGAATCGCTAAAAATGTTACAGAAGGCTTACGCTGAATCAACTTTATCAAAAACACGTGTATATGAGTGGTAAGAGTGCATACAACAGCGGCCAAGATGTGATAGAACATCAGCGTCGTGCATCAACATCTTCAAATGAAATTAATATGGATAAAGTGTAAGAAAGGTCAACTGCAAGTCGTCATTCCACTTGTAGAGTGATACGCAATGAACTTGACTGAATTTTCTATTACATCCATCCATAAAACGCATTGTACTGATGATGAGACATGGATTTATGAGTTTGACATGCAAATCACTCAACAAGCTTCGGAATAGTGGGAAAACAAATTTGTCGAAAAAGGCCAAGTTTCTGAAAAGAAAATTCATGGATCCTGCTTAACGATAATGCATGATAAGGCTATCATCATTGTGAATGACTTTTTGAGCAAAAACTCAACAAAAACCATCGATTAAACACAGTATTCACCTGATATGGCTATGGCCGACCTTTTTCTTCTTCCAAAACTCAAATTACCTCTTCGATATCTAACCCGACAACATATTTTAATGATTGGATTATTTGTTGACGTAAATGTTTTATTTCTAAAGGGACCTACTTTAAAAGCGATATAATGAATTTGGATGAAAAATGAATATTTGGTATTTCATTTACCAATTTCTAGTACTTTTTTGGCAGAATTTAACCTTCATAAGGTCTTCAAATTTACAAACGTTGCCATGCTTTGGGCCAGATGTGACCCAAGTAGTAAAATTATATTGAAAATAGAAAAAAAATAGAGATTAATTGTTTAATAGATTTATTTTGACATATACTAGGTGTATACCAGTGGCGTGGTGCTCTGTAGCTCAAACACTCTTGAAGATTTAATTTTTGTTCGAACGGTATTGTATTTAGAAAGTAATAATCTACTTCAGCAATTTATTTTGGAGTAAAAAGGGTGTCCAAATTTTCTATAAAATATCTTGGGAGGTTTTTTCAAATTGGAAAACCACTTTTTGTGGAAGATTCAAGAGCGTCCTAAACTCTGGTATAAAGTCTTTAAGTAATGAGTTTTTTCGGTTAGTAGTTTCGTACCAATATTTTTTTTTCCGTAAAAATTCATGAAAATAGGCTCTCACATCATCACATGCTCCTTCGGCCAGAGAGGATGAATATTTTCGTCATTTCATTTTCTTACTGCCCAAGGATAACTTCATTGATGAATTGAAATAGATTATCATCATTTCATACAGGAGTGACTCAAGAAAACTATTGAATATTGTAATTTTAAAAATATGATCTTGATTTTTTCAAATGGAACATCCTGTATTTTATTATTCATGTCAACGCATAAAATATTGTGCCATGTTTTTACAGAAGTAACCTTGTTTTTATCTTCGACCATTTTGAAATGAAAAAAATAAACTAAAATAATAAAATCAGAGGTTGCGAATGAAAAGTTTATTAGTACATATCATTATACTTGATCAGAGAAATGGAGATATTTTAAGGTAGTCGTGTATGAAATACGTAATAGATTGGTTCTTGATGAGATGATCTACAAGGTGTTGAACTATTTCAATAAGTGTTCGAAATGTTGCCTGTTTCTTTGTACATACAACTCAATCCTTCTGAGGAAAGACCGATGAACTCTCGACAACATTGGCGGATTAACTGACTGAAAGGCGTCGTCTATTCTCTGTCTCATATCCAACTGTGTTGTAGAAGGAATCTGGTAAACGATGCCCTTAATATAACCCCACAATAAAAAATCTAGACTTGTAAGGCCTGGAGAGGTAGCTGGCCATCTAACAGGACCACCACGTCCTATCCATTTGTTTGGAAATACATGATTCAAATGCTCTCTAACCTAATTTGAGTAATCTACCGGTGCTCCATCCTGTTGAAACCACAAATCTTGTCTCATATGCTCTGGTACAGCTGCAAGTAACATTGGACTATTGAGGTGCCCGTCGAAAAAGTGCGGCCCTATTAGGTTTTCTGCTACTTTGTCACTTACCCAATTGCAAAAATTGATTGGATTTTTATAGTCTTGATTGTTCAGTTTCTGGTGCAGCT